>CM042261.1:3573158-3610658 GCA_023566225.1 Romanogobio albipinnatus | reverse complement strand
AGACTGAGAGACCGTTTAAAGGCCTTTGCAGGTGTTTTGAGTTAATTAGCTGATTAGAGTGTGGCACCAGGTGTCTTCAATATTGAACCTTTTCACAATATTCAAATTTTCTGAGATACTGAATTTGGGATTTTCCTTAGTTGTCTGTTATAATCATCAAAATTAAAAGAAATAAACATTTAAAATATATCAGTCTGTGTGTAACATAATGAAGATAATATACAAGTTTCACTTTTTGAATGGAATTAGTGAAATAAATCAACTTTTTGATGATATTCTAATTATATGACCAGCACCTGTATACAGGGCCTTAAGAACGAAGATTACAGAAGAAAAGTTTCATAAGAACAAGAATCCAAAAAGATTTCTTTAACACTTCTTGAATTAAAGACGTAAACTTCGGGAAAATTTTTGTTTTTGGCACTCAGAGAGGTGTGTTGTGTGCAACGGTTTTGATAGACACAAGACACATTTATAGTGTTATTTGTTCTTCAGACATTATTCTTTAAACACAACTATCAGCTGTTTAAAAAGTTCCCTACATTTGGGTCTTGAGCATTGAAAATGGGTAAAATCCTAAATTTAGACATGGAGCTGCATTGAGATCCCTGTATCTATGGCACTGAACTATACAGGGCCTTTAAAATAATGCTTCCAAAAGAAAAGTTTATTAAGAATGAGAATCCAGAAGGATATTGAAGATATTTTGAATACTTTTTGAGTTACAGGCATTCAAACTTGAGGCACAAACACACAAGAAGTGCTTTTTTCCCATTTTTGAACGGTCACCGTTGGCATATAATGCAACAAAGATTGCTAAAGTCAACAGATTTCACTAATAGATCTACCAATCTCTGTGTAAAAATAAAATAATCATGCTGACATCTTTCTAAAGCCATTTTTACTCCCCTGTAATTTGGCTCCAAATCTCAGGTGAGAGTTGTCATTTTGTCCCCAGTCAGTGGATTACTTAGTAAATAAACATCTGTGGGATCTAATAGTTTGGCTTTCATGACTATTTATGTTAAAAATATTAACAAAATCAAAATTTGAGCTGGGGAAGTTTCTGAAATTTGGTTGATATGACACGGAACGACCCAGTAATACGTTGTCAGGGTTGACATAAAATAGGAAATACACGACAAACTTGACACCTTCAATATACCTCGGACAACAGAGCTGGTAAACTGTAACCATGTACATTACAACCGCTGCTCTTTCACCTCAAAGGGAAGAGTCGGGAGGAACGAGGCTCTCAGAGCTCTCCATGTCAATTACACCACAAAACCACACGCACACCTGTGTATAACGGCGGTTTACACAAACACACAGATCCTCTCAGTGAAGCACATCACACCAGTGCCACTGATCGTCTGATCCAATGAGATCAAATCCACACCATTCTGAGCTGCCAACCATCCAATATAATGCATTACTGCTTATTAATAACTCAAGTGTTACATAATATAAGGCTGTTTCTGTACTGATGATGACTTATTTGCTAGAATAATCTCTGAATTCACATAATCTAGGACATTCACTGTTATGTAAAATAATCTAAATAAATAGAAAATAATAAAAGTATTTTTTATCTTTTATTTATTTTTATTATATCTATAATTATATTAATAATAGTTATTTTTAAGTTATAATTATTATTACTACAACTCAACTACTACTAATTATATATATATATATATATATATATATATATATATATATATATATATATATATATATATATATATATATATATATATATATATATATATATATATATATATATATATATATATATATATATATATATATCCAGTATATACACACACACACACAACTGTATTACTAATAATAATATAATTAGTTCATTCAAAAAAATATATATTTTTATTATTATTATTATTATTATTATAATATGGAACAACTGGCCACCTCACACACACACACACACACACACACACACACACACACACACACACACACACACACACACACACACACACACACACACACACACACACACACACACACACACACACACACACACACACACACACACACACACAGCTACATTATTAAGATAAAATGGCTCTTTTGCAGCTACGGCAAGGCCAGAATAATTAGCCGACAGGAAATGAATCATCAGCTCTGCTGAATTATTAGCAACAGTAAAAAGAGAATCAACACAAACTATAAACCCATCCATTAACTGAGCGGAGCCTTAAAGGGATAGTTCACCCAAAAATGAACATTATCCCATAATTTACTCTCCCTCAAGTCATCCGAGGTGTGTATGACGTTCTTCTTTCAGACGAATAAACTCTGAGTTATATTAAAAATGTTCTGGCTCTTCCAAGCTTTATAATAGCAGTAATAGTTGCTCTGTTTTTGAAGTCCATAAAAAATTGCATCTATCCATCATATAACTGCTCCACGTGGCTCTGGGTGTTAATAAAGGCCCTCTGAAGCGAATCGATGCGTTTGTGTAAGAACAATATCCATATTTAAAACTTTATAAAGTAAAGTTTCGGCCGATCGCCTTCAGACTCTCGTCAGTCTCGTGCTCACATCGAGTTCTCTTTTGCTCTTGAACAAACAATAACAACAACACAAAGCGCTCAGCGCTCATCACATATTACAACTATTCAGTGTTTTCAACCACATCATGTTTATTTTAGGTTTCAGACATTGAAATGCTCATAAGTACTAGCCAAAAACACACACTGATGTCTATGGAAGCGGCAAAAACAATCCTTTCAGACAGTTATAACTTGACTACGTGTTTTATTCATATCAGATATACATTATATAGTAACTCTATAGTTTACTCTATTCTTCTCCCAGTTCAGCGGTCACTTACTTTCATGTATTTCGTGAGAAGTGAATGAATTTACGTGATGTAAATCCGACAGATCCGATTCTCTGAGGCGCAAACATGGCCACACACATTCACTCACACATATTTGAAAATCAGAATATCAGATAGTTCATGACATAGTTAGCAGGTTTGTGAATATTTTGAATAAAAAAAGAAAAAACGAAATAAACCCGATACAGCTGAGCTGCCATACAGCGCTATTGCGGATGCTGTGTCATGTGAGAAGCATGTGTCGCCATGGAAACAATAAGGCGATGCGTTCTAAAATATTTAGCCAGAGAATATGGTCATATTTCTGCAGAATAAAGCTGAAGCTGGTTTGAAGAATACAGACGACAGCTGTTAATACTGTAACTGTTATTAGTGTTAAATTAGTTGTAGTTGGGTTAGGTGGCTTTAGTTTTACTGTGAATTTGTTAAGTAAATTGTGTTTTCTATTTATTTATATTTATTAGTGCTGGGAATCGATTAAAAAAAGTAACTAATTAATAAAAAAAAATGTAATTAATCGCGATTAATCGCAAGTTTTTAATATTTTTATATTCAAAATATTTTATTTTACGTCCCAAATTAAGGTAGAAACAATTTAAAGACAGTATATTTTAAATATGTGTTGTATTGTCATGTTTTTATGAATGAAGGCCAGTATCACTGATACTAATGTCTCTATGAAACATTAATGATGTTACATTACAGTATAACTGAAAGCTACCAATTTCAACATTTATTAGGCTTTAAAAAACAACTTTTAATTTAATTGAACTTAAAACGATCTTTACATAAACCCATTATAATAAATGTTATTTTCACCTGTGGCCTTCCCTGTTAGACATATACAGAAATGTAATAGTTATCAACACCTTTCTTAACTGCATAAATAATAAATGAAATTAACCATTATTAAAGCTACAATTTTCTCTGTTCCCGTTGTTCTTTGATGAACATTAATGACAGGCATCATCATCAGTGCTCCTGTCACTTTAAGAACAGCCACGGATCTCACGCGCTGTCCCGCGCATCTCATTTCCTCACAACTCTTTAAGTTCATTTAAGACGTTATTTAACTAATTTAAGACCCCTAATATGAGAATACTCAAAATTCTCTGTGTTGTTGTTATTGTTTGTTCATGAGCAAAAGAGAACTCGATGTGAGCAGGAGACTGACGCGATATCTGTCTGTGCGTCGAGTGTGTGTGTGTGTGTGTGTGTGTGTGTGTGTCAGAGGGTCCCTCGAGACACAGACAGGACATTGACATACAGCGCGTTCTTGTGTCTTGTTGCGCTTGGAAGCATTTACATGAATAGGAGCGTGATCATGTAACGCTAGGCAAAAATGGATATATAAAAATGGACGCTGCGTTATTTGCGTTAAATATTTTTAATGCGTTAAAGCAGCACTAGGTAACTTTTCAACCTTCATAATATATTTTCAAGACTCTTGTGATGATACATCGACTTACAATAGGTTGAATGACACGTCTGCCATAGCCTGACGGGGTCTGTATCGTTTTTAATCGTACTTTTAAACTTCGGGTTTCGGGTAGTAACAAAATTCGACTGCTTTACAGCATATACATCACTTCCACCATCACCCCCACTTCCTTAAATTCGGACGTGCGAGGGTTAGCCTATGTAAGCCTATGTCTAAACGGCGTGTACAAGTTTGGTAGGGGCTACATTCTCACAAGTAAATACATAAGACGTACAAAATCATATTTTAGGATACCTAACATGTCTGTGATATTTGTTTATTTGTCTTGCCTCAAGCTATAATGCAAATCGATTTTTCAAATTTGAAGATTCATCTATGGTAGCTTGATATTATATTGATGATATATGGTTATTACCTACCACTCCAACATTGAATTGAAGTATCATATAGATTCTGTAAAACGGTAACCAATAGACTAGACTACTATAATGACGCTGGCTTGTAAACGTGAGCATCGCGATCATTTGGCGTTTGAAAAAAAAAAAAAAAAAAAAACCCATGAAATGATATTCATATGACATGCTGAAACATATGCCACTGTACCTGGGATGAAGACATTTCACACGGACGCGAGCAGAACACCTGCATGTGAACTCCTCCTTCAGGGCTATCAGAGTTGTCATGTCAACAAATGCACGTGCGATGCATCCCCTGATGCAGGATGACAGAGTTTACGACAGTAGTAGAGGACAATACTGTTTCCCAACTGTAGGGGGACCCCGAGAGCAAAACCTACCTAGTGCTGCTTTAAGCTGAAAAAATGAATCGCCCGCGTTAACACGTTAATTTGCCCAGCCCTAATATTTATATATTTAAGTATACTTTAAACTTGTAATAAATTGTTCAATTTAAATAATACAAAATAATTCAATAAAAAGCCTTTCTTTAATCTCATCCACCTCGTTTTGTGGCTCTTTTTTTTAAAGTATCGGTTCAGGTACCGTTTTAAAAGTACCGGTATCGAAAAAAACCAAACGATAATTACAATTACCCTAATTACAACACATATTTAAAATATGCGGTCTTTAAACCATTTCTTCATTAATTTGGAGAGTAACTGAAATTATAACAATAATGAAAATATTAAAAACTCCAATGTTTTTAATCGTGATTAATTACAGAAAAGAAATGCGATTAATTAGTTTTTCCCCCGATTCCCAGCACTGCATCCCGAGAGACCGGCGGCAAGACTTCACCCTCAAATAAAGCAGCGTTTAATACTCGAATGTGAATTTCTGCTTTGTAACATCACACTCGGTGTGAGCAGGCCTTTCATTTAAACACGTCAGTCAACATGACAGCGAGACGCCACACATCTAAAGCCCTCTAAAGCTATCATGAATGGCATCGGCGATGAAAACTTCACAAACCCATGATGTAAGACCATATGTCAGGAAACGCGACAAATTGTTTGAAAAGCAAATCAAAGCTCTCGTACTCCAGAGCAGATCTTTAAAAGCCAACACGTGCGTTCATTGCCCCGGCTCTGACAGGAAGGCTTACGCTTCGCCCTCGAGCTGTAGGAGTTCAAAGAAACTCAATAAAACATTTAAGACAAGAATACGAACCCCCTCTCTCAGCACCACATGACCTTGGGTTAAACGTGTTTAATTAGGACACGAGATTCCCTCAACTCTGCCTTCCCCCGGCACAACAAACATCCATCCTTCACATGGAGCGCTTGTGCCTCCTTTTTAGAGCTTTGTTTCCAACTAGGAGAGTGGGATTTAGGAGAACGGCAGGCGTACAAACAGAAGACTTCAAATAGCCGTGTGGCCTTAGTTACGCCACACCAAATGGCACATCTGGGCCGCGGCTTCAAAGAGCTCCACTCCCACACCTTTAAGAGCCGTGGCAGGTGATGAGATCCTTCTGAAAGCCGTCTGAATCCCAGGGTTTGATAATGGGAGGCAAGCGCGAATCTAAAGCAAAGAGACCGCTCTATCCTCCTTTCACACATAAAAAGCTTTCCTGCTGCTACGCACAAAAGCTGTATAGACTGGTTGTGGTATGCACTTTGCCATTTTCATGGATTTGTGTTTCTTTTTTTGTGCCTGAGGTCAAGAGAAGTCGCAACAATGCTATAAAGTGATCCGATTTTATGTTCCACCGCATCTGGGGAACGCTGGAAATGTCAGAAGGTTTATACGCTAGGTTTCATAATGGAGAAAATATACACAGACTTCTCTACACTCTTAAAAGAAAAGGTTCGTAAAGCGTTCTGTCAGGCACTTCATTAGTGGATTTAGTACAGAAACAGTTCCATTGATTGCGTTTTGCCATGTTTGCACAGCATGAGCTGTTTCATTACTGGATGGATGAGTTTTTTTGAATGAATCTCTTGAATGAATGATTCAATGACTCACTCCTAAAGACTTCACTTGTTCATTACTGGATGTATCAGCGTTTTTGAATGAATCTCATGAATGAATGATTCAATGACTCACTCATAAAGACTTCACTTGTTTCATTACTGGATGAATGAGTGTTTTTGAATGAATCTCTTGAATGAATGATTCAATGACTCACTCCTAAAGACTTCACTTGTTCATTACTGGATGTATCAGCGTTTTTGAATGAATCTCTTGAATGAATGATTCAATGACTCACTCATAAAGACTTCACTTGTTTCATTACTGGATGAATCCGCATTTGAACAATTCTCTTGAATGAATGATTCAATCACTCACTCAAAGACTTCACTTGTTTCATTACTGGATGAATCAGTGTTTTTGAATGAATCTCTTGAATGAATGATTCAATGACTCACTCATAAAGACTTCACTTGTTTCATTATTGGATGAATCAGTGTTTTTGAATGAATCTCTTGAATGAATGATTCAATGACTCACTCATAAAGACTTCACTTGTTTCATTATTGGATGAATCAGCGTTTTTGAATGAATCTCTTGAATGAATGATTCAATCACTCACTCATAAAGACTTCACTTGTTTCATTACTGGATGAATCTGAGTGATTGAATCATTCATTCAAGAGATTCATTCAAAAACGCTCTCATAAAGACTTCACTTGTTTCATTACTGGATGAATCAGTGTTTTTGAAATAATCTCTTGAGTGAATGATTCAATGATTCACTCATAAAGACTTCACTTGTTTCATTATTGGATGAATCAGCGTTTTTGAATGAATCTCTTGAATGAATGATTCAATGACTCACTCATAAAGACTTCACTTGTTTCATTACTGGATGAATCCGCATTTGAACAATTCTCTTGAATGAATGATTCAATCACTCACTCAAAGACTTCACTTGTTTCATTACTGGATGAATCAGTGTTTTTGAATGAATCTCTTGAATGAATGATTCAATGACTCACTCATAAAGACTTCACTTGTTTCATTACTGGATGAATCAGTGTTTTTGAATGAATCTCTTGAATGAATGATTCAATGACTCACTCATAAAGACTTCACTTGTTTCATTATTGGATGAATCAGCGTTTTTGAATGAATATCTTGAATGACTGATTCAATCACTCACTCATAAAGACTTCACTTGTTTCATTACTGGATGAATCAGTGTTTTTGAATGAATCTTTTGAATGAATGATTCAATGACTCACTCATAAAGACTTCACTTGTTTCATTATTGGATGAATCAGTGTTTTTGAATGAATCTCTTGAATGAATGATTCAATGACTCACTCATAAAGACTTCACTTGTTTCATTATTGGATGAATCAGCGTTTTTGAATGAATCTCTTGAATGAATGATTCAATCACTCACTCATAAAGACTTCACTTGTTTCATTACTGGATGAATCTGAGTGATTGAATCATTCATTCAAGAGATTCATTCAAAAACGCTCTCATAAAGACTTCACTTGTTTCATTACTGGATGAATCAGTGTTTTTGAAATAATCTCTTGAGTGAATGATTCAATGATTCACTCATAAAGACTTCACTTGTTTCATTACTGGATGAATCCGCATTTGAACGAATCTCTTGAATGAATGATTCAATGACAAAAACAGTCACTTATCGCCACCTACTGCTGTAACAATGTAATTGATACAATATATACTTGAAGCGTCAAGTTACTTTCAACAGGTGATTTGCTCTATTTTTGCTACTGTAGACATCAGTGATGTAACCATAAATCCATTGATGAATGAATGCGAAACACCAGCACCCGCCATTTTTAAAAAGCCATGTAAACACAGTTTATAGCCCATATAACAGTGATAGATGGACTGACGCCGAAGTCCAGCCACTTCTCAACCTTTACGCTGAGAAGGAAATCCAACGTGAAACATGATTAAGTATTTCTGCTCAACCACAGAGCAAATACTATAATACGGTTTAGATAGGACTGTTGAAAAGATCGTAAACGAATGAAGACGGAGAATGGTAGAGCTGTGCACTCAGGCGCTCACGTCGTTCTCAGCGCTGTCAAAATACATTTTATGGATGTAGTTTTAATTCAGTTTTTATTTTGATTACATTGTATGAATTAAATAGCATGTAAACACATTTATCACTAGAACACATTTAAATAACCCATTAAACAAATGCATTATGCAAGACATTTCACCCCATATAGAGCCTTTTCTTCTGAACGTGAATGGTCACATGTATGGTTTACTGATAGAGATGTCTTTATTTACTCACCCACTCAAACCTGCATGACTTTCTGACTTATGTTTTTGGTCAATGAGTTCCAATGTTCATTGTATGGACAAAACAACACTTCAAATTAAATAAATCTTCTGTGTTCCTCAGAAGAAAGGCAGTCGAACAAAGCGCTGAGAATGAAAGGATTTGGTTGGCTTTGATGGTGTAACGTCCCTTAGGGCTGCTTTGCTGACATAGATGCTTAAGGTGGTTGACAAATAGCAGCTGAACTACAGGTCAGCTTCAGTAGATGAATTATTCACCTTGCATAATTTTTTGGAGTTTGTATGACGCTCAACGTCTCATGTGTCCAAGCCCATATCTAAAGCGCTCATTCTTGAGGAAGCGCTCATGGGATCGCTCCATCCACACAATAACAAAGCACCGTCTCCCTGGTGCGGTGACACGAACGAGTGCGGTCCAGCTCACATTCGTCACCTCCGTGTCACGGCGCGGTCATTTAGCACGCGGGGAGGACTCTAGGGAATCATCCAGGAGCAAACCCAGGGTTATCCTACTGATCCAACCCTGACTACTTCAAAGAGACCTTCCCAGCCCTTGCCTAATGAGATTTCAGTGGCTCCATATAGTGTGAAAAGCTATTTTAAGGAAGGAAAGTACCTGTTATACATGCAAAGTAAAGTGTAGCTTTGGCTTAATATGCACCCATTCACTCTTAGAAAAGGGTTCTTCACTCAAGCCTTCATGCCAAATAGGTTCTATAAAAGGAGAAATGTCTTTTGGGGGACCTATTATGCAAAATTCATCCCTATTGGCATAGATCCCACCCATTCTAAAAGTTTTAAAGGGTTATTTCACCCAAAAAATGGGTGACTTACTCACCCTCAAGTCATCCTAGGTGTTTATGACATTCTTCTTTCAGACGAATACAATCAGAGTTATATTAAAAAAGTCCTGGCTAATGGCAGACATAGACTGTAAAACAAAATGGACGTAGTGTCCGTGACGTCACCCATAGGATTCTGAAGAGCAGTTTTGAAGCGTAAAGTCGGATCGAGCTGGCGTCACTCCCGGATAACAGAAAATGGGCAAAGAGGCGGGACGTGGGTGGAGCTGAGGTGATGTGATGACTAACAGACAGCAGACAAACGGCAATCCACCTGTCACTCAAAGTGGCCACGCCCTTAATTCTGCAGAGCTTTAAGGCTTTATATAATGTAAACAAATGAGTTATAAAATAATTCACCCCCCTCACAGTCGTCATGAAGGGCAACATCAGCCGTACAGACCAAAAGCACAATCTGTCCCAGACTGTAAACATGTGTTCTTCTGCTGTAAAGTTGGGCATTTTAACATGAGCTCAATGAGATTCTGCTCCTTCTGGAGTCTGTCTCTAGTGGCCAGTCCATGAACTGCAGTTTAAGTCACTTCAGCATCGGCTTCAAGAGAACCTGGAGGAGGTGCTGATTGATGGCAGCCCAAAATTTGAAGCCGAAAAAAGTGCATCCATCCATTATAAAAGTGCTCCACACGGCTCAGGGGGTTAATAAAGGCCTTATGAAGCGAAGACATGCGTTTGGGTAAGAGAAATATCCATATTTAACACGTCAAAGTAAAATGGCTTCTAGACCGCCTTGCGTATTCAACTTGCAGAGAAAGTAAAACGCCTAATAGACACTTTTATGATGAATGTATGCACTTTTATGATGGATGGATGCACTTTTATGATGGACGGATGCACTTTTATGATGGATAGATGCTCTTTTATGATGGATAGATGCACTTTTATGATGGATGGATGCACTTTTATGATGGACGGATGCACTTTTATGATGGATGGATGCACTTTTATGATGGACGGATGCACTTTTATGATGGATAGATGCTCTTTTATGATGGATAGATGCACTTTTATGATGGATGGATGCACTTTTATGATGGACGGATGCACTTTTATGATGGATAGATGCTCTTTTATGATGGATAGATGCACTTTTATGATGGATGGATGCACTTTTATGATGGACGGATGCACTTTTATGATGGATAGATGCTCTTTTATGATGGATGGATGCACAGATGGATGCACTTTTATGATGGATGGATGCACAGATGGATGCACTTTTATGATGGATGGATGCACTATTATGATGTATAGATGCACTATTATGATGGATAGATGCACTTTTATGACGGATGGATGCACTTTTATGATGGATAGATGCACTTTTATGATGGATGGATGCACTTTTATGATGGATGGATGCACAGATGGATGCACTTTTATGATGGATGGATGCACTATTATGATGTATATAGATGCACTTTTATGATGGACGGATGCACTTTTATGACGGATGGATGCACTTTTTGGGCTTCAAATATTGGATTAGCCAGGACATTTTTTTATATAACTCAGTGTTCGTCTGAAAGAAGAATGTCATACACACCAAGGATGGCTTGAGGGTGAGTAATTTTCATTTTTGGGTGAATTATCCCTTTATCCCTTTAATCAGTGCCCGACTCCGGTTTGAATATGTTAGGCTGAACACAGCTACTGACAATTTCTGACATTTTGGCTGTGTGACATTCTCCTGTGTTGTTGTTGAGTATCTGAAGTACGGGCCGTAAAGGCTCCGCCCTCTTCTGGAAAAAGGGGCGGGGAGCAGCAGCAGCTAATTTGCATTTAAAGGGACACACGAAACTGTTTTTTTGCTCAAGCCCAAATAGGGGTAAATTTGACAAGGTATAATACATGATCTGTGGGGTATTTTGAGCTGAAACTTCAGACACATTCTTGGTGACACCAGAGACATCTCAGGGCATAATATATCCCCTTTAAATGATTGCATAATACTTTCATGTTCAACAGTTATTTATAAAGTATGTTTACAGGCGGTTTAATTCACAAAAGTTAAAACAATTAATTAATTAAAACTAAATCCCTAAAAGGTACAATATATGAAGCGCCTGACGGAACCATTTCAGATTCTATAGAACGTTTTGTGCACGTTAAGAGACCCACTGCTGTAATTACAATACATGAATCATAGCAAAACCAGTATAGCTAACTATGACACTAATTAACATATGACCAGTCGGTTAGAATGAAAGACTCTCTAGCCATTAACTACTCGTGCTTTTCTTTATGTGCTTCCATAGAAGAACGATTTGACCTTTCAGTGAACAGCAAAAAAATATATATATATATTTTTAAGAGCACATGCACAAACAAAAATACATGCAATGCATTCTTTAAAAGTTTGAGAGCAACTGAAAAAATTCAACATCCCAAACACACTTTTTTCTAATCTGCCATTTGGACTGTCAAGTTGAGTTTTTTACAGCTGCGGTTCACTAACAATGACTGCAGTCAGACTTTCCAGACACGCTTATTCAACATCCACATGAGTCACTCCTCGCAGTTTAGACAATACATTTTCATTCAAAACAACGACTTTGTGTGTCTGGCAGACATTAGATCCTAAGGCTCTCAAGAGACTGATGAAAACTCAAGAAGAAGTGAATCATTCTACGCCATGACTGTGATCTGCCACATGTGTTTGTATTTGAGACACAAGGGCCGGATCTACAAGTTCATCAAGTGATCAAATAATGATATCTTCCACCCTATATAGTGTGCAACGTTTCTAGATGGCATCCCACAAGCTTTTTTGGGCAAATACTGATGTATCAAAATGTATGGTTTTTAATTATTAATAGATACTATAAATACTAAAAATATATACACTGATCAGGCATAACATTATGACCGGTGAAGTGAATAACACTGATGATCTCTTCATCACCTGTTAGAGGGTGGGATATATTAGGCAGCAAGTGAACATGTTGTCCTCAGAGTTGATGTGTTAGAAGCAGGAGAAATGGGCAAGCGTGAGGATTTGAGCGAGTTTGACAAGGGCCAGATTGTGACGGCTAGACGACTGGGTCAGAGCATCTCCAGAACTGCAGCTCTTGTGGGGTGTTCCCGGTCTGCAGTGGTCAGTCTCTATCAAAAGTGCTCCAAGGAAGGAACAGTGGAGAACCGGCCACAGGGTCATGGGCGGCCGAGGCTCATTGATGCCCGTGGGGAGCGAAGGCTGGCCCGTGTGGTCCGATCACACAGACGAGCTACTGGAGCTCAAACTGCTCAAGAAGTTAATGCTGGTTCTGATAGAAAGGGCTCAGAATACACAGAGCATCGCAGTTTGTTGTGTATGGGGCGGCACAGCCGCTGACCAGTCAGGGTGCACTATGGGAAGAAGGCGTGCCGGCGGAGGCAGTGATGCTTTGGGCAATGTTCTGCTGGGAAACCTTGGGTCCTCCATCCATGTGGATGTTACTGTGACACGTCCCACCTACCTAAGCATTGTTGAGAAACAATGGAAACGGTATTCCCTGGTGGCTGTGGCTCTTACAAAAGGGGGACCAACACAATATTAGTAAGGTGGTCATAATGTTATGCCTGATCGATGTATAATATATAATGCAAAACGTGTAATAAACACATTATTTTCCAAGTACAATAGTAGATAAAAGTGACGTCCGGCTTAGTAAAATTGATATCAACACTTCTTAAGTGTTTTTTATATTTAAATATTATTAACGTTCTAAATATAGAGTCAATTGTTTTATTTGTGATAATTACGCAATGAAACGAGGCTGTCAATTATGAACAGCGAAATATTAATAACTGATGTAGTGAAATATTTTCCTCACAATTTGATCAAACATGCAGGGTCATTAAGAACAAACACCCGCTCCTGACCGCTACTGTACATGTTGTTTGTGTGTATTGGGAGGAATTCAGTGTGAGATGAGATTCAGAAAAACGTCATTCATTTAAAACAGCAGCAACAGAACTAATGTGCGAGAGGAAAAATGATAACAGGGAAAGTTAATATGCTAATTAGCAAGCTAAACCGTAAACAAACTTATAATAAAGCGCGCGCTTTGTGCCTCCAAGAATGTGAGTGAGACTTCAAAGCGGCCCAGAATGAAAGCAGACAGAGGCAATTAGCAGTGACATTAGTACGGAGCACGGATATAAATCTCCAACACGCGGGTCAGGATAATCTTTAACTCCTCAGAAATGCCACAGCATTCGTCCAACCTGAGCTGACAGACAGTGGAAATGTCCAGATTGTGACAGATAAACACAAACAGACTTTCTAAATGTCAGGCTGCCAGAGGAACGGGCTGGCTTTATCCTGATCGGTGGCCCGTGGCGGCGGCGCTCGTCTTGATTGGAGAAGAAGCGAAAAGGCGCGGCTGTGATTGGACGAAGATGGAGTCCCAACCACAGCAGACAGAATGTCAGCGGATCTGACAGAGCCGGACCGAGTCTCCGCGGAGCGCGGACGCTTCAGAGGTCAGGGAATGCGCAGTAGTGATATTTAATCAACCTGACAGCTCTCGGTCTGGAAGTCGCTTTCTATGAAACGAGGCCTTGTTCAGAAGACAGGCCTTTCTTTATAAGGGACTAGTTTATCCTTCAACTGAGGATTGGACGGAGGCTGGTGAAATCAAAGACTTCATTTTATTATTTACCTACATTTATAACAAGTGCGATATTATATAAAATATTGTCATTGTACTCAGTGGCGGAACTAGACTTTTATACATGGGGAGGCCGGGGGGGGTGGGCATGGCTAGTTTAAAGGATTAGTTCACTTTTAAATAAACTTTTGCTGATAATTTACTCACCCCCATGTCATCCAAGATGTCCATGTCTTTCTTTCTGCAGTTGAAAAGAAATGAAGGTTTTTGATGAAAATATTCCAGGATATTTCTCCATATAATGGACTTCAATGGGCTCCAAACGGTTCAGTTTCAGTGCAGCTTCAAAGGGCTTTAAACGACACCAGACGATGAATAAGGGTCTTATCTCGCCAAACCATCAGTTTCTGTGAGAAACCCAGCAGTATTTATGCTATTATTTTACCTCTTATCATACGAACGTGATCATCTCTGAGCTCCGCCATAACTTCCGCTAAGTGAGGTCAAATATAAGCGTGGTCATAGATATATCGATCGTAGATGCCTCATTCTACTGATCCGTGCAGGCGCTAATGAGGCATCTACGTATACATCTATGACCAGGGGGGGGGGGGGGGGGGGGGGGGGTTATTAGGTAAATAGGTAGATAATATACTATATCACTTTACATAAATACTATTTTCTACTTAAAACTATCGTTTCGTTATTTTTACTAACCCAAATAATGACTCATCCGCTAGGTTGCACGTGAGGGGGAAAAATAGGTTCCTTCCATTTAAGAGTTGAGCTCTTTTTATTTTAGTATATCTCTTTACATAAATACCATTTTCTACTTTTAAAAAAATAACTTCGTTATTTCACTAACCCAGTGTTTTGTATGCGAGTGCTGTTTCACGAGAATATTACCACAGGCGTGAAGCACAAAGCTTTGTTTAGCCTAGAAAGGAAATAATGGTCAGATAGCACTTCTTTATTCTGTTTTGCGATCGGGTCACTCGTTTTTCCGTGAATTTTAACAATAGGCCTAGTCCATTTTATCCCAATGGACATGGACATCTGGTTTCTTTTCCCAAATCTTCACTCACGTCGTATCCATGTTCGCTGGGGATTATAAACGTTTCTTCCTTTCGTTTGCTTATAATTAAGTTTATTATAACTATTCACATCCTTTACTGTGGGAAAGTACAAAAAACACTGTAGGACGAATACCTTTTTACTTCAGATTTTATTTAACACAGTTGTTTGTTCTTGTTATTAAACTTGGTAAGGTGCGTCAAGTTTGGTTTATTTGAATAGCGCATTTCACACACACACACACACCGGTGATTTTAGTTTAGTTTTCTCTGGCAGTGAATAATCAAACATTGCCTAAATGTCTTGACCCTGTGGAAGATGAAACCCGCTCTTCAGACCTTTTACAACAAGTGTTGCTTTGCTACATCAGGAGAAAACATGAAGATGAAGATATTTGAGAAGGTATCTAGCTCGTGTCGCACATTCCTCTTAAAGCGCAGAGCGGTAAGGGTATATGACGCATCTTTGCGGGGAAATAGTATGAATCAAATATTTTTCTAACTAATATTTAATTTTCTTATATTCTTGAGGTTACCGTTATTTAATGAAAATCGTTTAAATATTTTATAGGCTGTAGTGTGTTGTTTCACTGACAGAAGTGCTAAAATAAACACGCATGCTTATGGGTGTTTCAGCCTCAAATCATTTCGAAATGTAGGCTATATATCTGGCATAGACTACAGTATTTAAAATAACATATATGCATTAGTTACATTTTCAATTTAATTTACAGAGCAATCCCTGCTAAGTTTTTAGTTTTACTAATACTATAGAAGAGGATTCGTGTGTGTCGCACTCACAACAGACTCGCAACGGTGGCGTGGCATCACGATGGTGGCGCTCCATCGTGATGTCGGTCAGCCATCACGATGGACGATGATATCGTCCATCGGCACAACCCTAATCCGCACGACATCGGAATCGGCCGATAAACGCTTAAAATATAAAAATCGTCATCGGCCGATGTGAAAAATTATGCCGATATAATAACATGTTGATATGAGCCTGCAATAACTCATGTGTGCAAGGACTGCTATAGCGATAAGATCATGTCAGCCCTGCTCATTCTTGAAGTGAAAACAAGCAAATACATTGCATGTATGGTGATTTATATTGACAGTTTTCAAATGCTGTCTTGAATTTGTGAATCAACGCAGGATTGCCAGGTTTTCACAACAAAACTAGCCCGAAAACAAGACACAATCGCGTCTCCCCACTCTCTAGCCCGCGCAGCAGCCTCCACAGCAGCAGAAGCTCCTCCAGGTCCTAGTGCCTGCCCGGGAGAATGTTATATATAGCCTATTTAGTGGGGGCGCTGTTGTTACAGTAATAAAATGAAAAGTAACATACACAAATAAATAGAAGACCAAAAAAACGTCCCGGGCTTAAAGGAACACGCCAGTTCTTTTGAAAATAAGCCAAAGTCAAAAATGACCACAGTCCAATACTCTTAGTACACAATGTAACTACAGAAGAGTCAAGTTTTAAAAAGGAAAAATATGGAAACTCTTTGGTCATTTGAGCTAACGGTGCTAACGGTCTAATCAGATTAAATGATCTATGCTAAGCTATGCTTAAAGTGCTACAGCCAGACCCGGAGATCGGCTGAATGGATTGGAAAACGGTAAAACTCAACTGTTTAACTCTAGGGGAGCTGGAGAATGAGCCTATTTTCAAAAATAGTGGCGTGTTCCTTTAAGCGCTGGACTCTGAAGCATTGAGAGAGCCATTTGGACATCAGCTGAGAAACCATACGAACTTTAGACTCATATTAGATCGTCTTATCAAAGAGACCGAGCCTGAGGTTCTTCTGGTAGTGTCTTCAACATGGAAGTTAGTGGACTGAGGGAACTCCCAAATCCCGAAGGAAGAGACGGGGTAGGAATAAAGCCGTATGGAATGTGCTGGACGGCACTGGGAGACTCCACTCCTCTGCTCTGACAGGTCGATGATGACTTTGACACTTGTTCTACTTGCCCAAACTGCCGACATCATGAGAGACGCCAGGATCGAGTTACTATACATATACAGACAAGCTCATATATGAGAGAGAGAGAGAGAGAGAGAGAGAGAGAGAGAGAGAGAGAGAGAGAGTGAGAGAGAGAGAGTTGAGTTTGCCCAGGTGAATCTCAAATGCTCATTTTACATTAAAAACAATCTCAATGCCTGATACGAGGTTTGTGCAACATAAACAGTTTATAAGCAGAGATGCACTCCTATTAGAACTATGACCGATATCGATAAGCTACTATATTAATAATAAATATTATTTTAAAAAATTATATTATTTTGCATGAATTAAAAATAAAATGCTAAAAACTAGTCAATTTATTAAATAAATAAATAGTATTATATCTATTTTGTATATTTTTTAGTGCTGGGCAATCGATTAAACCGCATCCAAAATAAAAGTTTGTGTTTTATATATATATATATGTGTGTGTGTGTGTGTGTGTGTGTGTGTGTGTGTGTGTGTGTGTGTGTGTGTGTGTGTGTGTGTGTGTGTGTGTGTGTGTGTGTGTGTGTGTGTGTGTGTGTGTGTGTGTGTGTGTGTGTGTGTGAGAGTGTGTGTGTGTGTGTGTGTGTGTGTGTGTGTGTGTGTGTGTGTGTGTGTGTGTGTGTGTGTGTGTGTGTGTGTGTGTGTGTGTGTGTGTGTGTGTGTGTGTGTGAATATTGTCATCAGTTTTCAATCAGCTGTGACATATTTAAATCTGCATATTTGTGATATTTTGACCTTTTATAAAGGGCATTTTCCCTGATCTTATTAAATATAGACTATGCTTCAGCTTTCATATTAAATTCTTAAATTTGATTAAATTAAAATAAGAGTTACCAATCGATTTAAACCATTTACACTGAAAAATTACAACTGCATGTTTTTTGAATACACAAATAAGAAATGATGTAAAGAATGTTTAAACGTGAAACTAAACCACCAGTAGGTGGCGGCAGGTGACCGTCTTAATGAGTGAGTCATTGAGTCGATTCATTCAAACGGCTGATTCGTTCAGGAATGAGGCAGTTGTTTATGAATAGTTCACTGAATGTTTGATTCAACCGATATATATATTAGGGGTGCACCGATCCGATATTGGGATCGGATATCGGCCGCGATACTGACAAAATAGCTGGATCGGGGATCGGAAAAACGAACAGATCCACAAGCCGATCCAGGTGTTTTTTTTCGGCGCAGCTGAACCTACGTCATTCGTCAGCTTCACGTGTGTCTCATGCTAGAAGCAACATGGAGCGAGCCAGAGAGTCCGGTGTGGAGGAGATGTTTCACGCTTGCCACGCCAACTAGTTCGTCGGCCGTTTGCAATGTCTGCAAAGTAACTTAAATGTTTCGAGGGGAGGTGCTATTACTGCAAAGTAGGGATGGGCGGATCGATCCTAGAGTATCGATACTTCCGATACTGGCATTGTATCGAAAGTATCGATTCTCACATTGAAATATCGATTCTACCTGGGATTTCTTTCAAACACGTGATTTTAGAATTTGTTCATAATAGTAGTAGGCCGTATATTAAATACATTTACTTAAAAATGAATGTCAATGGGAACTATTTCTTCTTCCGCTGTGTCTGTGCTAATCATGTATTTATGTCAGTGGCACAGCGGTAAGCGCAATCATTTTTTTTCATTAGCCTATTTCTTTTTATATTAGGATAGGCTACTTGGTATCTTATGGTGGATATTCATATTTTTTGTTTATTTACTTTTAAAATTTGTTTATTAAATAAATAACCTGGGAAAGATTTACTAACAAATTCTTTATGCCTGTAACACAACCTTATGTATTATATTTTAGATGATTTCAGTGCAAATCACAGGCAAATCTCAAAAGCAAGAGAGTTGATCAGAAACCGGTTCAAGAGGAACATTTTAAGAACATTTAAAACAAATGTAGAAAAATTATTTTACAATCATTGAAACTGGTTTGTGTGATGTTATATTTTTGTTATATAAATTGTTAAATGTTTATTTGATTAATAATGTTCAATCCTTTTAAATAAATGTAACAAAAAAGGAGTAATAGCTATTGCTGTTTATTTAATATTAATAACGATGGCTTTCAAAATGCATTATAAAATCATTCAAATTAAAATATTTAAAGTATCGGTATCAGTATCGATATCGGCGATACTGGTCTTGAAAGTACTTGGTATCGGATCGAAAAGAAAATGATTGGTATCGCCCATCCCTACTGCAAAGTCAGGGTCTTTCCTGCATTGAACTGAGTGACAGAGAGAACGATCAGAGCTCCTCCCCGCACACACTCTCTGGGTCTTCAAAATAATCAGTGTTAGCTCTTTCTCATATTTCACATATTAATCCAAATCAAAAGGTCGGAAGACTGAAACCATGTTGCACGTGACACATTCGGACAATTTTGTCCTTGAATTATCGCTGGGTGTGAATTGCGCTCAAAAAATGTTGACTCTTCTCTGACCAGCTGACATAAAGCATACTTTCAATAAACGGGAGACAAATTATATTCAGTTATGAAGTGTTTTCTGTGTGTTGACATCTTTCACGATGTTCTAACAGACGGGATTCACACACAACGCGTCTGCTAATGTCCGATTCGCGACCTAATGACTCCTTTGAACCGAATCATTTTAACGACTGGTTAGAACAACTGATCTGTCCAACACTGAACTCATGAATCAGTTTATTCATTTACTCAGAACGCATCTGAAATGAGAACACAAGTGTGATCACCCAAAGTGGGTAGTAAGAATTATTTTTAATTATCAACAGTATTTCAGCTTATTTCTGTTGACAATGTGTAGTAAAATAAATAGGCCTAGCCAACAATCATTTAGACAGGAGTGAGGTGAAACCAGAACAACGTTATTAGCTAGCTGATCATTTTTATTAAATTGCATATGGCAGAAAATTAAGACTATTTGTTAATTTGAAATGCTACTTTTTAATATTGATATGATTATATACCAAAACAATTATCTGTAGTGTAAAAAATGTTTGGTAACTGTCAGATTACTATTGTATGTTTGACTGTTTTTTGTTTCCACTGCTACGTTTTATTTATTTAAAGAAGTTTGATTACATTCTATTTTAGATTTGAATGCACAATTGTTTTTGAAATAAATAAGAATTCAACACTTTACATACATCTGTTATTTTGTCTTAGTTATGTTTAGTTAGTAAAGTCTGGTGCCTTTAGTCTCTTCAAGGAAGGTATAAGGTGGAAGATATACAGTTTATTATTAATTCAACAATAGTATCGGATCGGTATCGACAGATACACAAAGCCCAGGCATCGGTATCGGGACTGAAAAAGTCGGATCAGTGCACCCCTAATATATATATATACATATACATATATACACACACACACTAAAATAATAAATTAATAAATAAAAATCAAATGCACAAACAAAACGCTCTGATAAACGATATAATCCAATATGTTGTGCGTCCCTGCAGACATTAAAACTGCACCATCATCCGACCTCTCCTCATAAATCACGCTATTGGAATTCTTGAACAGCCTTTCATGATCAGAAAACACGGTTCAGATTAGACAATACACCAGCGTTCGTTTCCCTGATCACAGGACGCTAACAACATCGAGTCAGTCAGGCAGGCGCTGCGTTCACCTCTTTGCTTGAATGATGACTTCTAAGAGCTCATGGTAATGGCCTGTCTCCAACATCCCAGCCACGATAAATCTTCCCCAGGAAAAATGAGGGAGCAGTCAGGTGGGGAGAGGGCCGCGAGGGTGCATGTGACGGCATGGCTGGCGTTCGGCACGTCTACACACCCACCACTTCATATGATTAAACGGCTGAAAAGCCTGCATTTTAAAACGAATCAAACCATTAGCGATATCAACTCGGAGGGATTTTTTTTTTATTCACATTTGCACTTTTGGCCAGAGTTAAAGGAGGTAAAGCCAGGCCAGGACCCGCGTTGAGCTCAGACGCAGACCTGCCACAACAAATCACGGCCCAACAGGTCTGCAGGGAAGCTTTTAAAGCCCAAGTCTTTTCTCTCTCAGCGACGCACTAACGTTTGAGTAATGCACACTTAAGCAGCTGCCTGAAACCGGACCCCAGGCAAGAACATGGACGCTCTTTCACCTTCTTAAACCATTTTATTTCCTTTCATCTCCATCTCCTAGAACAATAAAGTCATGCTGACTCAGAACAAAGACAAAGAGACACATGCATAAATCACTAGCATCCAACTCTGACTCTCCACATAATTAGCTTTACTAACTACTCTGAATAAGACTCCTACTTAGACAGATTGCCTATGAGGACACATTTATGACAGCATTAAGTGGTTTCAGACTAAAGCACTGGGTTGAACAGGATGTGAGTGATAGTACAGAGCTCATGCTAAAACTCAACTTTGCATGATTTAAAAACCTCAAGCCTTTATATAATGCATTATTAAAGTATTTTAATGCATTCATTATGCCTTGTAATGCACCTTATAATGCATGGTCTCATAAATAATTGTAACCACAGTTATAATACTTAACTATTCATATAATGCACATTTTCCATTTCAAAATTCCTCCCCGACTCAAATTTCCAAGCCTCTCTGTAGATTTTCAGACCATATTTAACATGAATGGTTCATACAGTATTATTTTCAGCTCATCTGTAAACAAGAAACTTTTTCATGCCCTTGTGCTTACAAACGGCAATTTCTAATTTTATTCTATAACCCATTTCATTTGTGCATCACTGACATCGTATGAAGAAAACGAGAGCATGGATGCACATGAATTATTAGAGCCCTTTTTGCTCAAAATTTGGCTTTTGTTAGGGTAGTACCTCTATCACTTTGATATTACCTCTAATATCAAGGCCTAATGTCCTATTTAACACATCCTCTGTGGCCACGGAGAAACTATGGCACAAAATGGGCTGATGACACAATACAGCTGTGTGCATTGTCCTATGTGTCAAGTTCAAGGGTCTATAAAAAAGACTGGTAGAGTGAAAAAGTGTTCAAAATTTGGCTTTCGTTAGGAGAGAGTACCTCTCATATCAAGACTTAATGTCCTATTTAACGCAACCTCTGAGGCAGCGGAGAAACTATGGCACAAAATGGGCTGATAGCACAATTCGGCTGTGTGCATTGTCCTATGTGTCAAGTTCAAGGGTCTATAAAAAAGACTGGTAGAGTGAAAAAGTGTTCAAAAATTGGCTCTCTTTAAAGAGAGTACCTTTAAAATCAAGGCCTAATGTCCACTTTAATACATCCTCAGTGATGACGAAGAAACCTTGACACGAAATGGGCTGATGACACAATATGGCGGTGTGTATTGTCCTATGTGCCAAGTTCAAGGGTCTATAAAAAAATACTGAAAAAGTGTTCAAAATTTGCCTTTCGTTAGAGAGTACCTCTCATATCAAGGCCTAATGTCCACTTTAACACATCCTCAGTGATGATGAAGAAACCATGACAAAATGGGCCGATGACACAATACAGCTGTGTGCATTGTCCTATGTGTCAAGTTCAAGGGTCTATAAAAAAGACTGGTAGAGTGAAAAAGTGTTCAAAATTTGGCTCTCTTTAGAGAGAGTACCTTTAAAATCAAGGTCTAATGTCCACTTTAATACATCCTCAGTGATGACGAAGAAACCTTGACACGAAATGGGCTGATGACACAATATGGCGGTGTGTATTGTCCCGTGTTAAATTCAAGGGTCTATAAAAAAGACTGCTACTGTCAAAAAGTGTTGAAAAATTGGCTTTTGTTAAGGCAGTACGTCATATTTCAAGGACTTCGGTCTGCTTTAATGCATTTGTCTTTGGCGGCCAGGAAACCAAACAGAGAAATGGGCTGATGGCTCAATAGGTGGCTCAGTGTGCATTGTCTTCTAGGCTTGAGTTTAATGGCTGATACTTTTTCCAAAATTGAATGCATTAAAAACACAAGGCAAACAACCAATTTCAGATGTAACAAAGAATCTGTAAATATTATAATGTATTTTAACTTATTTATGAAAAGATATAATGCATTATAGCCTAGTGTACATACGGTGTTATATAAAAGAGCTAACAAGGGCCCAAATAAACAAGTGAACCAAGTTATGTGCTAGTCAGAATGTCTGTCACTTTGACAAATACAGTTTACAGACTCTGATGGCAAATGGACTCACCAAAAGCAATAGTATAAAATCCCTCAAGCGATGAGACCATTTGGACTATTGCATCAGTGTCCAACCATGTTTTTGAGCTACAATGACAGTATGTGTCTCGACTGTAATTGTACGACGAATTTAGCCAACCTAGGAGAGAGTGATACAGCATCAGAAGTCCCAAGGGTGGAAGAGCGAGACAGAGAGAAACTCTTATTCCAGCCGGCCACTAAACAGCCTGTCATTACGTACAGCAGAAAGGAATAAACATCCGTTGTCTCCTGCTTTCACTGTCTCTGGCTCAGAGCGAGAGAGAGAATGAGTATGAGCAAAAAGTGAGGGAGGACCTCACAGAGAACAAATCTTGACATTTTTCCAACCATACAGCTACTTTAATGGATACGCACGGAGAGAATGTTAATTAACCCTCACATTCGACATATTCAGCACTTCACAGTTCACAGGAGATGATGAATTCACCTGTCGCTGACACACTTGCGTGCTCTTAAAGGGACAGTTCACCAAAAAATTTTACTTCTTTCATTATTTACTCACCCTCAACCTTTATGGATGACAAAAGAAGAAATTTACAGCAGAATTTTCAAGTGGATCTTTCCATGTAATGAAAGTAAATGGTGACCACAGCGGTCAAGGGTTTATTTCAGTCCAAAGTGCGTCATATGGACTGCTTGTATGGTGTTTTATTGAGCTTTTTGTCCTTTTTTTGATAGTCCCCATCCACTTTCATTGTATGTAAACGTGAACTTTAGCAGTGTGAACTACTGATGAGAAAAACAAAGCATGAATCAATTGATTCGCAAAATGAATCGCTTGTTTTGAAGCAACACACGCTGATGACCCTTGCTGGTCGAAATATTTACATTTACATTTACATTTATGCATTTAGCAGACGCTTTTATCCAAAGCGACTTACAACTTGGGGGTACATGAAGCGATTGGTCATAAAGAGTCGAGAAGTGCAATAAGAGCCTGAGATCCTGAGACCGTGTACATTGCTCAGTGTAGCACAGGCTAGAGTAGGGAGGGAAGAAGAAAGAGAAAGAAGAAAGAGAAAGGAATTAAATTTTTTTTTTTTTTTTTATGAGGTTAAGTGCTCACGGAAGAGCTGAGTTTTTAGTTGACTTTTGAATGATGTCAATGATTCTGCGTTTCGGATGGTGTTGGGAAGATCGTTCCACCAGCTGGGAACGTTGAATGAAAATGTTCTGGAAAGGGATTTTTTCCCCCTCTGTGTCGTGAAACGATGTAAATGAAGTGAAAAATCAGCCCAAACATGCATAAAACACCTTTTACATCTATTAAATGCATTTAACAAATCATCTAATACCACTAAATATTAGGGGTGTAACGGTACACGTATTCGTATTGAACCGTTTCGGTACAGGGCTTTTGGTGCACGCGTGTACCGAACGGTTATGAATGTAATCTTTAACAGTTAACAGTCGGCTTGTTGTAAGCGCGGAACACACTTCAATCCGAGTTCCCACACGAACATATTAAGTATTCAGTCCATTTTATCACGAAATCAAACGATAAATGCCGTTTTAACGCTCTTTAATGTGACGTGACTGATAGACGCGTATCAGTTCAACTTAAAGCGGCGGCGCGCGAGTCAATGCGATCATCTCTTCCTAAAGAATAAACATAAATTAATATATCTTAAGGTATGTTGAGGACACATTACAACTTACTGAAATGTATCATATGTCGTGTAATCGCTCCATCTGTGTTTCAACCGCGGAAAGACAATAAAACAGCTTGTAAACAATGTCATGCAGAATCACGTTTACTCAGAAGTCATTCAGTGTCCACAGCTGTAGCTCACTAGAGAAATCAACTCTTTCACTGAATACATGCACTATATTAGCCGTTATATTCATTATATTAGCCGTTATATTCATTATATTAGCCGTTATATTCATTATATTAGCCGTTATAATCATTATATTAGCCGTTATATTCATTATATTAGCCGTTATATTCATTATATTAGCCGTTATATTCATTATATTAGCCGTTATATTCATTATATTAGCCGTTATGTTCATTATATTAGCCATTATATATTCATTATATACTACTTAGCCTGTTAGTGATGTCTTGTTTATTTAATGTATGTTTAAATAAACCTGTCATGAAAATTACAGCCACTAAATGATTATATTTCAACAACGAATAAACATAATTAGATTTAGAAGTTAATGCAAAAACGGCCTTATGTGCAGCTTATGAGTGTTGATTATTATATCTAAAAATAAATAGCAACTGAATTTAGGCTAATAGTTTGGGCTCTGTTGTTAATCTTTAATAGCTATATGTAAGTAAGGGCTCCCTATATAGTTTACAGCATTATCTTTAAGAAACTTTTAGTTATAATTTAATTCATTTAAGGACAGACACAATTTTTTTCATTAAACCACTGTTGAATAAAAATTAATAAAAAGCAATTTTGTAAAACTGCTGTACAGAATCCATACCGAACCGGGACTTCAAAACCGAGGTACGAACCGAACCGTCAGTTTTGTGTACCGTTACACCCCTAATAAATATGATCATCTGCATTATTTTATTAAATTGTAGGGCTTGTTAGGGCCTGAGCACTGATGCTGTGATGACCCTATTGCAATTCACCCTTCACCGCAAGTTTGATTGACAGGCGATCTGACCAATCACATCGCCGAATCAGCCATTTTGTCCAACAAAGCAGTCAGGAGAGTTAGTAGGTTAACGTCGGTGGACTTGATCTTGTAAAACGGTGTGTACTGACGTCTTTCCGCGGTTGAAACAACATTTCTTTTAGTGTTCATTCATGTTTATTTCATGCTTATCAATGAACTAGAAGAAAGAGCCGAGCAGCTTTAACTGAGGCGCTCCAGCGATCACCACACATTAAAGAGACACAACTCGCTATTTATTGTTAAATTTCTTTTTCTAAAATGACAATTTCAAAGTTGAGACTTTGTTTCATATCAAAAGTAACTCAATCCTGTCTGTCGGCGTGTTGTCAGTGTCCTCTTTGCTCCGCGATGTATTTTCTCTACATGAGAACGTGTGTGTGTGTGTGTGTGTGTGGGGTGAGAGCGCCATGGCTTGTTGGACATAGCAACAGTAACTAAAGGGGGCGGGTCTTTGCGAACGATCAATTGTCTATTATTATTCTTCTCCAAGATGAATCTTGAGAGCCTAAACATGCTCGAAAACTCATTTTATATGGGTGATATGGGTTTCAGAATTAGGTGTGGAAAAATTTCTTGATAGCGGCACCTACAAAATTTCAATTAAGCACCATCTGCGCTACATTTCACGTACAAGTATGAAATTCGGGACACACATATAACAGCCCAATACCTATAAAAAAGTCCCTGGGAACAAAATCTGAAAGCCAACAGGAACTCAGATATTAAGAATTTTTTGTTATTTCCAGGGCTCATACTTTAACTAACTCCTCCTAGTTAGGCCCTTTCATCACTGCTTGCATCTTTAATTTGGTTTGTTTTATGATGAGCTTGGTTAAATCAGACCTACAACTCTTCGTTTTTATTATATAAATGTGCC
The DNA here is from genome assembly GCA_023566225.1 of Romanogobio albipinnatus. NCBI lineage: Eukaryota > Metazoa > Chordata > Actinopteri > Cypriniformes > Gobionidae > Romanogobio > Romanogobio albipinnatus. Next base: position 3,583,411 of record CM042261.1, on the reverse strand, counting down.
ATTAAATGCCTACAAATGCATAAATTTGATGCAAGATAAGGTAAAAATCATATTTAGACACTGGTTCATGGGTTTGGTTCATGGGTTGTGCTTCAACAACGATTCACAAAGGGTTCTGTGCTTCAACAACGATTCACAAAGGGTTCGACACTTCAACAAATGATTCACAAAGAGTTCTGTGCATTAACAAACGATTCACAAAGGGTTCTGTGCTTCAACAAACGATTCACAAAGGGTTCGGCGCTTCAACAAATGATTCACAAAGGGTTCAACGCTTCAACAAACGATTCACAAAGGGTTCGACGCTTCAACAAACTATTCACAAAGAGTTCTGTGCATCAACAAACGATTCACAAAGAGTTCTGTGCATCAACAAACGATTCACAAAGAGTTCTGTGCATCAACAAACGATTCACAAAGGGTTCAACGCTTCAACAAACGATTCACAAAGGGTTCAACGCTTCAACAAACGATTCACAAAGGGTTCGACGCTTCAACAAACTATTCACAAAGGGTTCTGTGCTTCAACAAACGATTCACAAAGAGTTCTGTGCTTCAACAAACGATTCACAAAGAGTTCTGTGCTTCAACAAACGATTCACAAAGGGTTCTGTGCTTCAACAAAAGATTCACAAAGAGTTCTGTGCTTCAACAAACGATTCACAAAGGGTTCTGTGCTTCAACAAACGATTCACAAAGGGTTCTGTGCTTCAACAAACGATTCACAAAGAGTTCTGTGCTTCAACAAACGATTCACAAAGAGTTCTGTGCTTCAACAAACGATTCACAAAGGGTTCTGTGCTTCAACAAACGATTCACAAAGAGTTCTGTGCTTCAACAAACGATTCACAAAGAGTTTGGCGCTTCAACAAACGATTCACAAAGGGTTCAATGCTTCAACAAACGATTCACAAAGGGTTCGGCGCTTCAACAAACGATTCACAAAGGGTTCTGCGCTTCAACAAACGATTCACAAAGAGTTCGGCACTTCAACAGATGGTTCACAAAGGGTTCTGCGCTTCAACAAACGATTCACAAAGGGTTCGGCGCTTCAACAAACGATTCACAAAGGGTTCTGCGCTTCAACAAACGATTCACAAAGAGTTCGGCACTTCAACAGATGGTTCACAAAGGGTTCTGCGCTTCAACAAACGATTCACAAAGGGTTCTGCGCTTCAACAAACGATTCACAAAGGGTTCTGCGCTTCAACAAACGATTCACAAAGAGTTCGGCGCTTCAACAAACGATTCACAAAGGGTTCTGTGCTTCAACAAACGATTCACAAAGGGTTCTGCGCTTCAACAAACGATTCACAAAGAGTTCGGCGCTTCAACAAACGATTCACAAAGGGTTCTGCGCTTCAACAAACGATTCACAAAGAGTTCGGCGCTTCAACAAACGATTCACAAAGGGTTCTGCGCTTCAACAAACGATTCACAAAGGGTTCTGCGCTTCAACAAACGATTCACAAAGGGTTCTGCGCTTCAACAAACGATTCACAAAGGGTTCTGCGCTTCAACAAACGATTCACAAAGGGTTCTGCGCTTCAACAAACGATTCACAAAGGGTTCTGCGCTTCAACAAACGATTCACAAAGGGTTTGACTCTTCAACAAACGATTCACAAAGGGTTCTTTGCTTCAACAAACGATTGACCAAGGGTTCGAAGCGTCACAAAGCAGGTTTTGAAAGCACCCATCACTCAAACTGCCTTCTTTTGAGTTAAACTGAAGAAAGTCAGTCCTAATGGTTTGGAACAACGGCGAGTAAAAGAACAAATTCTCATGTTTGGGTGAACTGTACCTTTAAGTAATCTGAAAAACATACAGTATGCATTTGCGCGTGCCTTAAATTTTTCGCTCTACATCACAAGAGCCTCTCAATCCACATGAGCTTTCCAAAGAGATCAGTTCAACCCTGCTACAAAATCAGCCAAAACAATGAAAAGCTTTAATAACAGCCTACATTATTTATTAGTCAAGCCTTAAACATCCCAGGAAACGGTTTATCGGCGAACAGGGAAACCATTATGGGGTCACCCACATGTTTTACTCGAGACATGAGTCACTCTTTGGTCTCTTTTTTCCATCGAGGAACATCATCTCTTCCTACTTGACTGAGAGAGAAGGATAAAAGTGGTCTTTATGTGTGGGGTGTGAATAAGAAAGCCTTAAAAAAGGCGTGACGTTGTGCTGTGGGTTTGTTTACATGTGTGTGGTGGTCGCATTGATAGTCGAGGCATGTTCGGGAGAGGCTGTCGGACCGTTCTCACGACCTCCCCTCCTCCTCAGCCCATTTAATTCACTCAACTAGCTCTAATGAACTGTGCATGTTTGCATCACAGAAAACTGTGCATGAATGTTGCCAAAGCCGAACGCACAAACAAAGGCAAATGAACAAGCAGGTGGATGGATGATAAACTTGCTTACCTTTGTCAATGAACCGCAACGAAGAGAAGGGCAATCAGGGAAGAGAGAGAGAGAGAGAAAAAGAGAGGGAACATTAGTGGCATGTCAAAATTGGAAGCCCAGTTGCAGATTATATGAATTCAGTGACATATAGAGCAGAAAGCCCACATTTGCAACCCATTTTACTTCTGCAAAGTGACTGAAAAGCATCCCAATGGTAATTCATACGTCCTATTAGAACAATTTTTGTCTAGCATTAACTCTTTCCAAGATATTAGAAATCCAACAGCAGCCTAAAACAACACCAACAACTATTTGTAGTGATGCATCGACATTCAAATTCTGCTCGATAAAGATATTTTTCATGTTATATAACCGTTATGGTTGAATGTTTGATATTAAAATTCAATACTATTTTGCCTAAATAAATTAAAATAACAGTAAAAATCTAATGAAGTGAATTTACACATCACAACATTATAACATGCAGTATTAAACACGTATGCTTTAGTGTTTTTAAAGATTAACTAAGTGAGTGAAAAGCAGACATAAAAGACATTTATGGAAATTTCAGGGGAGTATTTTCTCAATTTTCCCCAATCACACTATTCATATAAGGGGAGAGAAGTTTATAGTTTGGATATAAACACTCACGTCTACTGTAGCAGTTAAAATAGAGTAAATCACCTTTTGAAAGTAACAACGCTTTAACCCTTGATCGGCCCTTGGGGTCCGGCTGACCCCAATGGACATTTCCTCCATTTTTAAAAAGTGTTCCCTTCATCTCAGGGCCATGAGACTCTGTGACTTTTCCTAGATAATCTATCTGAACATGCACAACAAATCTGGGCTTGATTTGGTTGTTCTAAAGGTATGTAAAAAATGTTTTACCGTTTAAGTCCCTTGGGGTCAGATTGACCCCACAATGAAAATGAATGGGAAAGTGTCAAAAATTTTTTTTACTAAATCCAGTATAAATTTGAAAATTTCTATATTTATATCAAGGTCTGGTCCTAGAGCATAAACACAAAGTAGAACAAACTTTCTATCTCATACACACACACACACACACACACACACACACACACACACACACACACACGACTGCAACAGAGAGTATTTTTTTGAAATTGGCAAATAAAATCAACAAAACTGGCATAAATCTGAAAAATGTTCATACATAAACTAAGGACTAATACTAGAGCACAAATGCAATATGGAACAAGAGCATGTTCACACACACACACACACACACACACACACACACACACACACACACACACACACACACACACACACACACACACACACACACACACACACACACACACACACACGTACACACACACACGTACGTGACTGCAACAGAGAGCATTTTTATAGAAACTGGCAAATAAAATCAACAAAACTGGCATAAATCTGAAAAATGTTCATACATAAATGAAGGACAAATACTAGAGCACAAATGCAACATGGAACAATCATGAGAAAGAGGGAAAAGGGCAAATAAAAGAGATGAAAGGCAGCTAAACTTTTGCACTCTGAGAAGGTTTACTGTTAGATGAAAAAGCAAGAGCTGCAGCAGTATTCTGAAAACACCCCACATACGCCTTTTCCACCAAGGCAGTGCTAGAGCTAGTTCATTCAAAAACACTGATTCATCCAGTAATGAAACAAGTGAAGTCTTTATGAGTGAGTCATTGAATCATTCACTCAAGAGATTCATTCAAAAACACTGATTCATCCAGTAATGAACAAGTGAAGTCTTTATGAGCGAGTCATTGAATCATTCACTCAAGAGATTTAAAAAATACAGAAGCTTGAGTAAATGTTATTTTGTTTAGTGGTCTCCATTTTGAACAAAGAAACCATGAATCAATTTTATCCAGAATATCATATATATCTAAAACTACCATTGAGAAACTTTCCCATCTAACCAAATCTCCAGCAGGACAGACAGAGCTCAGGGATACAGGGACAATCCTCATTAGACAGACATGACTGGTCACTGTGGTCTGCGGTTTAACCGAGGTGAGAGACCCCTTCACACGGGTAAATCCCTCAAGGAGCAGGCAGAGAAATCTCCTGGTGACAAGAGTGAAATATAGAGCCGACAGCAACGAGTGCATGGACAGAGAGACGGTGAGCGAGAGCGTGGGTGTAAGCCAGATCCAACTTATTTTTAAAGATGGCGAGGAACAAAGTAAGATGGAACAGAGGAAAACTAGGGTGGATGATGGACAGTGAGAATGAAAAAAGAGACACTCTGAAACTGGATGAACTGAGAGAGACAAGCCAGTGAAGGCAAGAGACACCATGATGAGTGAATGAAAGTGTGAGTGGCTTTGTTTCTCCTCATAGAAACAGAGAACATGGCACATACATCTCTCTCTACATTAGCAGTCCACCAGCGGCTAGCCAGACATTTGACTCGCAGTATAAAACGCCTGCTGCTTATTTCTGCTTATTATGGCCTAGAACTAAACGGTTTACAGCTGGTGTTATGATGCGTTTTGGTCGATCGGATCACAAGTGGACGAGGGAGACAGATTACCATTTACACCTGGTGTTTTAATCCGTCTCGTTTGTCCCCTTTTCAACCAGATTTCTTCTTCGAGGGACGGGTCTTTTGTTGCTGTTCGAACACATTTGACCACATGAGCATCTACACTATGAAAGCAATCCGGTTGAATCATTCATTCAAGAGATTAGTTCAAAAACGCTGATTCATCCAGTACTGAAACAAGTGAAGTCTTTATGAGTGAATCATTGAATCATTCGTTCAAGAGATTCGTTCAAAAACGCTGATTCATCCAGTAATGAAACAAGTGAAGTCTTTATGAGTGAATCATTGAATCATTCGTTCAAGAGATTCGTTCAAAAACGCTGATTCATCCAGTAATGAAACAAGTGAAGTCTTTATGAGTGAGTCATTGAATCATTCACTCAAGAGATTTGTTCAAAAACACTGTTTCATCCAGTAATGAAACAAGTGAAGTCTTTATGAGTGAGTCATTGAATCATTCATTCAAGAGATTCGTTCAAAAACGCGGATTCATCCAGTAATGAAACAAGTGAAGTCTTTATGAGTGAGTCATTGAATCATTCACTCAAGAGATTCATTCAAAAACACTGATTCATCCAGTAATGAAACAAATTAAGTCTTTATGAGTGAGTCATTGAATCATTCACTCAAGAGATTTGTTCAAAAACACTGATTCATCCAGTAATGAAACAAGTGAAGTCTTTATGAGTGAGTCATTGAATCATTCACTCAAGAGATTTGTTCAAAAACACTGATTCATCCAATAATGAAACAAGTGAATTCTTTATGAGTGAGTCATTGAATCATTCACTCAAGAGATTTGTTCAAAAACACTGATTCATCCAGTAATGAAACAAGTGAAGTCTTTATGAGTGAGTCATTGAATCATTCATTCAAGAGATTCGTTCAAAAACGCGGATTCATCCAGTAATGAAACAAGTGAAGTCTTTATGAGTGAGTCATTGAATCATTCACTCAAGAGATTCGTTCAAAAACGCGGATTCATCCAGTAATGAAACAAGTGAAGTCTTTATGAGTGAGTCATTGAATCATTCACTCAAGAGATTCATTCAAAAACACTGATTCATCCAGTAATGAAACAAGTGAAGTCTTTATGAGTGAGTCATTGAATCTTTCACTCAAGAGATTCGTTCAAAAACGCGGATTCATCCAGTAATGAAACAAGTGAAGTCTTTATGAGTGAGTCATTGAATCTTTCACTCAAGAGATTCGTTCAAAAACACTGATTCATCCAGTAATGAAACAAGTGAAGTCTTTATGAGTGAGTCATTGAATCTTTCACTCAAGAGATTCGTTCAAAAACACTGATTCATCCAGTAATGAAACAAGTGAAGTCTTTATGAGTGAGTCATTGAATCTTTCACTCAAGAGATTTGTTCAAAAACACTGATTCATCCAATAATGAAACAAGTGAAGTCTTTATGAGTGAATCATTCATTCAAGAGATTTGTTCAAAAACACTGATTCATCCAGTAATGAAACAAGTGAAGTCTTTATGAGTGAGTCATTGAATCTTTCACTCAAGAGATTTGTTCAAAAACACTGATTCATCCAATAATGAAACAAGTGAAGTCTTTATGAGTGAGTCATTGAATCATTCATTCAAGAGAATTGTTCAAAAACACTGATTCATCCAGTAATGAAACAAGTGAAGTCTTTATGAGTGAGTCATTGAATCTTTCACTCAAGAGATTCATTCAAAAACACTGATTCATCCAGTAATGAAACAAGTGAAGTCTTTATGAGTGAGTCATTGAATCTTTCACTCAAGAGATTCGTTCAAAAACGCGGATTCATCCAGTAATGAAACAAGTGAAGTCTTTATGAGTGAGTCATTGAATCTTTCACTCAAGAGATTCGTTCAAAAACACTGATTCATCCAGTAATGAAACAAGTGAAGTCTTTATGAGTGAGTCATTGAATCTTTCACTCAAGAGATTCGTTCAAAAACACTGATTCATCCAATAATGAAACAAGTGAAGTCTTTATGAGTGAATCATTCATTCAAGAGATTTGTTCAAAAACACTGATTCATCCAATAATGAAACAAGTGAAGTCTTTATGAGTGAGTCATTGAATCATTCATTCAAGAGATTTGTTCAAAAACACTGATTCATCCAATAATGAAACAAGTGAAGTCTTTATGAGTGAGTGATTGAATCTTTCACTCAAGAGATTCGTTCAAAAACACTGATTCATCCAGTAATGAAACAAGTGAAGTCTTTATGAGTGAGTCATTGAATCATTCATTCAAGAGATTTGTTCAAAAACACTGATTCATCCAGTAATGAAACAAGTGAAGTCTTTATGAGTGAGTCATTGAATCTTTCACTCAAGAGATTCGTTCAAAAACACTGATTCATCCAGTAATGAAACAAGTGAAGTCTTTATGAGTGAATCATTCATTCAAGAGATTTGTTCAAAAACACTGATTCATCGCAAATTTAAAATGACTAATATATCCTATTTTTTCCCTATATAAATTAAAATAAAACAACTCCATATACATTAACGTTCAGCTTACCTTTGCTTTAAAAATAGGGGATATTAATATGCACAATAACCATTATGGTATTGATACATCATGCATCTCTAACACTATAAATCCAGCCAATCGGATTGTGACGGGCAGTTTAAAGCAGTTTTAGTGTGTAATATGCATCAGACGGGTCTGTCTCATATGTGAGTCTGTTCTTATGTCAGTCTGTAATATATTTATGCTTCTGTGCTGCACACCGCAAACCCAAAGATCTGAGTGGAAGGGATCAATGTAAGCCGCAGAGGGCAAGCGCGGTGGGGTAACTCAGATTAATACGACTGACAGCACATTCCAAACGCAACTGCAAATAGCCTGGAGTAAACCCGAGTTTGAACATGCATTCTGCAGGACCTTTCAGCGGTTTGGTGCAGCACAAACTTAGCCTGACACCTTTGATTTAAGAGCTCTCGACTAAATGAAAAGGGTCCAGAAAGACTGACACTTTAACATTGGCTGTGATTGCAATGGAAGAATAGTTCAATGCTTACGGTGCAGTATACACTTCACTCTCCTGACTGTTTTTTTAAAAAATAGCATGAAAACGTTCAATCAGCAGTCGCTTCGCTCTCAAATCAATCACAACCTGATGCATGGCAATCAAGACTATTTGCATGCTGCACAAATAATATGAGGAATACGGTATAGTGTGCAATTGAGACCCTAAACACACGTTCACAAAGGCTCCATAGAGATGCTTACTGCAACTAGATCAGATCAACGTGACCGCCTGACCAGACATTCTGGTTTCCTGCTCTTTACAGATTAACTTGCATCAGCTGTTTTTTCATTTTTAAAAAGTCCCAAAAACAGAGAATGGGCGACTTGAGGGAATTCGTGTGTGTGTGAGGTTTTGACTCGGGTGTCGGCCACTCGTCTGCCTGCTGACCATCAAAGCACAAAGCGGGATCTGTCTGCACACTAAGAGCTGGGAAAAGCCAGCGGAGGAGGAGTGGCTTCAGGCGGAGGTCTGATCTGATGCGCTGCTATCAGCTGGAGCTCAAAACAGAGCTGCCATCATGTCTTTTAAAAGATGATGATAAATTATACATTTAAATAAATAAATAGACTAAAATCAAATATGACAAAATATACAAATAAAATAAATAAACTAATTTAAAATATTAAAAATAAAATAAATTAATTAACTAAAATAAAATATAAAAATAAAATAAATTAAATAAAGATAAAATGAATAAAATAAATTAACTCAAATAAAATATTAAAAATAAAATAAAATAATAAAATAAAATTTAAATAAATTAACTAAAATAAAAATAAAATAAATAAAAAAATAAAAATTAACTAGAATAAATGTAAATAAAAAATAATAATAATAACAACATTACCATAAACCTAAAAATTAAATAAATTAAATAAAAATAAAATAAATTAACTAAAATAAATTAACTAAAATAAAATATAAAAAATAAATAAAAAATTAAATTAAATAAAAAAATTAAATAAAAATAAATTAACTAAAATAAAATAAAAATAAATTAACTAAAATAAAATTAAAATAAAATAAATTAACTAAAATAAAATAAAAATAAATTAACTAAAATAAAATTAAAATAAAATAAATTAACTAAAATAAAATATAAAAATAAAATAAAATAAATAAAATAAAAAAATGAACTAAAATAAATTTAAATAAAAAAAAAATAATAATAACAACATTACCATAAAATATAAAAATTAAATAAATTAAATAAAATAATAAATAAAATTAAATAAATGAACTAAAATAAAATATAAAAAATAAATAAATAAAATTAAATAAATTAACTAAAATAAAATATAAAAATAAAATAAAATAAATAAAAAAAATTTACTAAAATAAATTTAAATTAAAAAATAAATAAAATAATAACAACATTACCATAAAAGGTGAGATAATTGTGAGTGAACTGTGGCTTTAAGCCCAAGAGAATGCAAACTCTCCTCGGCCCGGAGGCGTTTTGACATTACACCAATTCTTCAAGAGCGGAAACCCAACGCTGAACCCCGTCTCCTGCAAACATCTCACACCTCATTCAAATCTCCAACAATAAACGTTCCCATATTAAAGTGTAGTTTTAATGCTCAGGAACAGCGTGCAGTCAGCAGCTCATCGCAGAAGCCACAGCATCCGCTGGGGAAAGCACTGTAGCCGCAGCGCAGAGGGGGACGTGCGCTTCGCATGCGTCCTTCCTCCTTCACACACAAATCTTTCGCCCGACCACAGATCGCTGGCAATTGAGAGAAGCTGACAGCTGGCCAATGACATGCTCTGTGAGGAGCTGCTAAAAGCTCTGGTGGGGGTGTGGAGGTGCACGAGGAGCACTGGAACACTGCAATGGTGTTAAGAGAGATGGACTGAGTGAGTGAGTGTGTGTGTGTGAGAGTGTGTTTGTGAGAGAGATGGACTGAGTGAGTGTGTGTGTGTGTGTGTGTGTGTGTGTGAGAGAGAGAGATGGACTGAGTGTGAGTGTGTGTGTGTGTGTGTGTGTGTGTGTGTGTGTGTGTGTGTGTGTGTGTGTGTGTGTGTGTGTGTGTGTGTGTGAGAGAGATGGACTGAGTGTGTGTGTGTGTGTGTGTGTGTGAGAGAGATGGACTGAGTGTGTGTGTGTGTGTGTGTGTGTGAGAGAGATGGACTGAGTGTGTGTGTGTGTGTGTGTGTGTGTGTGTGTGTGTGTGTGTGTCTGTGTGTGTGTGTGTGATATGGACTGAGTGTGAGTGTGTGTGTGTGAGTGTGCATGTG
>CM042261.1:3543158-3568158 GCA_023566225.1 Romanogobio albipinnatus | reverse complement strand
ACGACGCTCAAAGCTCAAAGCAAAGGGAGATATTCTCTTTTACAGAAATCTCTTTTTAAGGACTACAACAAACGGCTGGTAGGGACTACAACGAGTTAGTGACATCATAACCCTAACATTTACATAACATAAATACGAACACAAACTTAAAGCAAGATGACATCATCAGTAATAACCGTAATTACACTAAACTATCCCTGTTCTCTCTTCATCAGCAGATATTATCTGGCTCATCTTACCCCACACCAGCGCTTTATAGATTCTCATGACAGAATATGCTAATCGATGACTGAAGATGGTTAACTCATAAACTCATCAACTATCCCTTCAGAAGCGTCCTGTCTCGTTCTACATGTTGTCTCTTCTTCTGGAGTCTCTCCATCACTGTCCGACTGACAGTTTCTGTCATTTTCAGTGTGCGTGTGTGTGTGAATGTGAGGTAATCAGAGCTTCTAACACGAGCTCTTTAAGCTCCGCCCTCTTCCTGAAAGGAGGCGGGGAGCAGCAGCTCATTTGCATTTAAAGGGACTCACACAAAAGTGGCATGTTTTTCCTCGCCCTCAAAAAGTGACAATTTTAACACGCACAATTTTAAAAAATAATCTGTGGGGTATTTTGAGGTAAAACGTCACACACACACACTCAGAGACTTATTTCACATCTAGTAACATTGTACATTATAGGAACGCTTTAAATAATTGCATAATACTTTCATGTTCAATGGGTGGTTTCAATGTTATTCAACTGATAAAGCACGTTTACTTCATAAAATGTAATTAATATAGAACATTTATTAAAACTCAATCCATAAAATTATCCCATAATGGGAAAAGGTTCTATATATGAAGCCCACGGGACCCTTTAAGATTCTATATACAACACACAGTTTTTCAAAATATCTTTAAAATACAAAAGCAAATCATACAGTTTTGGAACACATGAGTGACTAAACAATGAAGCACTTTCCATTTCAATCTTCAGTTCCCGTTTATTGTAACGGCACGGAAAGGAGCGACCGGCACAATTCGGCACAAAGGGAATAAATAAAGTCATACAGGTTTTGGGCAAACATGACGGTGAATAAATAAGAGTATTTTCATATTTGAGGGAACTAATCCTTTAAGCCCAGCCAACCGATAACCCCACACACACACACACACACACACGACAAATTAATGAATTCTCCCTCAAACGCAAAAGCCGCGTACAGCTCACTGTATCGCACCAGCACAGAATGCAAGAAACGCGGTTTAACTTCAGGGAAATCAAACGCACTCCCACACACACCGACTTAAGTGCTGGAATCTGTACACAGAAGCACTAGATATCCATACCAAATGACCCCGCGGTCCAGATCTCTCCTCAGACACACGCTATCCTCTTAACTACACAGCCCATCGCAATCCTAGATAACATGACCCGCGGCTCTGAGGGATCAGGCACATCTCTACGCCTGGCATGTACGGTCACATCGGAGTCACTGTTTGTCTTAAGTTCCTGTCTCGATCGGAGCGATGACTCCAGTGAGACTGTCAGCAGAGTCTTTACAAACCTTGACAAAACACACACGCCCCGCTGAGAATCCGCATACGGTCAGTGGCACGACGGCCATCTGAACGGCCTGCTAATTTACGTTTCTTGAGGATTATTGATGCGTGTATTAATTGTGCTTTAGTGCTCTGGCAGGAATTCAGGGACAGTCTGACGTTATCTCAAAAACACAAGAGATGAATCACTTGTGTGTCTTCTGTTAAAACACAAAAAGAAGATATTTTGAAGAATGTTGGTGATCAAACTGTCTGGTTACCAACATTTTTCAAAATATCTTCTTTTGTGTTCGACAGAAGAAAGAAACTCACACAGGGTTGGAAAAACATGAGGATGAGTAAATGATGACAGCATTTTTGCGTGAACTGTCCCTTTAATTACACAGTTAGAGGTCAGAATTAAAAAATATTTAAATGCAGAATGCCTCGATTGTCCAATCAGAATCAAGTATTCCGGACAACATCTTTAAGACAACATCCAATCAAAATGGACTATTAATGTCTGTAAAACTGTCTCGTACCAATAAGCCAATTATTTTCATGTTATAGCACTTTAAGATTACACTCAGTTTTGTCTTTAAAAACAATTAAATCAAAATCAAAACACTAAAAAGTAAAATTAATAATTTTACATGTTTTATGTAAAAATAGGCTTCACAACATTATACATTTACATGGATATTCATTCTAAGATTTATTATTACATGCAAAAATAAGGGTGCAAAATCACCATAAACAATATTATTATTATACTTTTTATTATGAAAAGAAAGAGACAACGGTTAATTATACAGTTAGAGGTCATTATTCAAAAATATTTAAATGTGGAATGTCTCGATTGTCCAATCAGAATCAAGTATTCCGCACAACATCCAATCAAAATTGACTATTAATAAAAGTCTGATACAAATAAGACAATTATTATCATGTTATGGTCTATAAAAAAACAACAACCTGACATTAAGATTATATATCATTGTGTCTTAAAACAAATAAAAAATAAAAACACTAAAAAAAGACATGCCTTATGTAAATTTGGCATTCATTTAAAGTCTCTAACCAAACATTATCATTTTGTCTTGGTTTTCCACAGTAAATCAACATTGACAAACAAACCTTCAGACACGGCCTGCCTAAAACAAAGAATCTCATTGGTTCCTCATGGACGCTGATCCAGGGTCAGTCATAGTGTAAAAATACTGTCGGCCTCTCATTGATCTCACTGGGACCACAGAGGAACACCGGAATGCCTCCGAACCCTTTGACGGGCCGCTCTTTTCCCAGAATGACTTTTGACCCGTGTTGTGTGTGACCCTCAAAAGGTCAAACTGGGCGAGCGCCACCTGCTCCTCTGATCAGAATAAACACACAAACGCTCGCATCTTATGAGCTGTGGACAAACATGTGCACTACTGGAGCTATAGGAGTTACACTTAAAAATAACTTTAAAAATGCAGCGACTAAAACGAGAGCCGTAATGTAAATCACCAAAAACGCTTCAGGCAGAGGGAACTGCATAAAGAACGGGAACGGTTAAATGCTAGACGATAGTTTGAAAGGGATAGATGCCTCTTTAATCGGCATAAAAGCCTCGGTTTCAAAAAAATGTAAGTACAAACTGAGGCTAACCGAAATAACAGAAGTGCAGCGTTACCCAGGACAATAAAAGGATCCTCAGGGCCCTGTGAAACTCAATACACCACATGAACCGCACTACATACAGTAACAAACCTCACACACTCTCCTAAATCACTCACAGCGGGGCCGTTCTGAGACGGTACGTGCATCCACAGGGCAACATTTTGACATTTATTCCCCCCTGAAGTCCATTATAAAGTTTCTGCCAACAATAACAGTCATGATTTGGCTTTGCATAACTATTCCTTTGACCCTTAGATTTATTTGCGCTCATCTTTTCTTCTCTATTGTGCCGTGTATCGAGTGAAACGCTTCTCAAACAAGAACAAATGTAGGGCGGGGCTTGATTCTGTCTGTGGGGAATTGATTGGATGGTTGTGGTTTGCTATTGGTGGATCTCGTGTGAGTGACAGGTTGCCCCGCCCTCATCATCAGAGAACAGATGCAAGAGGGAGGGGAAGATAATTTGTTTTATAAGATTACAAGGCACACAAAAAAAAATAATAATAATAAATGACATGTAGAAATCATTTATTGCAAATATAGCAGTATTCCTTGAAAATAAGAATGGTCATATATGATTTCATAATGACTTTAAACACCATTTTTTGTTACTGTACCTTTAAGACCATGTAAATGTCCTCTGTTTTGATTGGCTCACTACCAACATGCCAACTGTAGTTCATATCAAGTTTGGCCAAGTTGCTGAATGAAGTTATGCAAACGTTAACATTTTTAATAGTATATTACAGTCATTTTGACTTTGCAATAGTTTTTTCTTCCCTATTACGACGTATCGAGAAAAACGCTTCTCAAACAAGAACAAATGTAGGCGGGGCTTGATTGTGTCTGCGGGGAATTGATTGGATGGTTGTGGTTTGCTATTGGTGGATCTCGTGTGAGTGACAGGTTGCCCCGCCCTCGTCATCAGAGAACAGATGCAAGAGGGAGGGGAAGTTATTTTGTTTTATAAGATTACGAGGCACACAAATTAAAAAAATAATAATGATGTGCATGTAGAAATCATTTATAGTAAATACAGCAATATTCCTTATGGTCACATATGATTTCATGGTGACTTTAAACAGGCCTTTTTTTTTGCTACTGTACCTTTAAGATTTCATGTAAATGACCTCTGTTTTGATTGGCTCACTTCCAACATGCCAACTGTAGAATTCAGCAACTTGGCCAAACTTGATATGAGCTAAAGTTATGCAAACATGAGCAGATTATGCCGATAATAAGAGGGAAAAAATGATAACTCACCAAAAATTAAATATAATTGATAAAAATAAAATGAAAGATTCAAATATGACGAGTGGTTGGGTGGGGAAAGGTTGCAAAATAAAATGTTGTGGTCCAGGGTCACATTTCTGATTGTTTTGGATTGTTCTTTAGTTAATGTTGATTATTGGACTGCACCTCTACAAGTACTGTGAGAGTTGAATTATCTTTTGAGGTTGAAACAATTGAGCGATTTAATTCTCCTGGTTTTCTAGTGACATCACTGAAAAGATTTGGGTTTCGGGATCATTCAAATAGTCAAATAGAAAAATCCTGTTTCCAAGATATATCCCCTTTAAACCAAGCGAAGCATGACAGCCATCCAATTGTCATGTACGTCTGCATCTCCAAATCCTTCCCAATGCACATCACATGGCACACACACACACACACAACATGCATTCCACAGTCCATTCAGCACGGTGACAAATCAGAGTACATTCAACACGGCCGCTGAAAACACAAGGCCATTCAGATGTCATTCAGAGCGAGGAGACTCGTCATTTGCATATCTACAGCTCTTCACATAAAGATGCCCATCAGGGCCTTGCGACTGCGAGTCTAACTCGTCCCCCTCAGGATCCATCCAGTGTCATCAAACAACACGCCGGGTTTCCTCTAATGGCGCCGCTACAACAACACGAGAGGAAGGGAACTGCACAAGGTCGAGGGAGAAAATGTCAAACTTTCCGTAATGGAAGAAGTATGAGAGGTGCAATCTGAAGGACGAAAGAGAAGTTCATGAGGTAAAGAGACGGTCCAGACTTTCTTTAGAGACGCATACAAATACTGGAAATAATAAACCTGGCCAACAAAAAGAGAAAATACTACAGTGTTAGAATAAAATGACTACAGCACTACTTTAAGAAAAGCTAGACTAGACACGTCAAGGTCATGAACGCTGTGCTGGCGATTAACTGTCATACAAATAAACGCTATTAAAACAAAATACATTATTAACTAGAATAACTAATAACATGTGATTTGTTTTAAGGCTGTGAAAATTAGCATTTACATAACATTACAGGTGTAACAACACGACACGTAACACGACACGTAACACGTGACAACATGTAAGACGTAAAAACATTTAACACGACATGTAACACATGCAACACAACATGTAACACGTAACACAACATTTAATATGACATGTAACACATAACACAACATGTAACAACATGCAACACGACATACAACACGACATACAACACGGCATGCAACACGACATGCAACACGACATGCAACACTTAAATGTACCATAAATTATGTAATTATGTAACTTAAATGTAACATGACCTGCCAACCTTGAAGAAACTTTATGAGTACAACCCCCTCGCGGGCCCCCTGCACACCTGACAGTCCACCGCTAATGTACGCTCCACCGTTGTCCACCCACCAGTAAGAAATCTATGAGATACCTAACACTTAAATACATAATATACACAATATGCTTTCACCACTTACAATTTATTAGTTACTCAGACCATAAATGTTATACAGCTACTGCACCCCCATCAGTGTGTTCAGGATATTATAAACAAAAAAGGCTGATGATGGTTAAATGTCATACAAAAATAGAACCAAAGACAGACTAAACACAAATAGCAAGATTAATAACAAACTATTCACTAGCAAAAGTGTTTGTTTTCCAGTAGATGGCAGCAATCTTCCACTAAACTATGGTGCATTTCATATTTTCACTAAGAATGAAACTGAGTAGTAGATCTTTTATTTGAATTTGACATAAAATGTTGCTATTATATAAATAGCCTATTATTACTAATTTGCATGTGAATTTCATTTAATATTTAATCAAATTAAATATGAACTTTAATGAATAAATACAAATTTATTTAAACAACTACACAACTGTAGAGTAAAAACATTAATAAAAAACTGATATTACGTGCGTTTAAAAAAAACGACAAGATTTTGACAAAGTCACACGTTCTGGTGCCTCTAGACAACCCAAGACAATTGTTTGCATAAAGTCTAAGGAAAAAATAAGGGCCCTTCATTTACTAGTATCTTAATACTACGCAATTAGATAAACTGTTCATTCATTACATCACTTTACCTCTGTCTTTATCCCCATTTTTCATCTTCCCTGCATCAGAGGGCTTTGGTCTGTTTTGATTCTATAGGGTAGGCTATGGCAGACGATAATGCTAATTTATAATGTGTCATGTGAATTCGGCCATCTGTCACAATCAGGTGACTATTTTGTCTACACCTGGTGCGAGTTAAGCACCCTCAAACGAAAGCAATGCTTTCTACATTGGATGTGGCGAGACGCGACAACACCACAGTTAGGTTCATTCATTTTATACCAGCAGGCCTAACAAAATCATACAAGAAACAAATTATGGAGCTTTGATATTACAGAAACGCCAACTCTAATCAGTCTGAAATTCGCTGAAAGTCCACCGTACAACTATGCAACGTGCATGTTCACGTTTTAATTATCTATAACAACCTCAAAACTTGCCCGCTTGCCTTGCACATCTGCTAATAAGCGATGGGGAAAGTTTAGACTATTTTTCTTAGCTTTTTTTTTTTTTTGCTGTGGATGTTATTGAGCTTGTAGAAGTTTAGCTCTTGCGTTCTTCTGAACATCTCGCGCTGCCATTTCCCGATGTCATTTTTACATCACTCCATAATCTGTCTATTTTTTAAATGCCTATTCCCCGAGTGGTAGGCTACAATGACTGGCTGTTTTAAAACATAACTAATATCATAGAACCTAGGCAGTCTAATCTACGAGAAGTAGGCCTCCATACTGACAGCTGGGCTCATAGCTTGCAGGTTTGCTTAGTGCACTGTAACAATATTTAACAATGTATATATTCATTTCATTTGATTGGTTCAACAGCCAGCCGCCCGAATTTAATTAAAATATAATTTGTCACGTCATCCGCCCGATCCGCGGCTGTAACCGCCAACAGCGCATCTCTATGAGGCGGTTCAGCCATGGCATGCAAGCCTGCGTTATCCGGCCTGCCTGGCTTGCTTGAAACCACTGAATTGAAATGAACGCGTGAAGCATTTGGCTAGGAGGGGCATGTAAGCAGAGGGTTAAAATGAAGCGCTCTGATTGGCCGAAAGCTTTTCACTCCACTTACACGCTGTGACTGCAGCAGAATCCACGTTATAGATTGCACTGAAACTGGCGAAATGCGAGATGCAACAAAATGCGTACATAGAGAGCAGCGAATCGTACAAGCGTACCAAAGGGTCAAAATGCGTGCCGAGTACGAAAAATGCGTACATGTTGGCAGGTCTAGGTAACATGACATGTAACATGTAACACGTAACATGACATGCAACATGTAACTAACAACATAACACATGTAACACAACACGCAACATGTAACACTTAACATAACACAATGTAAAAAAAAAAAACATAACGCAGCACGTAACACAAAATAAGACATAACATAACATATAACAAAACATAAAACATAACATAATAGGAAACAACAAGATACACAACGTAACATATCATCATAACCACAACACTTCGTACATTTCGTATAAAGGAAGACATTTACATTTACATTCATGCATTTGGCAGACGCTTTCATCCAAAGCGACTTACAGTGCCCTTATTACAGGGACAATCCCCCTGGAGCAACATGGAGTAAAGTGCCTTGCTCAAGGACACACTGGTGGTGACCGCTGGGATAGAACCAGCAACCTTCTGCATATCAGTTCCATGGTTTAACCCACTGGACCACCATCTCACTACAAAACCTTTGACTCTCTTTCTAGTCATAGAAATCGGTTGGAATAATTGCGATGGATAATGACAGGCCTACACTAGACTACACAAACTAGTGTAAGAGACAGGGTCTGGCCTTTGCCGTGTTTGTGCTTTACTGCAGAGATGTCCAACAGCAACACAGACATTTACAAAGGCAGAGGGGTCAGCGCTGCCGTCGTGAGGACCAGACAAACACACACACACACACACATATCCACAGGGGGCAAGACCCTGAGCGACACGCAGACGGACTCACCCCTGCTGAGCAGCCAAAGGAAAACCACACACACACACACACACACACACACACACACACACACACACTTCAGCTGAGACACAAGAGCAGATCTGTACTGCCAGTGTTTGGTTCACAGCCAAGCTTTTCAACGTTCCAATGTCACAAACACCACAGATAAAGTTATTTTTCCTACATTACTGTCTTGAGTGTTTTTCATACCACTCTTCTGCAATTATAGTTGCATCGCTCCAACAAAACAAATCATTTAGCACTACATCTGGATTGGTAATAAGCACACAGGCTCAAAAATAAGACTATTGTAAGTATTTTTACTTTTCACCAGTCAAAGCACAAAAGTTCAAAAGAGCTTCTCTTTATAAAAAGAAAACATACCACAATCTGGCAAACGCTATTGCTATAACGCAACTCATGCAATTCATAAACACACTTTTGCTGGGAAATGATGACACAATGCGAAACAACACCGATGGCTTGTAGTTTGACACTCGTACTGATGGTTCAAGACTATCACAAGCCAGTCGTGTTGAATATTAGCTTCGTTGAAGATCATCTTTGTGACAACGCAGCAGAATTTGCAAGAGATATGAGATATGAAATTTTGACCGATAATTCTTTATATTTGAAAGTTGATAACCGATATATTGGCCGATAAATCTGAATCCACATTTTAATATAATTTTTGAGCCTGACCACAAAAACAAACGTCTCACCATTAAAAGCCATGTCCCAATTTTGGCCAATACAATAACCAATAATTCTTTATATTTGAAAGCCGATAACCGATATATTGGCTGATAAATCTGAATACACATTTTTTTATAATTTTTGAGCCCGACCACAAAAACAAACGTCTCACCATTAAAAGCCATGTCCCAATTTTGACCAATACCAATAACCAATAATTCTGGCCGATAACCGATATATTGGCAGATAAATCTGAATCCAAGTTTGTATAATTTTTGAGAGCTTGATAACAAAAACAAACATCTCACCATTAAAAGCCATGTCCCAATACCATAACCAATAATTATTTGCAGGCCGATAAACTATATATTGGCCAATAAATCTGAATCCAAATTTTTATATAATGTTTGAGAGACAAAAACAAAAGCCATGTCCCAATTTTGGCCAATACAATAACTGATAATTCTTTATATTTGAAAGCCGATAGCCGATATATTGGCCGATAAATCTGAATCCAAATTGTTATATAATTTTTGAGAGCCTGATTACAAAAACAAAAGGCTCACCTTTAAAATCCATGTCCCAATTTTGGCCAATACCGATAATATGTCATTCTGGCCGATAACCGATATACTGGCCGATAAATCTGAATCCAAATTTGCATACTTTTTGAGAGCTTGATAACAAAAACAAACGTCTCACTATTAAAATCCATGTCCCAATTTTGGCCAATACAATAACCGATAATTCTTTATATTTGCAGGCCGATAAATCTGAATCCAAATTTATATAATTTTTGAGAGCCTGATTACAAAAACAAAAGTCTCACCATTAAAATCCATGTCCCAATACAATAACCGATAATTCTTTATATTTGAAAGCTGATAACCGATATATTGGCCGATAAATCTGAAACCAAATTGTTATATAATTTTTTTTTCCTGATAAAAAACCCCCCAAAAGTCTCACCATTAAAGGCCATGTCCCAATTTTGGCCAAAACCAATATCTGATAATTATTTATATTTAAAAGCCGATAACCGATATATTGGCCGATAAATCTGAATCCAAATTTTTATGTAATTTTTTAAGCCCTGATTACAAAAAGATATCCCTAACACACAATTATAATGTTCTTATTATAATTATATGTAGCCTGACAGACTTGCGCTGCACACTTTGCACTGAACTGTATTTTCCTTTATCCATTATTTATCGGCCAAACTTTATTATTGGACCAATAACGATAACAAATATATATCGGCTGATCGTGCATCCCTAGAGTTTGCAACAACAATGCAGAAAACATCAATTAGCAAGTTTCAATCAGCAAAGCATGAAAAAGTATTGCAAAAAAAAATGTGTGAATGGCTGATTCCTGTGCTGTCCAGCTTCATCTAGTCTGCACCGGATCCGCAGGGAATTTCCCACAGCATCCGAGAGAAATACAACAATCTGTTTGGATTTGCTCCATCCATGTAGGCAGGAAGTAAGTGAGAAGAGAGGGAAATTGTGCTAGCGGGCTGATGAAGGGAAGAGGTGGAGCCGGACTGATGTTCAATATCCGCCGAGAGCATTCGTCTTGTACGTATAGAGAACCATATGGTGACACACACTCATAAGGATGCTAATCTTTACCTGATCTCAGGGGACTTGCCGGAATACCTGCAGAGCGACAAACACACTTCACGTAACCTTTCCCCCAAACTTCTCTCAGCGATGGCTCCTAATGAGGCGCAGTGGGACTGCAATCCTCATCCCATGATTCTGAGAAGACTCCTTCCTGCCTGTTCACCAGATGGAGATCACGCACTGCGTGAAATAAAATAACTACCACGAGCCACGCGCTTCAGTCACTGTGAAAGAGTCAAAGATGCATGTCTAAAATGAACTTGACAGGAACAAGGTAACAAGGTTGTGTTTTTAGGTCCTCTGATCTATATGAGTGGAAAACACGGATGGACGGGAACAGAATTTACTGTAGAACATGGAATGTCATGGAATGTCAAATTTTGATGAATACATCAAAAGTAAGTCAGTACACTTAAATCGCATCACCATATGAACGAGTGTCTGTGAATATTAAACGCAAGAAGACAATTTGAATATGAATCCTGCATGTTCTGAGTAGGTGTTACTATATGACGACATGAACAGATGAACTTCATCTCCAGAGCCGCTCTGAGAGTCACTTCATGAACATTTTACCATTTAATCTGAGAAAAACTACTGTCATATCATAAACACGTAAACTCAAAGATCTTCACAGCAAACACGTCAAAATATAAGTTCAGTTTAACTTATGACAGAAATATATTACTATTGTAGAGTATAATGTATGTCTTAATGCAGGGGTAGGCAAGTTCAGTCCTAGAGAGCCGCTGTCCTGCAGAGTTTAGCTCCAACCCTAATCAAACACACCTGAACCAGCTCATCAGTGTCTTCAGGATTACTA
This sequence comes from Romanogobio albipinnatus, assembly GCA_023566225.1. Classification (NCBI taxonomy): domain Eukaryota; kingdom Metazoa; phylum Chordata; class Actinopteri; order Cypriniformes; family Gobionidae; genus Romanogobio; species Romanogobio albipinnatus. The sequence goes on along the minus strand of CM042261.1, from coordinate 3,556,523 downwards.
AAGCTACAGGCAGGTGAGGGTTTTTCAGGGTTGGAGTCAAACTCTGCAGGACAGCGGCTCTCTAGGACCGAACTTGCCTACCCCTGTCTTAATGTAATACTACTACAACTATTACTACCAACACTACAACTACTACAACTACCAAAACAACTACAACAACTATCAAAACAACTACAACTACAACAACTACCAAAACAACTACAACAACTACCAAAACAACTACAACTACTACCAAAACAACTACAACTACATCAACAACCAAAACAACTACAACTACAACAACAACCAAAACAACTACAACTACAACAACTACCAAAACAACTACAACTACCAAAACAACTACTACATTTAAAAAAATAAATAAAATCACAATATTTCTTTTCATGTTTTAATGTTAACAGTAAACCTCTGTTTTGCAGCACTTTAGTGCCAAAACAATTTAAGTATTTTTTTATTTAATTTGATTAAAAATAAATGTATGTTTTAAGCCTTCATTTCATTACCAGAAAAACTCCAAATACACAACAGAATTTCTGTAAACAAATTAATAAATCAAGTTTATTTTTTATTCAATTCAATTAATTAGACGTGTTTTTGATTAAATCATAAAAAATGGAATCCAGAAAAATAAAAATTGGAAAAAACAGAATTAGGAAAGAATTAAGAAGATGAGTGTAAACGATGTTTGCCGGTGTTGTAAAAAATAATTTAAGGATACACAGAGTACTTACCAACACGATCATCATTTCTGAGAGAAATAGTAAAGGTGAACGCATATATGAACAAGTTCTCCGTTTAGGATTAGAACAAATTCAACCCAAGCGCCTCTGATGACGTGGATTCTTACATTACTGTTGATCATCTGTCAATCATTGTATAAAGCCCGCCCTGATGATTTGATTGGTCCGAACAGCTTCTGTTCAGGAATAGTTGCTCCACATGGGATCAAGTCCAGACCGAACTTCCCAAACTCAAATGTTGTGGGCGGGGCTAAGTTCGGCTGGCATCCAGGCTAGTCAATTATAGTGATTTGAAAGAAAATCAGAACCAGAAAAAAATCGGTATCGGCAGGTCACACTTACAACAAAAATAATACAATGGGGAATCGGTCGGAAAAGTGCAATCGGTGCATCTCTACAAAAGAGCCTTAAAGTTGCTCGAGTCTAGAACATTAAACAATTCCTCAGAGTCAAGAAGCATGCACACAAAAACAAACATGTATTTAGATGATCTGTGCCAAATGACACCCACGTACAGATGATAACCGCATAACTACAAGCGATCTAAAGAGAGCATAAAACTTACATTAAATCACAGGCCTTCATATGTTTAGCCAACCCTCTGGGTCAGTGGAAGTTCACTACAGACGCCTTCTAAACGGCTGCGGTGACCATGTGTTGACCAGAGAGCATTGATGAGACTGTTCCCCCCTCGAGGGTTGAAGTTTAATTAAAAAATCTGAAGCATCACTTCCTCTCCATGGTGTTACAACACTCCCTCGAGAAAACAGAACTAGCTCGGTCATTACGCACAGTCTCCATCTTTCACTTCCTAAAACTCACTGAGGTTTCATCATATTTGCCGAGTCAATAACAGGCGAGTCAAAGTTCAATGGATTGCCTTTCTAAAGGGCAAAATCCGAAAAACAAAGCTGCCATCCGAAAAACCAAAAGCGTGGCCTTGATTTATCCACTTTAATGACTGCTTTTTACACTACTAATGAGCTCATATTAGCACTGTTCTCTGCCGGTGTAAACAACACACACATTCGCTAACATTTTAAACCCTTTGGCTATTTTTGGACAGAATAACATTTGCACCCCGAGACGCAGCGTTTGACTGGGCTGTCAGACGACTAATTAACTCAGTTAATTTCAGAAACCTCTTCAAGGTTGACAGCGCTGCACCGCTTCAGTCTCGCAGGTGTAACACGGACACTAAGAGTTTAACTCTTATGGTGCCGGCTATTTTTAACCGAACCGCGGTGTCGCTGGTAAATCTCTGGACTATAATGCATGGGTGGGCTGTTCAGTTCCACACATCCTGGTGAATGCTAATTAACTTCATTAAACCACTACCCAAATGTTTACGGTGTAAATTTGGTTGCAGATTGAAGTAGCGCACTCACCAGTTAAAAGGGTTAATATGATTGCTTTTTTAAAGGGGTCATGAACTGCATTGTTTTATAATGTTTCCTGGGGTGCACTTAAAATGCTAGTATGATAACATAACCTACCATGATTTTAGCCTCTGATTTGAATGCTCTGTTTGAAGGGGCGTGTCTGCGGCAAGACTTCAGTGCAAACGCCCACTGCTGTGATTGGCTGACATCTTTACATATGAAACTCTCGAAAACTTTTAGCACGTTTTTACTATTACAGCTCTCAAGGTTAATTAATCGTGCACTGTAAAAAAAAATGGGGGGAAAAATTGTGAAACATATTACATAATTGGCCCAATAAATGACTTCCAAATAATTATCCCCATGCAAAAAGATGCATTGTACTAATCACAGCTTAAAGGGTTAGTTCACCCAAAATTGAAAATAAAGTCAGTAATTACTCACCCTCATGTTGTTCCAACCATGTAAGACCTTCGTTCATCTTCGGAACATAATTTAGTATATTTTTGATGAAATCTGAGAGCTGTCTCACTCCTCCATAGGCTTTCAGAGGGACTGAAACTTGATGGCCCAGAATAGTAAGTAAAAACGTCATTTAAGGAGTCCAAATGACTACAGTGGCTCTGTATTAAGTCTATCATGCGACGAAAATACTTTTTGAGCGGAAAAACAACAAAAATAACGACTTTATCCCACTATTGTTCAATTTGAGCCTCTGACAAGAGTTCGCGGGAGTGCCACGTGGCACTCCCGCGAACTCTCGTCAGAGAGTATATAGTGGGATAAATAGTGGGATAAAGTCGTTATTTTTGTTGTTTTTCCGCTCAAAACGTATTTTCGTCGCATGATAGACTTAATACAGAGCCACTGTAGTCATTTGGACTCCTTAAATGACGTTTTTACTTACTATTCTGGGCCATCAAGTTTCAACCCTCTGAAAGCCTATGGAGGAGTGAGACAGCTCTCAGATTTCATCAAAAATATACTAAATTATGTTCCGAAGATGAACGAAGGTCTTACATGGTTGGAACAACATGAGGGTGAGTAATTACTGACAGAATTTTCATTTTTGGGTGAACTAACCCTTTAAGGTCACGAGTTCATGCATTCGTTGGTTTCATGAGTGTGGTCTCGTTTACTCTAATGGTAGCCAATAGTTTTATTTTCCTCATGTCTTATATGTCTAAAACAATAGGTAATAAGTAAATTAAGTCATTTGTGTGATACGTGTGCCATGCGACTGTTGAAAACTGTGCCGTTAGATTGCATTTGGCGACACCCCCTTTTTGAGAATACACATGAAAATGCACTATCCAAACTTAAAGGGCTGTAATTCAAGAATGCTTTGGAATATAGACCTAATATACACCTTTGGTCTTGTTTTAAAGCTTTGAACACTCGGCAGATTATTTCTAAAGTGAAAATAATTCAAAATATGAAAGTATGAAAAAGTTATGGAAGTTTAAATTTACTGTAAATAAAAAATACTGTACTAAATATATAAAATATATATTTTACAAAAATGTTTTAATCTAAAATTACTATAAAATCAAAGCCATATGTCACACTTTCGAATGCTTTCATCATAAAAGTGCAAACACAATGTAAATAAGAGATGTGTTGATCATTACAGGAGTTTTGGTGCGCGTCCAGAACTCAGTCACTGATAAACTCGCTCTGTTTGATTGACAGCTCCAGTGATTGTAAAGGGAGCGTTCTTTGATCGCTTTCTATATATTATTTAATCCGTTTAAATAACTTCATTTCATTCATTCATTTCATTTGTATGGGTGAGCGTTTAAATCACTGCTGGTTTGATTTACTGACAAAAAGAAAGATCATCTGACTGTACATGAATACATATCAGAAATCACTGGTCTCAGATCAGGCATTAGAATGAACACGGTTACTCACATGTTGTGGCATTACATATCGCAAAAGCCTGCGCCGAAATTGCGACTGATTTCCCAAAGAATCCACAGGGAAATGTAGCGAACACAAATACATAATGCTCAACTGAGACATTCCTAGCATTAGGATCCTTTGGAAGGGGATGTTATCAGTCCAGTGATCCTGTATCTTGGGCTGCCACTAACAACTATTTTTATATGGATTAATCTATCGACTAATTTAATCACAATTTTACTTAAAAACATTTCATGTAACTTGCAACGTTGGCCTCCAGTAGTGTACTATAAAAAAGCATAAATGTAAACAAGCCCTGAAACTAAAAGAGTAAAAATGTAAAAAGGTACAAATTTGCAAACCAACATAACAAAAACAGAGAATATCAGCAAATACTTTTTATATAGAATAGTGTTGTCATGATACCAAAATTACGACTTCGATACGATACCAGACTAAAATACCTCAATACAGATACGGAATCGATACCATGGCAAAAAAACTGTAAAAGTAATTGAATAATATGACAGAACTTACTATTCATTGTTTTATCATTGTTTTAGGGTTTAAAAAACCCTAAAAACTCCCTTGGCCGGCATGTTCCTGCCCTGCTTCACACAGAATATGAGGTCCGGCCCTTTAAGAGCTGCACGGACCAAATTCATTGTAACACCCGATTTCTCATTCAACTCTGTATACGTTCACTAAAGACATATCCGACTGCGTTTACCCGAATACTCGCCAGGACGTGCATTTTTACAGATTTTTTACCATTCAAACCCAATAATCCGCGAAACTGTAGATCGACCAATCGCAACAGGCCTACCTATATCGCTCTTCTGTCCTCGTCATCTCACTAACACTCTAGTGGGCGGGGCCAAAGTTGCAATGATAAACACGGACGTTTTCAGCTCTGAAACTTACAGGATATTCTTATAGTATGATGAGCACTTAAATATCAAAAGCTTAGATTTCTCAGTTCATGACCCCTTTTTCAGTTTGTGCAGCTGGCCGATCAGTAGAAACCGGAAGTCATTTAGAGCATTTCAGACAGACTGGGAATAGAGGTGCTGCAACAATATACAGTATGTGAAAAATTATGTGTTTAAACATATGAATTTTTTAAATAGAATCATATGATCCCTCCTCCGCCAATCGTATTGCATGGCTGCAGAGCATAGATGGCCAAAGTGTTAAGGATTTTCCCTCTCAACAAAGACACCGTTGAGAATCGATGCACTTTACCGATTCCCACCTAGATCATTTTCCTCTCCACAATGTGATTGGAGTTGAGACATTGCGATCATTTCCAGTCATATCAGATGGATTTTCCAGCACTGTGACAGACAGTTCAGCTTTGGGAATCACACACAGTGGCATTGGCAGTGATTTGGAGAAAGTCTGATTAATGGGCACGCAAGTGGGGGGGGGGGGGAGCATCTCCCCTACTCTCTCCCTCGCCCCACTTCCAAGAATCTACAGCCTGCCAAGAGCTCTTGACAACACAATGCAGCAAATAAAGTGCAGAGGCTAAGAAAGGCCTGATGAGGGCTTTTCCCCCCTGCAAGCTTTTGTGCTCCGATCCAGTGGGAGGGCACAACGGCAGTGGCTTGGCATTGCAAATCTTTTTCTGGGCATTGATAGACGTCGCTGTGCTGGAACGTTCCCTCACAGCAGCTCGATCTCTGCAGATTTGGCACAATTGCCTCTCCTCCCTGTGAGGTTGGGCCCTTCATTTCCTTTCATTAAAGCCCCCGGTTGAAAACGTTAATAAAGGCAGTGTCTAATTACAGAAGCACGTCTCCACAGCTCTATAGAAAATCATCAGACTAATGCCAGTTCCCCCCCATTCTCTTTTTGCTTTGAGCTTGATTGATTTTTCTGGAGAGCTGGATTGGTTTTGTTCTCGCTCTCTCTGTTATGGTGAATGCAGAAACTCTGGAGGTGGGTGGAAAGACAAAGTCCTTCCTGACATATTCTGAATCACTTGTATTTGGCAACAGTGTTGATGGACGCTGGCCAAACTGTCTATGACTGGGGAATTGTGAAGCCAATTTGTACACAGATGACATGCGGATGCCTTTTGTAGAGGTCCTGATAAAAAAATAAAAAAAGACAACTTGGGCCGACTTGTTTGCATAGTTGGATGATTTGGATCTCCATTTTCTAAACAATAGAACGACGGATGGACAGAACGACGAGTGGATAGAATGATGGAATGACGCACGACAGAACTATGGGTGGATAGAACGATGGATGGATAGAATGACGGAACGCCGCACGGATAGAACGATAGAATGACGCATGATAGAACTATGGGTGGACTGAACGATGGATGGATAGAATGATGGAACGACGCACGACGGATGATAGAACGACAGAACAACGCATGATAGAACTATGGGTGGATAGAACGATGGATGGATGGATGGATAGAATGACGAAACGACATGACAGAACTACAGATGGGTAGAATGATAGATGATAGAACGACGAATTGACAGAGCGAAGGATGGATGGATAAACAAAAATGGCAGACCGACAGAGATAGAACCACAGAACGACGCATGATAGAACGACCGGTGGATAGAACGATGGATGGATAGAATGATGAAACGACACACGACAGAACGACGGATGGATAAACAAAATGTCAGACAGACAGAACGACGGATGGATAGAACGACGGGTGGAAAGAAAGATGGCTGGATAGAACGATGGAACGACGCAGGACGAATGGATAGAACGACAGATGATGGATAAACAAAATGGCAGACAGAGAGAACGACGGATGGATAGAACGACTGATGGATGGAATGCTAGATAGGACGACGGGTGGCTGGATGAACAAAACGGCAGAAAGATAGAATGATAGATGGATAGAACGACAAATGGGTTGATAAACAAAATGGCAGACAGACAGAATGATAGATGGACAGAACGACAGACGGATGGAACGACATGGGGATGCTTTTTGTAGAGACCCTGATAAATAAAAAGAAGAGCCGTCTTTTTTGCATGGTTGTATGCTTTGGATCTTCATTTTCTAAACAATAGAACTATGGGTGGATAGAACGATGGATGGATAGAATGACGGACGGATAGAACGATAGAATGAAGCATGATAGAACTGAACGATGGATGGATAGAATGACGGAACGACGCACGGATAGAACGATAGAATGACGCATGATAGAACTATGGGTGGACTGAACGATGGATGGATAGAATGACGGAACGACGCATGACGGATGATAGAACGACAGAACAACGCATGATAGAACTATGGGTGGATAGAATGACGAAACGACAACAGAACTACGGATGGGTAGAACGACAGATGATAGAATGACGAATGGATAGAACGAAGGATGGATAGATAAACAAAAATGGCAGACCGACAGATGGATAGAACCACAGAACGCCGCATGATAGAATGACGGATGGATAGAATGATGAAACGACACACGACAGAACGACGGATGGATAGAACGACAGATGATAGAACGACGAATGGATAGAACGACAGAACGATGGGTGGAAAGAAAGATGGATGGATAGAATGATGGAACGATGCAGGACTGATGGATAGAACGACAGATGGATGGACAAACAAAAATGGCAGACAGACAGAACGACGGATGGATGGAATGATAGATAGGACGACGGGTGGTTGGATGAACAAAACGGCAGAAAGATAGATGGATAGAACGACAAATGGATTGATAAACAAAATGGCAGACAGAGAACAACGGATGGATAGACAAAATGGTAGACAGACAGAATGATAGATGGACAGAACGACAGACGGATGGAACGACATGCGGATGCCTTTTGTAGAGACCCTGATAAATAAAAAGAAGAGCCGTCTTGTTTGCATGGTTGGATGCTTCGGATCTTTATTTCCTAATCCGTGAGCCTGATAAACTGCGGCTTGCACTGCTCTAGTTTCCGGCTATTGCCTCTCTAGCTGTTTACTTTAAGTGAAGGTCCTTTTAAACAAATTCTGCTGACTCGGCTTTTCTTTCCTGCTGTCAAGATTCACAGGATAAATGGGGCCGCAGATGAGGTGTTGCTCACAGCAGCTGCCCAATGAGAGTCCAGAACCGCACATCTTCGTCTCGGATCTCTCAGGGTCACAAGCAATGCCGCCCCAGATCCAGTCGACGGAGCACCTACAATAACCATAGTGCAACTCACTCATGTGCTAAATTACAGTCACAAATGGGCTCCTTCCACCTTTGAGCCAGACAATTTTTTCCTGCCATTCAGCTTTTCACCAGCAGTCCCGGGCTTTTCCTGGAGCATAATTGTATTCGGTGAGTCACTGAAAAGGGGACGTTTAAAAGGGAAAAAAGGTGAAAGGAAAACCTGACAACGTTATTAGAGGAGCGAGTGTTGAACTGCTGCTATCCTCTGGTGTATCCCATAATGAAGTTCTCCAGGTTGCCACGTAACCTCCCGGGCGTACAGCATAATTAAGGTTCTCTCCTCCGATCCCAGACACAGCAGAGGTCCGGGTCCTTTCCCAGGTGCGTTGACGTAGTGGAATGTGATGGGTGGGCGTCAATGTTTTCGCTGAATAACGCCCTTGAGGCAAACCCAGCTTGGGCCCTTAGTTCACAGAGGACAGAAATGCATCCCAGCGTACTTCGCCTCAGAGGCTCTGCTGTCTGCGGGTAAGTTGACCCGAGTGTGATCTGATCCCTTCTCGCAGGCGTGTGTGATTTACGGCTATGCCCAGGGCACTAGAGGCACTGAAAAAGCCGTAAAATCTGCCATCTGCAACCAGAGAGGGGACTTACCAGGTAACCATGGCAGAAATTAGCATAGCATGTCACCTTGATTAAGTAGGGGTGATTGCCGTTCTCCTTCTGCTGCATTCACACCAAACGCGAATAGAGCGCCACAATCACTAGTTGGACGCTTTAACATTTTGAATTGGACACGCGTATCAATCGAGCGTTTGACGCGTGTTCAAAGCGCTCCAGGAGAAATATGTCAAAACACCACTCTGCCTTTTTTCATTTTCATGAAAAATATATATTAAACATTAATAGCCACACAAATGTGGTCCAGGCAACTCCAACATTATCTCGACTGCATGTATATTTAAATATCCTAAAAAAATAAAGTTATGAAACTTCTTTGCCCTCAGTCAAAACGATTTGGCAGACAACAAATGATGATTAATGAGAGCAAAGATCGGCCGTTAGATCCACACAAGATGCACCACTAAAGGACATCAGAGCCAGGACTGGCCGAGGAAAGGCTGCTTTTTTTTTTTTAAATAGGCGCTCTCTTTATAAATAAAGCACAGATTTGAGCTTTAAACAACTACATTCTCACCTGAAAAAGTCTTAAAACCTCATTTTGTGACACAATAACAGTAGTATTTTTTAATTATGAGGGGTTTCTCATCACGTCACTTTACCACGTGACAGCAGCGAGCAGGCTCCTGATTGGTTAACGCGGCGCAAATTGACACCAAAGTAAAAAAAATTTAAACTCGGGCGTCAGACGCGAATTCGCTTCAAACGAGTGAATGCACAAAAAGCACCATTTGCACGCATCGCGCAAGACGCTCAATTCGCGCCAAATTAACGCCATTTGCGCAAATAAGGCGGAATCGCGTTTATCGCGCCGCAAGACCTCCAGATGCGCGTTTCCATTGACTTAACATTGAAATCACTCTCTCCTGGCGCTCCATTTGCGTTTGGTGTGAACGTAGCATTCTAAAAAAAGACATAAAAAAAAAAAAAGTCAAATGCTCCGATTCTAAATGAATCAGCTGTTTGAAAGAATCGGTTGAATCTCAATGACTCACTCATTAAGAGAGTCAAATGCTTCATGGCTGAATGAATCAGTCGTTCCTGAATTTGAATGAATCGGTTGAATCTCAATGACTCACTCATTAAGAGAGTCAAATGCTTCATGGCTGAATGAATCAGCCGTTTGAATGAATCGGTTGAATCTCAATGACTCACTCATTAAGAGAGTCAAATGATTTGTTCCTGAATGAATCAGCCGTTTGAATGAATCGGTTGAATCTCAATGACTCACTCATTAAGAGAGTCAAATGATTCGTTCCTGAATGAATCAGCCGTTTGAATGAATCGGTTGAATCTCAATGACTCACTCATTAAGAGAGTCAAATGCTTCATGGCTGAATGAATCAGCCGTTTGAATGAATTGGTTGAATCTCAATGACTCACTCATTAAGAGAGTCAAATGATTAGTTCCTGAATGAATCAGCCGTTTGAATGAATTGGTTGAATCTCAATGCACATTTATCTAGGTTAACGGTGTTAGAGCGAGTGTAAAATGGCTACTACCGACATGTTTCAAATGATAAGCCATGTTTGAGGTCAATGAATGTTTGGATTTCCTGCACGACAATTACAACAGACTGCCTGACTTTGCCCCTTCCGATAAACAATTAAAAATGTAGGTCAACCAAAGCTCATCGACTAACTCTTGGCCAACTATTAGAGGACGGCCCTAACATTTTAACTACACCATTAATGTATTGACCTACGCAAAGCAAAAGAGCCTCTTCGTAACATTTACAGAGCACAGGTGTTTTCGTCTGTGGTACACAGAACTGATTCTATAGGAGCATCAAGATACTGACACCTCCAACAAGCTGGATGATTGACACAGCACAAATCCCTACTGCGGTTATGATAAGGACAAGTAGGGCCTGTCAATCACTGGCAGACACGCAGGAGACCACAGCAGTCAGATGGCTGTGAGCAACATGTGTACAGATACCCGAGCACCACGTTAAGACCAAAAAAAGCTATTTTTAAAGCTGCATTGCAAAAACAAAAACAAAATGCAGGGGCAGACACTGTAAAAATGGCTGACAGGAGAACTTTACAGAATCCTTTCAGTCCAAAATAAGTCTCTCCGATTTCTGCTTCAGTTGCTTAGTGAGTATAGAGCGTTATCCTGGTGACACGAGACCTTTCTTTAGAGAACTGAAGAGATTTCTAATTTACTGTTTTACTCTCGAGACTAACGCAACATGACAAATCAATAAAGCACACACTGTTAAAGATTTACTCTAGTGGTGAGCTGAAAACACTGGTGAAAATATGACGACGCTCCAAGCAAAACTTCACATTACGGCAGACAGGCATAGATGTGTAAAAAGATCGCAACAAACTTTACACACAGACACACAAAGAAAAGTTGTGCGCGCATTTGAGCACTAAAGAACTTTCTTCTGAGAGGGGAAGGAGGGAGGGAAGGAAGGAAGGAACAGATAGGATGACAGAACGATAGATAGAAGGACGGATGGATGAATAAACAAAGACAGACGGATGAACGGATGGATGCATGGAAAGAATGACAAAGACAGAAAGATGGATGGATAAACGGACGGACAGAAATAACGATAGATAGAACGACAGAACAATATATAGATGGATGGATGATAAACAAAAGTTGACAGAACGTTGGATGGATGGAATGATAGATAGAACGACAGACAGAACGATGGATGGATGGACGGATAGAAAGAACGACAGAACAATATATAGACAGATGGATGGATGATAAACAAAGATTGACAGAACATTGGATGGATGAAATGATAGATAGAACGACAGACAGAACGATGGATGGATAAACAGAAATAACGATAGATAGAACGACAGAACAATATATAGATGGATGGATGATAAACAAAGATTGACAGAACGTTGGATGGATGGAATGATAGATAGAACGATAGAAAGACAGAACGATGGATGGATGGACGGATAGAAAGAACGATAGATTGAATGACAGAACAATATATAGACGATGGGTGGATGATAAACAAAAGACAGACAGAACAATGGATGGATGGATGGATGGATGGACGGAACGAACGAACGATCGATAGATAGATAGATAGACGGATGGATGGATGATAAAAAAGACAGACAGAACGATGGGTGGATGGATGGATAGAAAAAACGATAGATAGAACGACAGAACAATATATAGACAGATGGATGATGATAAACAAAGACAGAACAATGGATGGATGGATGGATGGATGGATGATAAAAAAGATAGACAGAACGATGGGTGGATGGATGGATAGAAAAAACGATAGATAGAACGACAGAACAATATATAGACAGATGGATTATGATAAACAAAGACAGAACAATGGATGGAATGATAGATAGAACGACAAAGACAGAACGATGGATGGTTGGATGGATAGAAAGAACGATAGTTAGAACAACAGAGACAGAACGATTGATGGATGGAACAACAGAACGATAGATAGATATATATATTTTTTGCACGTTTTCATTAAGACTGGAAAGATGTACAGAACTGATCCGAGACTCTTCCTGATCTCTTCATCTGGCAGAACGAGAGAGAGAGAGAGAGAGAGAGAGAGAGAGAGAGAGAGAGAGAGAGTGTGAGAGAGAGAGTGTGAGAGAGAGAGTGTGAGAGAGAGAGTGTGAGAGAGAGAGTGTGAGAGAGAGAGAGAGAGAGAGAGAGAGAGAGAGTGAGAGTGAGAGTGAGAGTGAGAGTGAGAGTGAGAGTGAGAGAGAGAGAGAGAGAGAGAGAGAGAGAGGTCAGCGTGGTGATGAAAGAAAAGACAGATAACTGTACACGACCTTCTCATGAGCTTTCCTTCAAACAGCTGGAGTCACATCTCCGTTCAGGTCTGTGGATCTCTGCAGCAGAAAGGCTAAGCCAAGCGGCGGCTCTCTTGATTGGGCTGGGCCGTCCATTAGCGAGCACTAATCAATCAATCGATAGTCTGTGTTCAGCTCATCAACAAGAGGCGAATCGGGTCGACTGTACGAGAGGCGAGCGGCTAATGACATTCACTCCAACATGTTTAATGTTACACAATAACACACATCTGCATCTCCAGCTCTCAGAATATACAGCTGGATACTCAACATTAGAAGCAACTGAATAATGGATGTTTGGCTTCTACTTCAAAACATCTAACATTATACTTCCACAACCAGAATGAGGAAATCATCACACACACACACACACAGTTACCAATGGACACTGAAAGCAAAAGCAGGGCCACATGTGTGGATGAAAGACAGAGTGGACATGCTCGACAAAATTGCAAGGACAAAAATATGAATAAAACACAGGTGCTGAATAATTCATCTTATATTGCTGCCTGGGTTCCACATGAATGCTCACAGCAACTTATGCTGTAGTCCGAAAGCACCAGGGAACCAAACATCGGAAAACCGGAGGGGAACATGGGGAGCAGAGAGAGCTGCACCAAAACAAAAAAAAGGGTTGGATACCCAAATAAACCACTCACAGTGGAGAACACACTCACTCTCAGCCCA
>CM042261.1:3535658-3538158 GCA_023566225.1 Romanogobio albipinnatus | reverse complement strand
GCCCTAAAAATGTACAGTTTTATATTATATAATTAACAACATTGTATTAAAAGTTTATGTTTTATTAGGAATTAATTAGGCATGCTTTTTTGATGAATAATATTTAATTTAAATCATTAAATCAGAGTCTGGAAAATTAAAATGGGAAAAATATTTTTACAAAATGGGCTCAAGATAACATTAAAATAAGATTGGTTGCAAAAAACAACAGATACAGAAAAGTGATCAAAAACTAAAGTGGGTCAAAGATACAAATATTAAATAAAGATGTAATATTATTCATGTGCAATATTTTCCCAGCCTTATAGAACACTTGTAGATGCCTCTTTTATATGATTTCAAGTAAATTGACTTCTTTAGGTGTGTGTGTGTGTGTGTGTGTGTGTGTGTGTGTGTGTGTGTGTGTGTGTGTGTGTGTGTGTGTGTGTGTGTGTGTGTGTGTGTGTGTGTGTGTGTGTGTGTGTGTGTGTGTGAATGGATAATTATATTATTTTTAGACAATTAATCAGCAGACAAAATCTAATTAAACATGACAGTAAACAAGCAAACAATCCATTCATACATCTGCAATATAAAACCCTGAATGCTGAATCCTGCTCGGGTCAAAGCTCTGATCATTTGAAAAGATTTCTCGACTACTTTGCAATCCTTGACATCGTATTATTATGATTATAGAACATGAAAAATGTCTAGGTTACACCATCGACCCCACAAAACAAGATCCTTCAGTAAAATCTATGTGGAAACCGATTTCACTTCAAGTCCTTTCTTTTTAAAGACTGGACGTAGCATCCGAATAGAGAAGTCAAAGTGCAGCTTCACCCTCACTCCCTATAAACATTCACACGTGTGTTATGAGACCTTGAGTAAGTCATAATTAAACCATTACTTCCTGTGCAAGGAAAATGCATCAATAAAGGTGATAACCAATGCTTGTCGGCACAGTGTGCACTGTAAACACTAACGCTCAAGATAGTGAACTGGTTTGAGTAGAGCCAACTCAAATTAGACACATTAGTTCAAACTAATGACTTTTGAGTATTTAGAACTTTCTTTATCTTTTGAGTTCACAAAACTGACACATTGCAAGTAATCATTTGAATTCAGACAACTTAAATTTAACTGAAAGTGGGCTGGGATTTCTATTTCCAGCATGCTTTGCCATGACGCCCAAAAGGGACAGTAAATGCCAAAATTGTTATATTTTGTGCAAGATTAAGGTTAAGTGGAGATTTAGTGGTGTTTAATGCTTTATGGGAACAGAAGATTGTAGCTTTAATGATGATTAATCTACATTTCCCTTATTATTTATGCAGTTAAGAAAGGTGTTGATAACTTTATTCAATTTCTGTGTAGGCTATGTCTGACAGGGAAGGCCACAGGTAAATATAACATTTATTATAATGGGTTTATGTAAAGATCGTTTAAGTTCAATTAAATTAAAAGTTGTTTTTTAAAGCTTAATAAATGTTGAAATTGGGAGCTTTCAGTTATACTGTAATGTAACATCATTAATGTTTTCATGGGGACATTATTATCAGTGATACTGGCCTTTAAAAACAAAAAAATGCATTACAACTAGGGCTGTGACGGTGGCAAATTTTTACCACCGCGGTGGAACCATCAACAACAACCACCGGTGTTGCGGTGTTGGGGTCCGGGGGGGGGGCGTTTGATCATAATATCATACAAGCGCAAACGTGTTCATGATCATTCATAAATCCTCATATTTATACCATTTTAGAGCGTATGTTCTGGCCGGCGAAAGTTTGTTGCATGTATGAATTAGACCAGTGGTCTCCAACATGGTGCCCGCGGGCACCTGGTAGCCCGCGTGGAGTCTCTGAGTCGCCCGCGCAGCACGTTCTATAAATAGCCTGAATTGTAATCTTTCTTCTTTTTTTTATGATAATGGCATAAAATGAGAAAATAACTATTGGTGACATTTCATATACCATTAAAACATAATAAAATAATTAAATAATTAAAATATTTTGAATCTGCACGTTGAGTCAACATACGTTGCCATAGGCAATTACGTTGTGCAAAAAAAAAAAAAAAAAAAAAGTCACTTCTGTGAGTTGAGTTGGTCGCGGGCAGACGGTACATACTCTACATGAGATAAATTGAACTATATAAAAAAAAAAAAAAAAAAGATTAATTATGGCTGATGATGCAAGTCATGCAAAAAAGACGACATTATTTCAACGAGGAGTGGCAGTGACAGGGCTGTAGCAACGTTGTTGACAATATTTTTATATGGTGTATTTTGTTAGATAATTATATACTTTTTATCGTTTATTATTTATCTATATTATTTATCTATATTATTATTTAATGGGGCTATCAACACCTGCAAGTGTAGCCTACACTTTGAAGAGTAAAAATGACAGAAGCTTTCATTAATTTCAACTTTATTAAAACTGCATATAATCAAATTGCACTTCAAGTCATAAATTTAACAGTGTGAGCGATGCTACATTAATTACAGTAGAAATTA
>CM042261.1:3494279-3535458 GCA_023566225.1 Romanogobio albipinnatus | reverse complement strand
CTATATCGCAAATATAAGACGACCCCCCATTTTTCAGCCTATTTTTAGGACAAAAAAACTCCTCTTATATTCGGGTATATACGGTAATTATAAATTCAATTGTCATAATATTTAACAATATTACTGTTTGTTGTTGTATTTTTCAAAACTTAAAACTTTGTGTGTGTGTGTGTGTGTGTGTGTGTGTGTGTGTGTGTGTGTGTGTGTGTGTGTGTGTGTGTGTGTGTGTGTGTGTGTGTGTGTGTGTGTGTGTGTGTGTGTCTGTCAAACAAGTAGCCCTCAAGACTTTTTTATCCCTTCAGGGAGCCCTCACTCACAAAAAGGTTGGAGACCCCTGAATTAGATTGTTGCCCACATTTCTCGTTAATGTCTTCCATTTCTCACTTTCTCTTTTGTATTTGGCCATTTTTGAGAAAGCCTCTGCAATACCCAACTGACTAGCTGGGCGTTTGCGTTCAGAAGACACAAGTTGGGTATACGCGGCTGGATGACATGTCCGGAGATGACTGTGGAGATTCGAAGTGTTTGCCCATTTAACACTTTTTTTTTATTTATCACAAAGCCTACAAATGGCTTCATCCAAATTATTTGGTTCACCTTTTTCATTCGGCACGAATCCAAAATATTCCCAGATCGGCGATGTAACATTTTGTTTTCCAACAAGCGCCATGGCTAAACTCCAACGTGCTGAGTTATGCTGAAATCCGCCAGTCTAGCGGAAACGCCATACATGGTAATGTAGCGGAGATTTGTGTATTAACATAAAACAATGTTATAAATTTGTATGTTAGGCTATAAATTACTGTCACAACTTTTGTTATTATTGTTTCACGTGTACAAAAAACTGCACTTTTTACTTATTTTGTTTATTCATTCACCTGGCATGTGACGTCACACAACCGCCGGTGGCACTTCACCACCGCGGTGGTACGGTGGTCATGACAACCATCCCAGCCCTAATTACAACACAAATTTTAAATATGCTTCTATATGCTATTAATCATGATTAATTCAGTTTTTTTATCAATTCACAGCACTAATATTTTGTTGTGACGAAGTACTTCAAGTGCCATTTTTGTCCTGAAGTAAATGTGATGTTTGTTACCTCAATACAATTAAGGTTATTCCTATTTTATGTTTTATGTTCTATTATATTAACATTAAAAGCACACTCTTTTTACGACTAAAAAAACAGTTAAGTGTACAAAAAAAACTAAATTCCCAAAAATTAAAACGGAATTTAGGAAAAAATAAAACTGATTATATAGGGCCCTACATTCATAATTGATGTAACTGATTACCTCAAAGTTAGCCCGACTTATTCAGCTTGACAGTGTAGATGATATTTAGATTTTTTTGCACATACAATGGAAGTCAATGGGGTCCAAAACAACCTCGTTGTATGGGAGGGAGCATTTTTGTTTTAGTTTTTTTGGTGTTTAGCAGAAGAAAAGGAGGTTTGGAACGACATGAGGAAATGTAAATGTTTGGGAATATTCCTTTAACAAGCCACACGGCTCAGGCACTGAACCATGAAGTATCATGAAGTCGCCAGCGTCTCTTTGTTTGATGCCTTCCAGAATTCAAAAGCCATGGCAGAAACCGGGCTTGTTTCACTGTTGTGAATCCGAGTTCTGAGGGGGAAAACATGGGAAGTCTGGAGGGGGAGGGGGAAGTTGTTCCAGAGCTTTTGGCAAAGGACAGGGTTTCCTGTGGGGGATGAGAAGGGGCCGCGGTGTCAACAAGGCACAGGCTGCGAAAGAATCTGAGCAAACTTTCGCACAAAGGAGCCCCTCAGCGCCCGGGGGCAAGAGAGCCGTTTCACTGGAGAGGTAGGCAAATCAAAGCAGAAAACGGCTTGGGCGAGAGCCATTAGATCAGCTAGCACTTAAACAAAACGCTCTTTCTATAGCCGCCCCCCGCTGTCCCATACAGTCTCCTGGCAGACTTGTATGACACACAAAAAAGGCAATACAAAGAATTTAAGCAATCCCCCTTCAGATTCCTCAGAACAGAGATGGAAAATGTTTGTTTTCGCTCCTCGCAGGCCGAACTGTGAGAGCGTTGTTTCAACATTGGAGTCATGATACGACTAATAAAGAGGCAACAAGTCCTGCAAATGACCAGCATCTTTCTAATCAACCAATCCTGCTTTTTAAACGTTCAGTCGGACGACAACAATTCATGCTCCAGCTGAAATAGTGATGCATTTAATCCTTTGAATATTCAATTGTGCATTGCACTGATAACAATGAATCATTGAGGCTGTGTGTACCAAATAAAATCATAATTTTTTACGAATAAATCTTTGTTACTTTACTTGAAGGATTTGAGTGGCTCACTTGATCTGGATTTGTAGCAAAACATATTTTGTATAAGGGGTCAAGGATTCCCTACTAGCCAGTTTTAAAATACAACAAATAATAATATCTATTGCAATTGTTCAAACATTAAGAAATGTTGTTAAACTGTTTTTTCATGTAGACGAATTGGCCGTAGCCTTAAAAAGGGTAATTTAATCTTACAAATTAATTTATTTCCTTAACATTTTTTTTTACAAGTTCTAAGTAAAGTGTTTTAAACAAAGTATTTGGAAATTAATTTAATTGGAGATGAAAAGCTAAAGTAAGTTTGATTGATTCATTGTAAAAACTGATTTCAAAATGTAAAAAATATATTGCACAAAATGAAAACAATAACTTCAATATTATTATCAGTGTGAATCAAAAAATTAAAAGTACATGAGCATGATTTCAAGCCTCTCCTTGAACTGTCACCTTATCGTGGTGGAGAGGTTTGAGTACCCGAATGATCTTGGGAGCTATGTTGTCTGGGGCTATATGCCCCTGGTAGGGTCCCCAAGGCAAACAGGTCCTTGGTGACGGGCCAGACTAAGAACAGTTCACAAACCCTTTATGGTGACAACTACAGCAAGGACCGAGACGTCGCCCAGCATGGCGCAGCCGGGGCCCCACCCTGGAGCCAGGCCCGGGGTTGGGGCTCGTATGCGAGCACCTGGTGGCTGGGCCTCCCCCCATGGGGTCCGGCCGGGCTCAGCCCGAAGGAGTGACGTGGGGCCGCCCTCCTGTGGGCTCACCACCTGCAGGAGGGAGCGTAAGGGGCCGGTGCATAGTGGATCAGGCGACAGTCGAAGGCGAGGCCCCCGACAACCCGATCTCTGGACACGGAATCTGGCTTTAGGGACTTGGAATGTCACCTCATTGCTGGGGAAGGGGCCTGAGCTTGTGCGGGAGGTCGAGAGGTACCGACTAGAGATAGTCGGGCTCACCTCCACGCACAGCTTGGGCTCTGGAACCACACTTCTTGAGAGAGGCTGGACTCTCTACCACTCTGGAGTTGCCCATGGTGAGAGGCGGAGTGGGTTTGCTTATAGCCCCCCAGCTCAGCCACCATGTGTTGGAGTTCACCCCGGTGAACGAGAGGGTCGCTTCCCTGCGCCTTCGAGTCGGGGATAGGTCTCTCACTGTCGTTTGTGCCTACGGGCCAAACGGCAGTGCAGAGTATCCGGCCCTCTTGGAGTCTCTGGGAGGGGTGCTGGAAAGTGCTCCGACTGGAGACTCTGTCGTTCTACTGGGGGACTTCAATGCCCACGTGGGCAGTGACAGTGACACCTGGAGGGGCGTGATTGGGAGGAACGGCCCCCCTGATCTGAACCCGAGCGGTGTTCGGTTATTGGATTTCGGTGCTAGCCACGGTTTGTTTATAACGAACACCATGTTCAAGCATAAGGGTGTCCATCAGTGCACGTGGCACCAGGACACCCTAGGCCGGAGGTCGATGATCGACTTTGTGGTCGTGTCATCAGACCTTCGGCCATATGTCTTGGACACTCGGGTGAGGAGAGGGGCGGAGCTGTCAACTGATCATCACCTGGTGGTGAGTTGGATCCGATGGCGGGGGAGGAAACTGGACAGACTCGGCAGACCCAAGCGTACTGTGAGGGTCTGCTGGGAACGTTTGGCCGAGCCCCGTCAGAGAGATCTTCAACTCCCACCTCCGGCAGAGCTTCGACCGGATCCCGAGGGAGGCT
Source organism: Romanogobio albipinnatus (assembly GCA_023566225.1). Taxonomy (NCBI): domain Eukaryota; kingdom Metazoa; phylum Chordata; class Actinopteri; order Cypriniformes; family Gobionidae; genus Romanogobio; species Romanogobio albipinnatus. The sequence goes on along the minus strand of CM042261.1, from coordinate 3,531,407 downwards.
GGAGATATTGAGTCCGAGTGGACCATGTTCTCCACCTCCATTGTTGCTGCAGCCGTTACCTCATAATTTTGACTTTAAATCCATTTATCTCAGAATTTTTAGAGTCCTAATTTCAACTGTTCATCTCACAATGACTTAGCATGTCATATTTTTGACTTTTTATCTCACTATTATGACTTAATTTTATTTTTGACTTTTTATCTAGAATGAGGATATTTAAAATCATATTTTCACCATTTTCTTATAATTAAGACTTAGCATGTCGTATTTTCAACTTTTTATCTCCCTATTGTGACTTTCAAAATCATATTTTCAACATTTTATCTTATAATTATGACTTAGCATGTCATATTTTTGACTTATCTCACTATTAATGACTTTTAAAATCATATTTTTTACTTTTTATCTAATAATGAGGACATTTAAAATCATATTTTCAACATTTTCTCTCAATTATGACTTTATGATCATTGAAATGAGCTGATCAGTTATTTAGTTGAATATTTAGTGTCCCCTTTAAAGCCTTGTCTGTGAAACCGGGGGTAAATGTTTTTTTTTTTTTAGTTGTTCTTTGCCTAGTTGTTTCGCTACTCTCAAATTATCCAGAATCATGCAGCTCTAATGTACACCAAAAAAAGACATTCTGAACACTTTGTCTTTTCAAAATCATCCGTGACTAAAACCGCTACAAAAAAAATAGCATATTAACAACACTAAATGACACCTGCACTTGCACTGCAGATGTTTTCATTGTTTTCGAGTGCGAAGCTGGATTTCAAGTCTGGCATTGAGGAAGAGTGGATTTCTTCTTTTAGCACTTAATTAACATGCAAACTGCTGTGTTACGCTGTGAGGCTGATCTACAGACGGAGGAAACCTCAGCAGTTGTGGAAAACTCTCTCCTGAGAGCTGGATTTAAAGGCCATGGCTAATGGTCACGGGGGAGACCAGCAGATAAACAACTACAGACGAAAATAATGTGAGTGAAGCCATTGGCTATTCCGTTTTTGTGTGAAACCATTGAAAATTTGAAGAAATTAATATTCAGCAAGATTTTACTTGAGCAAAGAATGATTAGTGAAGGATCATGTGACACTGAAGACTGGAGTAATGATGATAAATTCAGCTTTGATCACAGGAATAAATTACACTTTACTGTATATTCACATAGAGAACAGTCATTTTAAAATCAGAAAAAAATATTTCACAATTTTACTGTATTTTTAATCAAATAAACGCAGCTTTGAAGATCATTTTAAAATACAGTGGTGTATATTAATGTTGGGAGTCGGGGTGTAACGATACCCTCATGTCACGATTCGATACATATCATGATACGATATTATTGCGATACAACTAAACATATGGTAAAAGGTACTGAAGATTAAAATGCTAAATTTGGTATTACATTGGGGGTGGAAATGAATAGGCTTGGAGTTGGTGCTGGTAACACTTTTATTTTAGATATATTATTTTAGACTAGATATATTTAAAATAATGTAGGCCATGTTTTAGACATTTGGCATCAGGAAATATTCCCCAATTGCAATATTATAAATGATATTCAACATTATGTAGTCGTTTAAAGAGGGCACAACACAGTTTCTGCCAGCCTCATGCTAATCTTGAGTATCTATAGAGAAGTGTTGATCCTTCATATCCCCCAAGAGTCTTTAGTTTATCATATTTATAAAAGACAGATACACTGTACCGATTCTTTCTGAAAACAGCCAAGCTCGTGGAGGCGTGCAGTGGGCGGAGCTAAAGAGTTACAAGCACACGCACACACACACACACTGGATAACTCTTGATTCTCTATATGTTGGTGTGGTTCACATTATATGCACTTACGCGCCAATTGCCAACAAAACACACACATTTGATCAGTTTCACTCACGCCTGTGGTTTCCACTCATGACCGGGAACAAACAAACACACACACACAATCGCAGAACTCCGGAAACACAAACTGCATCCACTGTTCCCTTAACACTGGGTTTTTTGTGAAGCTGAACAAGGTGATTGTGTGTTTGGTGTGTGCGTGTGTGTGGGTGTTTGGTGTGTGTGTGTTTGGTGTGTGCATGTTTGATGTGTGTGTGTGTGTTTGGTGTGTGCATGTTTGATGTGTGTGTGTGTGTGTGTATGTGTGTGTTTGGTGTGTGCATGTTTGATGTGTGCGTGTGTGTGCATGTTTGGCGTGTGCATGTTTGATGTGTGCGTGTGTGCATGTTTGGCGTGTGTGTGTTTGTGTTTGGTGTGTGCATGTTTGGTGTGTGCGTTTGTCATGTGTGGGTGGGTGTGCACGCATGTTTGGTATGTGCATGTTTGATGTGTGCGTGTGTGTGTTTGTTGTGTGTGCGCATGTTTGGTGTGTGCGTGTGTGTGTTTGGTGTGTGCATGTTTGATGTGTGCGTGTGTGTGTGTGCACGTGTTTGGTGTGTGCGTGCGTGTGTTTGATGTGTGCGTGTGTGTGTTTGTCGTGTGTGTGTGCGTGCGTGTGCGTGCGTGCGTGTTTGATGTGTGTGTGTGTGTGTGTTTGTCGTATGTGGGTGTGTGCGTGTGCATGTTTGGTGTGTGCGTGTTTGATGTGTGCGTGCCTGTGTGCGTACACACATATCCAGGAGAAGTACCCATATAAAGAATTCCGCCCTTTATAATGTCATACAGGGCCATACTCGAGAAGAACTTTCGAAACTTGTTCCTAAAGGAGTGTATTTGCCACAGAAATACTCCGTCATACGTCCAACTCATTTTCTTGAAATGTTGTCCATGTTTATCATGAGAATCAACTCTTTGACAAGCCAGAATGCATGAAACAGCATCACTCTGTAAACTTTAGGGCTGTAATCTCCCAGTCGATTAGTCGATTATTAGTCGATACGTTCTGGCTCGACCAAAATTCTGATTGGTCGATTTTTTGCCGCGTTCATTTAATCAGTTTTGCCGCGCCACGTTCATTTCATCAGGTGGAAAGCACTAATTGCTAATGGGGGTGTTTTGAGAGCACCCCTGTTTCACAGGTAACAGTCTGTCTTCAGAACACCCCCTTGTTTCCACTTCTTTTGGATTAGCCCAACCCACTGGCGAAGAGTCTCTCGCGGGTCCTTTGTGTGTTTCATTCCCCGCTGGGCCGCTGGCTCAAACGCACACCCATAGCGGTAAACTTGAGGAACGTACATCAACATACACATGAGGGGAAGCGTCACAACACCGCGCTATAAGTGGATCTGTACTGTCAGTTTTGCCGCGTTCATTTCATCAGTTTTGCCGCGCCGCGTTCATTTGATCAGGTGGAGAGCACTAATTGCTAATGGGGGTGTTTTCAGAGCAGCCCTGTTTCACAGGTAACAGTCTGTCTTCAGAACACCCCCTTGTTTCCACTTCTTTTGGATTAGCCCAACCCACTGGAGAAGAGAGACAGATTGAAGAAGGCTAGTTTTCTTGTATATTATTTATTTAATTGTGAGAGCGTTGTTTCTGCTCTTGATCTGGCTTGTTTAATAAATATTTCTTTTTTATTAAAGTGGACGTGCCTTTTGTGTTTAAGAGTAAAAGCTTTAAGTTAATAGTCTATTCGTGTCTCAGCCGCGAAGCTGAGCTGATCCTGTTTGAGCTTCACAGAGCGGCTGCAATGAGTGTCTGTCAGTTATTATAATACATATGACAAAAACAATTGTCTAAATTATGTTGCATATTCCTCAAAAGTTCTTGTGATGATATCTAGTTGACAACACACAGTGCTATATTTTCGGAAGCTCGCAGGTGCATGCGATGCTGTCAGAGCCACAGACTTGTGTGTCAGACTCATTTCAGTGCAAAATAATCAGCTCAAAAACTATTTAATATACTGCAATTAGCCTACTAGTTTTTTATGTTTTTTTTATAATTAATTTAGGGAGACAACAAGGCTACCAAGTACTGCGCACAGTGTGCAGCTTATTCATTTAAGGTTTTTTTTCTCCTAACGTTATTTTAGTCGATTTTTAGTCGAAAATTTCAGGACTTCAGTCGACCAAGATTTTCTTTGGTTGATTACAGCCCTAGTAAACTTGAATTTTTCCTTCACATAGAAACCATTCACAATACACATTGTTGCATTTTTGATCAAAGCCTCTTATGGAGTCAGTCAGGAAGAGTGTATTGCCACTTCAGACGTATTTAGAAAGCAAGACTCTCTCTCAACTGTGAACCAATCAATGGCCTGCTCAAATTCCTTTCAGAAAACATGTTTTCCTGCCGGCGCATGAAGGAATGAAAGATGCCTTTCCGATTCTAAATCCCACTTATTCATTCATACTCTTCAAGAGCTCATTGACAGGCTTTGGATAAAAGAATATTTTTCTCAATTACTGCCAGTTCTAAAGCTACGGCTTGTACTAGATTTTAACATTCAGAACTTAACTTCAAAGCATGCGAGTTTTTTCCCAAGAGTCGGTTGTAGTTACACTTGGTAATAATTGACTTGCACCAGTTTAGACTGCAGCGGCCATTTCCAAATCCGCCTGGTGGTCTTTTTTCTGTAGCCGGAGGGAACTCGTCTGTGGTAATCCCACTGAAAGTGGGTCAATGAGTCGCGGCTCCCAGACAGGGATGGACAACACGGGGGGTGTTGACCACCCACACAAACACACATAACACTGGGATCATATCAAGACCTCAACCTCTCCAATGATCAAAAACCACTGAATTACAGCGAGCAGAAACCTGTGAAGGAAACACTTCGAACTAAACAACACACACATTAACTCCTCGCTTTCACATGCAATTTATCCAGTGCTGCGATCAGATAAAGCCTGCCCTGCCACAAGCACATTATGCACAGAAAATATATAATCAACTAACAGTAATTAAGCAGAACTCTTTTCAGGCTAATTAGCTCACATTAGCATTTGTCACACAAGCTTGGGCCACTACTTTATCTGACTAAGGTGAGATCATGAAAAATTCATGATTTATTAATGTGACAACAGAAACAAATAACAAAAACAGTGGGATAGAGCAGACAGAAGCGCCTCGTTTTAAACTCATTAAAACTACATCCCTTACATAACAACAGTCCAGACTAACATTTGAGAGCATCAGCAACTGATTTGCTGGACCAGGAAAATTGATCAAGGTTCATTTTTATAATAAAATTACTATTGTGTTCTTAAGTACAGTTACTGTATATAACATATTTGTTTATTGGAACACAAAAGACAGAGTCTGTATGGATGGAATGGAAACGCCAAGGTGCGCATGAATTCTATAAATGCGCATAAAAAACTGAATCACGTTCTTCCTCCATTTTCTTCCACTGATTGACTGTTATAATTTCTCTCATTTCCAGGTCAAGGTGCTGTGCATTGTGGTATTGATGCGACATGACGTCACTTCCAAAGGACCAGTGAACATGTCTGACCAAATTCATGGAATTTGAAATCTCATTGGCAGAATAAATCACATTTAAATTAAACTGGGCATCAGCGCAATTCAATTGGTTTGGTAATAGCAAGGGAAAATAGAATGAAGTGATCTACAAAAAAGAAGTACTTTTTGACTGTAAATAAAATTGTAAGGAGTAAAAATTACTTTTTTTCTTTAATAAGTAAAAGTAATGATTTTTAATTGTACTCAAGTAACGTAAAAATCCCCAAAAATAATACTTAAGTACAGTAATCAAGTAAAATTACTCAAGTACTTTACACCTCTGCACAGACGACGTGATTAATATTCATGAACCCAGCAGCTCATCAATTAGTAGTAGTAGTATTATCATCTTATTAATAATTACTATTATCTTACTATTATCATTTTTTACAGAAACACTGAATGACCAACAATATCTTAAGCACCACCATCAGCCCTAAGTTCAGTTAATTGTAAATGTATACATTTATTAGGGCTGTCAAACGATTAATCTCGATATAGAATATAGATCTCGATATAGATGTATAAAAACATTTCTTAAATATATACATGCATGTGTGTAAATTTATATACACACAATTATACACACACATATATTATGTAAACAAACTTTTATTTTGGATGAGGTAAATCGCAATTAATTGATTTGACAGCACTAATATAAATAAAATAGTATATCAGTCTGGTGTGTAAACAAAACAAAAATATGTACTAGCCAATGGCGATTACATTGCCACGATGTGCGTAGAGGGTTGACCGGTTACAGTCGCAATTTCATGTCTTTTTTTGTAATAAAAGTGCTTGTTTGCCACAGTGTGTTTTCCTACACTTTAACCCTCGGGGTTTAAAAAATTGGGGTCATGATTTGAGCATGCTAATTGGTCGTTTAAAAAAAAGTAGCGTTCATTGTCTTCGGTCATAAATGACCGACCATAGGAAATGAATGGGAAAATCAGCAAAAACACAAATTCTCAGAATATTTGTGTGTACAATCTACAAATCGGCCACGATGCTGAAAAAAAAAGTACACAACAGTAAAGGGGTGACACTCGAAAACATCAAGAGTGTGATATTGACACATCCACACACACGAAAAACTGAACCTATGAACCACATTTGGAATTTTTTTAACTCACAGCTTCATCAGAATGATATGAAACTTGGTGACTTTTCTAGCATTAGGACTGTAAACACACAAAATTGAGGGCATGATTCGAGCATGCCTAAGTGGTGGAAAAGAAATACTCCCACGTGTGCTCTTCGGTCAAAAATGACCACCATAGGAAATGAATGGGAAATCTGCAAAAACACAAATTCACAGAAAAAAAAAATCTATATTTCAAACACACAAAATATCTAAAACTTTATAATAAATAGTCTTTGAGATTTAAACATATAATTCAATTCCATCAACAACAAAAAAAAAGCATTAAATGTGTTCAAAAGAGAACTAGTGAATTCTCAAGCCTCTCCATAGAGACCTCTAGTGATTACACCCATGGGTGCATGATTTCTTAAATAATTCCAAAAGAGGGCAATAATATGCCTTCAATTATTTTTTTTGTGGAAGGTCTAGTCTCTAGCCTGACGTCATCATACTCAATTCTAGTCAGAATATGAGTCTGATACTGCTCCGTTGGGCTGTGATTATGGGGTGTGTTTAAACCGAACCAGGAAAGACCTCAATTGGATAGACCTACAACCAATCAGAGCAACGGAGTGACGCATAACGTTAGTTGTCAAATGTCAACAGAACTCAACTGCACTGTGTTGCCAAGTCCGCGGGTTGAAGCGACCCCAATTATGTGATATACAGACCCAGGAATGCGAAATTTAGCAGCCGTGCCAAAATAACACATATTTTACCCCCCAAATGCCATTTTTCCCGGAGAACCCCCCCACCCGGAAAGCTATTGGGCTTGTTTTTAGCTAGTTTTGAGAAGCAATTGGGCGAGTTTTGCTGTAAAACTTGGCAACCCTGTCTGTGCGCGCTGGAATAAGTCACGTTAGAAGAAGAAGATGAGTGTAAACGATCTTTGCCGGCGTTGTAAAAAAAGAATTTAAGGATACACAGAGTACTTACCAACACCATCATCATTTCTGAGAGAAATAGTAAAGGTGAATGCATATACGAACAAGTTCTCCGTTTAGGATTAGAACAAATTCAACCCAAGCGCCTTTGATGACGTGGATGATTACGTTACTGTTTATCATCTGTCCATCATCGTCTAAAGCCCGCCCTGACAATTTCATTGGTCCGAATAGCTTCTGTTCAGGCATAATTACTTCTCTACGGATCAAGTCCAGACCGAACTGCCCGTGCAAAAAATGTTGTGGGCGGGGCTAAGTTCAGCTGGCATCCAGGCTATCTAGTCTCTATTTTAACCTGAAATACTGCAACATATTATATTATATTATATTATATTATATTAATATATATTGTATAATTTTCAATGGCAAAAATAGACCATAATTATTGCATAAATATAAAAAAATACCATCAAATCATCTCAAAATACAAAATTAAAAAGAAAAAATATTATTGAGGAAAAATAAATTGCATTGGTTTTACTGGGGTGGAGGAAGTTTAATTTTTAGGTGTCCGGTCACTTATGACCGGGAAGACGACCAATGCAACCCCTAAACGAAGAGCACCAGAGGGTTAAAACTTTTAATTTTACAAAGCATCACATTAAAAATATAACATTAAAATGTGATAAAATAGCTTTGAAGTGCAGGGAAAAGTGTGAAGCCCTCGAAAAGTGCTTGAGATTTCTGCACACAATTTGCAGACTGAAACCCCAGACCTTCATTCGGTTTCTCCTGGTTTCCTCATCAGCTCCGTTTAATCTGATATCTGTGGTTTATAACAGAGAATTCAGCTCCGAACGCTTCCTCTAGATCTCAATGTTTTTAATTCTGTGGTGAACTCAAACGCTCTCTCACTTGATGTCCATCTCTGTGCAGTAACGGTGTCATGTGATCGAGATCGGCCCGTGTGTGAGCTCCTATCTATTATTGCTCCGAGATGAGAAACGCCGTTCCGTTACGCTTTCGTTTGATGTTTCTCATATGCAACAGAAATGTCAGCTCTTATCAGATGGGCACTGTGGTGGTGGTGCACCAGTGCGACCTCTAACAAAATGTAGTCGCACCAGCAAGAAAAAAAGGTCGCAGAATGCCACCATTTGGTCGCAGTCTGAAGCCATGAACAAACATCTAGCAAAGGTGGAGAAACTCGTTTGTTTGCTTTTGTGTTCTTGGAAAGATTAAAGAGGCTAAGAGATGAAATATTAAATGAGGTCCTTGCGGTGTCCTTGAATGGCCTGGTGAGAAGAAGCCAAGCGACACACTCTGAGAAACCTGGTTAGGTATTAAAAACAGAGATACTGTAAGGGGAAAATGTTGACATTGCAAATATTAGCCTTTTATATCTATGCAGTGACTCATTTTCCAGGAAACAAGCTTTATAGACTCTAATAGCACCCAAAAAAACAAAGAATATCGTTTGCAACAGGGGGATTTGAAATCATTTCCTTCATCTGTATCAGATCAATGTGACAACTTCCACAAATCACAGCGAGGCAGATTGGATTTCCTCCACTCTTTTAGCTGGGGAAGTGACCAGCGCTGTACTTTGTGACACCGTACTGAATGAATCTATTGTTTAATAACGCTTGGCACTACGGTGTTATTCCAGCTTGGTAAATTCCAAACCGTGGCATGGAGGAATTTCAATCGCGGAGCCAAGTCTCAGCGACGAGTCTGGCAGACTCACATGCAAGTCATTTTAAAAGCTGGAAAATCATGCAGTCAACCTGTAAAAAAAAAAAAGCTCTAATGCTCTAATTAAAGGAGAAGCCGGAGAATAAACCATGTATTTTGGAGACTGCCAAACAATCAAAATGCTGTTCACTTTATTTAAGCAATTCATCTTGATTTAACACAATTATATCAGGTTTCTGCTTCAAATGTAATTGATTCCTGTTAGACTGACTTAAAACCGTTACTCTTTGACATAACTTGAGGTTTTCATTTTGAAATAACATGTTTCAATCAGGACTTTCACTTCCCATCATTCTTTACAAAAAGGGGCTGAACTCGGAGAGTAAATGTTTAAATAAAGTGCATTTTTTAACCAGATGAGAAAATGGAGAGACTTTTTAATGTTTAATGTTTTATGTTGGTATTTAAAAGTTTGTGTTAGGTTAGTGTTTTTGGAGGTTATTGTGGTGAAGTGTAGAGCATGAGGACCTGCTAATAACAATTAAAGTTGTTTAAATAATTAAAAAAAACTACTTTGGGCATGCCATGGATGTAATAAAACCATCTCCTGGCTAGCCAATAAGACTAAAAAGAAGTAAAAGGTTTTGTAAATGTTGGAAAAATAGTATTTCACCAAATAAAAATAATCAATTGAACTGGATTACTTGTTTTTATAATCATTTTAGAATAATTAAACTTAATAGTTTTGCACAAAATTAAGAATGTGCAAAAATGGCATTGAATTAACCTTATGTAAAAAAACTTACATTGTTAATTTGATTAAATTCAACATAACCCAATTACTCGGAACCTGTTGACATAAACAATTAAGTAAATCAGACGTATAATTTTTTTGAGGGAAGAAACATCGACAAACGGCAACCAAAATGTAAAAAAAAAAAAATTGCAGACTCGTCAAGCTGGGTCATTTTTGCATGGCTCAGCTCGCTCATGTTCCAAACAGCTGTTCTGCCTCACACACACACACACACACCCCAATTAACAGCACCACATCCTGCTGAGAAGCACCTCAGCAACATCATGGAAGGGAGAAACGCGGTGCCAAAAATATCTGCACACTGACCAGCATTAGTGCCATGACTAACCAGGAGTGGGCTATGGCGCGGGAGGACGAGCGCCCGACTTCCTCTATGTGCTGAGTCTGAAATCCCATTAATGAGCACTCGGGCTGTTCTGAAGTGATATGCACCAGGTAATTACCCCTCACACAATGTACAGTGAAATTATCAGCAACGGACTCAACGTGCTTGACTATGCAATCCATTCACTTTTAGAGAACGGCAACAGTTAGGCTTATTGATTAACTTCTATCCGTTAAATCAGAAGTCGCGGCCAGCGTGACGGATCTACTTGTGAGCGTGTTAACATTTCAGGATAAAAAAAGATTCCAATTATGGTTTATTTACACTGGGTCAGCGTTCTAATTATGCAGGGTCGCACGCCCGTTCTCTCTGTTGAGAGCTTGTTATATTTCGAGCATATGAGACGTGTCCAGACATATCCAGATTGGGTTGCTATAATAGCTGAGATTAGGGTGAAACTCCCGTGGTGGAGGACGTGTTTTAAAATGAGTGCAATAGTGTTGGGATATTAAAACAGAAATGATTACAATATTAAAACAGAAATGATTACAGCTCACTGCTGTACCTGGAAATGTGTTTGTAAAGCCAATGGCTTTCTAAGGCAATAAAAGCCTTTCGCAATCCGGTGTAAAAACAGCCCATGGCATATGAAAAATATTCAACAGCTTGCGTAAAAATGGCACATCGCTGAGTAAATTTACATTAAAAACATCTTTCATGTGGTCCAACATGTATTCTAAGATATACAAGTGTCATTAAGAAACAAGCGCATACATATGTAATTACACTGCACACATTGTAAACAAGAAAGTAAATTGTGACCCAGGTGGCAAAAGGCAACTTTCCCATACAAAACTTTCCCAAAATATCACAGGCTTTTGAGCTTTATGTTGTTTAAAAAACGTCCACGTATGTCTATAGTTAAAGTTAACGCAAAAATGAAAAGTCTGTCATCACTTATTCCCTCAAAAGTTTCTTTCTTCTGTTGGACACAACAGATACACGTAGGTAGCCTACTATGGCTATGTCAAAATATCTTCTTTTGTGTTCGACAGAAGAAAGAAACATGAGTGTGAGTAAATGGTGGACTGTCCCTTTAAGCAAGGTTATTACATTTTGTAAACATTTACTGTTTTTAACCCTGGGTTGGTACTACACAATCACAGAGAGTAACAGACAACCAATCATAAAGTGCCTCAGTGTTTATCACATTCACGCACTTAATACTTTCGCGAGCTGCTGAAGGAAACCGTTAAAACCGTTAGAACAGGGACGCAACCAAAATGGCGGCATTTCACAGTAAACTATTTACGTTATTTACTCGAAACCTGCAAACCAGGAGAAATTAAAGTATACGAGCAGTGTGAAAGACGAAGGATATAAGTGTAACAAGCTCATTTTTGTCACTTTAAATTTTAATTTCTATAATGACAGTTGAAAGAAATAACACTATATGGATAGCGTCAACTGTCTGGTTACCAAAATATCTTCTTTTGTGTCCGACAGAAGAAAGAAACTCGTACAGGTTTGGAACAACACGAGTAAATGATGACAGAATTTCTCATTTTTGAGTGAACTGTCCCTTTAAGCAAGGTTTTTAAAACATTTACGCTTTTAACCCTGGTTTGGAACTACAATGTCACAATCACAGAGAGTAACAGACAACCAATCATAAAGTGCCTCAGTGTTTATCACATTCACGCACTTAATACTTTTGCGCGCTGCTGAAGGAAACCGTTAAAACCGTTAAAACAGGGACGCAACCAAAATGGCGGCATTTTCACAGGTAAACTATTTACGTTATTTACTCGAAACCTGACAAACCAGGAGAAGTTAAAGTATACGAGCAGTGTGAAACACGAAGGATATAAGTGTAACAAGCTCATTTTTGTCACTTTAAATTTTAATTTCTATAATGACAGTTGAAAAAAATAACACTATATGGATAGCGTCAACTGTCTGGTTACCAACATTTCACAAAATATCTTCTTTTGTGTCCGACAGAAGAAAGAAACTCGTACAGGTTTGGAACAACATGAGTGTGAGTAAATGGTGGACTGTCCCTTTAAGCAAGGTTATTACATTTTGTAAACATTTACTGTTTTTAACCCTGGGTTGGTACTACACAATCACAGAACAGAGTAACAGACAACCAATCATAAAGTGCCTCAGTGTTTATCACATTCACGCACTTAATACTTTTGCGCGCTGCTGAAGGAAACCGTTAAAACCGTTAGAACAGGGACGCAACCAAAATGGCGGCATTTTCACAGGTAAACTATTTACGTTATTTACTCGAAACCTGACAAACCAGGAGAAGTTAAAGTATACGAGCAGTGTGAAACACGAAGGATATAAGTGTAACAAGCTCATTTTTGTCACTTTAAATTTTAATTTCTATAATGACAGTTGAAAGAAATAACACTATATGGTTAGCGTCAACTGTCTGGTTACCAACATTTTACAAAATATCTTCTTGTGTGTCCGACAGAAGAAAGAAACTCGTACAGGTTTGGAACAACACGAGTAAATGACAGAATTTCTCATTTTTCAGTGAACTGTCCCTTTAAGCAAGGTTTTTAAAACATTTACGCTTTTAACCCTGGTTCGGAACTACAAATGTCACAGTCACAGAGAGTAACAGACATACTCTCTGTGTCATAAATCATAAAGTGATTTATGATCATAAAGTGCCTCGGTGTTTATCACATTCACGCACTTAATACTTTCGCGCGCTGCTGAAGAAAACCGTTAAAACCGTTAGAACAGGGACGCAACCAAAATGGCGGCATTTCACAGGTAAGTTATTTACGTTATTTACTCGAAACCTGACAAACCAGGAGAAATTAAAGTATACGAGCAGTGTGAAACACAAGTGTAACAAGCACATTTTTATCACTTAAAATTCCGCGTAGCTTTTGAAAGTAGGAAAGTTTGAGGACTTACTTGTCGTACTCGGCGTTGTCCTTGTCACATCGAGCGTCCTTGTGTTTCTGCCAGTCTTTGCCATGTTTGCAGGTGGTGAGAAGAACTACATCCTCCGCGTTATGAACATGATATAAGGCATTCCTCGTGTCCGAGCCGATGCCGGTCAAATAGCGTTTCCCCTTAAACACCAGCATATACTTTCTAAAAGGTGGAATGGTGTTGTATTTCAAGTACCCCCTGTCCCCGCCGGTCCTCGGGTGCTCCTTGGAGAACAAGGGGATGGATACGTCAAAGTTAGGTCGGAAATTCTCCGTACTGATGCTGGCTTTGGCCAGCATGGCCTGACCGATGTCAAAGCCCAAGTCTTCCGTGTAGTCGGGCCATGTGCCCGAATACAAATTAAATATGAGGTGATTTCTACCATTGTTCCAAAGAGGCAAACTCTGCACCTTGTTTTTGAGGTTGTGCACGTACTGCGGGGATAGCTGGTCCCGGTCGAGAGTGTCCAAGCTCAGGACGAACAGACACGCTTGACCGGGGTCAGAAGTGTAAAACCTCGAGCCCTCGATGGTGGATAAGATGTTCTGGTAACTTTCCGAGATCTTCTCGCCCTTCTGCTGCGGGTACACGTAGACTTTGAATCCGTTCCTTTGGCAGAGAGAGAAGTCGAAGCATGATTTCATGCGGCACCTCTTGCCCTTGTAGACGCTCGAGTTCACGTCTCTCTTCTGCCTCGGCGAGATGTGCACGTTGTACTCCTCCGTGTCCGAGGGGTCCCACGGGCTGAAGTGTTGTAAGGGGTCCGAGAAGTGCGGCCACGGCTGATCGGGGCGATTATATCCATGTCGGCTCCTGGAGCCCGTGGCCGCCGGACCCGGGACCGCCCCTCCTCCGAAGTAAAAGAGCAGAACTAGAAAGGCGCCGGTCAAGAGCGAGATCAGATAGCGTTTTTTGGCCTGCATGGGTCCAGATCGCGGTGTTCGCAAATAAATCTCGAGCGGTTGGAAGTTGGCCCCTCAGCAGCAGCACCTCCTCCAGCTGTAGTACCGCTCCGCCATCTTCCAGCCTGCGAGGATTCACAACTCTTCAGATTCCGATTGATCCAGCGCATGTGGGCGATTTTACATTGCGCTCCCTCGCCTGTCTAGTAGCGACATTTCACATTGACCGTTCCCGTTCAGATCATTCTAAACAACGCGCAACCCGTACTCACTGACTTAGTTTCCCCGCGGCGGAGTAATAAAAACGCGTCGCGCTGGAGAGTTGCGGCGGCACTGACTCATGGGGTCTTCGGAGCGCAGGGGGTCCCACTGGAAAACACGTTAATAATGCAACGAGCGAGCGTAATCTCCCGCGCGTCCAGACTATCCCGAACTAACGCGCAACTCCATTCACCTCCGAGACAATAACAGTTCACCGTAACCTCACGAATCCCTGCATTTCTCTTATTCCTGCGCTCTCCGTGGACCTTCACACGCGCAAGAAGTGGATTTCCTCTTCATCGGGACACCGGCTCTGGAAAGCGACGTTCCCGTTTGCGCGGAAACACGAGCGCGCTTTACCGGACGCTTCCCGTTAGCGGATAAAGCCGAGTGAGTTCCTTGATCACCTATTGCTCAGTTGTTCCGATTGTTACTCTGTTACATTCCAATCCCGACACGACGCCAGTGTGCGTGACGTCACATCATGGTGCACCGCGCGTTTTCATTGGACGGGAGAACCGGATGGGGCGGGGCATCTGCAGCACCCATTCATTCCCAGAGCCCGAGCGCCTCACACAATGTGGATGGATTTTTTTTTTTTTTTTTTTAAATGTATATGATTTCTGTCACTGAATCATTTGCCCCTATAATAACATCAACACGTCAGAGCAGGATTCCTTCTTCACATAGACAGATATTTCAATTGCATTAAAAATGTGTTATGATTATATTGAATCATTTTAAAGCATTTAAAAATGTTGTTTAAAAAAAATCCCAAAGACATTTACATTATTTTATGTTATATTATTACAAATAATAATAATAAATAAATTTAAATAAAATAATAATAATTAAATACATTCAGTATTTGGCCAAAAGTGATATCCGGAGGGGATATTTGTGATCCTATGATCAAAATATGAGGAAAATATTATATATATTTTTTTTATTATTTGCAATATTGCCAATACAGTTCTCGAAATGACAAAACAGAAAATAAATAGAGCTTAAAAAAAGAAATTATTATTTTATTATTATTATTAATAAATTAAATTAATTAAAATCTTAATTAAATTAAGTTTATTAAGTAATAAATCTACCTTAATTCAAACCTTAATTAAAATAAATTAAATTCCCAAAGACATTTACATTATTATAGTTACACAACTAAAATGTCAAATAATAATAATAAATAATAATAATAATAATAATAATAATTAAATACATTTATATAATATAATATTTTATTTTAATAGGCTACAGTAGTGGCCAAAAGTGATATCCGGAGTGAGAAAAATATTATATATATTTTTAATTATTTACAATATTGCCAATACAGTTCTCGAAATAGACAAAACAGAAAATAAATAGAGCTTAAAAAAATAATTTAAGTGAAATGAAGGGAAACAGGAGAAAGCAACCAGGTCAATAAAACAGCGGAAATTAATTTACGTATTACATGTGCTGTGTACAAACAAAGTTCAAACTTTTTGGATGAACTTTTATATTTTTATATTGCCTTAGATTAAAACTAATAATAATAACTTAATTATATTGAAGGGCATGTGGGAGTAGTGGGATTATTTATTATTTTTTATCCTTTGCTATCTTGCTATATCGAAATGATTAAATAAATATACAATATTTTATGTCATGCAAATAAAGATTTTTTGACTCTGACTCTAATACCATCATCATCATCATCATCATCATCATCATCATCATCATCATCATCATCATCATCATCATCATCATCATCATCATCATCATCATCACAATATTAATAATTAATCACCACATAATTAAGGTGGAAATGTAATAATAATAATGCAGACGCTTTTATCTAAAGCGACTTACAATATATTTGTATATATTTTTAAATATTTAATATATGAGGGAAAAACAAACACTAAACTTGGTTAAGGTCTTTATCTGAAAAAAATTTTTTCAGCTACAGGTTTAATTTTACTATGCAAAAAAAGTGCATAGAATCTTTTTTTAAAAAATAATGAAATACATTTAAATAAAATAATTTGTATTTTAATAGTATTTGGCCAAAAGTGATATCAAAATATGATATATATTGTATAATATTATATAATATATATCATTCACCCTATATATATATATATATATATATATATATATATATATATATATATATATATATATATATATATATATATATATATATATAATTTACAATATTGCCAATACAGTACTTAAAATAAACAAAACAGAAAATAAACATCACTTAAAGCTGCAGTCCGTAACTTTTTGCGTTCAATTCAATTCAATTCAATTCAATTCAACTTAACCCAATTATGTGGAACCTGCTCACATAAAAAATTGTAGTAAATCCAACTGCAAAGTCTAATAGGATAAACACAAATAAAATGAGTACTCATAAAGCTGATGCAAATACTCGCCTCAGTTTTATTGAGTAAAACGGGCACAGTATTTTTTACAGTGACTGGGATTTACGACTTCGTGGTGGCGTTCATGTGCATTAGGACATGACTTGAACGCACCAAAAGTGTTCAATCTTAGTTTCATCAGACCAGAGAAATGTGTTTCTCAATTTTGAGTGTCATGGCAAAGACTGTGAATACACTCTAAAAAATGCTGGGTTAAAAATAACCCAAGTTGGGTTGGAAATGGACTAACCCAGCAAATGGGTTGTTTTAACCCAGCGATTGGGTTGTTTTAAGCAAACATTTAACCCAACCGCTGGGTTAAAACAACCCAATTGCTGGGTTAGTCCATTTTCAACCCATCCATCCATCCATCCATCTTCTTCCGCTTATCCGGGGCCGGGTCGCGGGGGCAGCAGTCTAAGCAGAGATGCCCAGACTTCCCTCTCCCTAGACACTTCCTCCAGCTCTTCCGGGGGGACACCGAGGCGTTCCAAGGCCAGCCGGGAGACATAGTCCCTCCAGCGTGTCCTTGGTCTTCCCCGGGGCCTCCTCCCGGTTGGACATGCCCGAAACACCTTCCCGGGAAGGCGTTCAGGAGGCATCCGGAACAGATGCCCGAGCCACCTCAGCTGTCCCCTCTCGATGTGGAGGAGCAGCGGCTCTACTCCGAGTTCCTCCCGAGTGACTGAGCTTCTCACCCTATCTCTAAGGGAGCGCCCAGCCACCCTGCGGAGAAAGCTCATTTCGGCCGCCTGTATCCGGGATCTTGTCCTTTCGGTCATGACCCAAAGCTCATGACCATAGGTGAGAGTAGGAACGTAGATTGACCGGTAAATCGAGAGCTTCGCCTTACGGCTTAGCTCTTTCTTCACCACGACAGACCGGTACATCGACCGCATTACTGCAGAAGCTGCACCGATCCGTCTGTCAATCTCCCGTTCCATCCTCCCCTCACTCGTGAACAAGACCCCTAGATACTTGAACTCCTCCACTTGGGGCAGGAACTCTCCACCAACCTGAAGTGGGCAAGCCACCCTTTTCCGACTGAGGACCATGGCCTCGGATTTGGAGGTGCTGATCCCCATCCCAGCCGCTTCACACTCGGCTGCAAACCGTCCCAGTGCATGCTGAAGGTCCTGGTTAGAAGGGGCCAACACGACAACGTCATCCGCAAAGAGCAGAGACGAAACCGTGTGGTCCCCAAACCTGACACCCTCCGGCCCTTGGCTGCGCCTAGAAATTCTGTCCATAAAAATTATGAACAGAACCGGCGACAAAGGGCAGCCCTGCCGGAGTCCAACATGCACCGGGAACAAGTCTGACTTACTGCCGGCAATGCGGACCAAACTCCTGCTTCGGTCATACAGGGACCGGACAGCCCTCAGCAAAGGACCCCGGACCCCATATTCCCCCAGCACCCTCCACAGGACGCCGCGAGGGACACAGTCGAATGCCTTCTCCAAATCCACAAAACAAATGTGGACTGGTTGGGCAAACTCCCATGAACCCTCCAGCACCCTGTAGAGGGTATAGAGCTGGTCCAGTGTTCCACGACCAGGACGAAAACCACACTGTTCCTCCTGAATCCGAGGTTCCACTATCGGACGAATTCTCCTCTCCAGTACCCTGGCATAGACTTTCCCGGGGAGGCTGAGAAGTGTGATCCCCCTATAGTTGGAACACACCCTCCGGTCCCCCTTTTTAAAAAGAGGAACCACCACCCCGGTCTGCCATCCCAGAGGCACTGTCCCCGACCGCCACGCGATGCTGCAGAGGCGTGTCAGCCAAGACAGCCCCACAACATCCAGAGATTTGAGGTACTCAGGGCGGATCTCATCCACCCCCGGTGCCTTGCCACCGAGGAGTATTTTCAACCCAACTTGGGTTATTTTTAACCCAGCATTTTTTAGAAATCTTTTTGAAAGATTTCAAACAAACTTCTTTCACATCGTCATGGGGTATTGTTTGTAGAATTGAGGAAAATAATGAATTTAATACATTTTGGAATAAGGCTGTAACATACACTCTAAAAAATGCTGGATTAAAAATAACCCAAGTTGGGTTGAAAATGGACTAACCCAGCAAACAGTCGCTGGGTTAAAACAACTCATTCACTGGGTTAAAACAACCCAATCGCTGGGTTAAAACAACCCAATCGCTGGGTTAAAACAACCCATTCCTCTGGGTTAAAACAACTCATTCACTGGGTTAAAACAACCCAATCGCTGGGTTAAAACAACCCATTCCTCTGGGTTAAAACAACTCATTCACTGGGTTAAAACAACCCAATCGCTGGGTTAAAACAACTCATTCACTGGGTTAAAACAACACATTCTCTGGGTTAAAACAACCCATTCTCTGGGTTAAAACAACCCATTCTCTGGGTTAAAACAACCCAATCGCTGGGTTAAAACAACCCATTCGCTGGGTTAAAACAACCCCGTCGCTGGGTTAAAACAACCCAATTGCTGGGTTAAAACAACCCAATCGCTGGGTTAAAACAACCCAATTGCTGGGTTAAAACAACCCAGTCGCTGGGTTAAAACAACCCAATTGCTGGGTTAAAACAACCCAATCGCTGGGTTAAAACAACCCATTCGCTGGGTTAAAACAACCCATTCGCTGGGTTAAAACAACCCCGTCGCTGGGTTAAAACAACCCATTCGCTGGGTTAAAACAACCCAATCGCTGGCTTAAAACAACCCAATCGCTGGGTTAAAACAACCCAGTTGCTGGGTTAAAACAACCCATTCGCTGGGTTAAAACAACCCATTCTCTGGGTTAAAACAACCCATTCGCTGGGTTAAAACAACCCCGTCGCTGGGTTAAAACAACCCATTCACTGGGTTAAAACAACCCCGTCGCTGGGTTAAAACAACCCAATCGCTGGGTTAAAACAACCCATTCCCTGGGTTAAAACAACCCCGTCGCTGAGTTAAAACAACCCAATCGCTGGGTTAAAACAACCCATTCGCTGGGTTAAAACAACCCATTCGCTGGGTTAAAACAACCCCGTCGCTGGGTTAAAACAACCCAATCGCTGGGTTAAAACAACCCATTCACTGGGTTAAAACAACCCCGTCGCTGGGTTAAAACAACCCAATCGCTGGGTTAAAACAACCCATTCACTGGGTTAAAACAACCCAGTCGCTGGGTTAAAACAACCCAATCGCTGGGTTAAAACAACCCATTCACTGGGTTAAAACAACCCCGTCGCTGGGTTAAAACAACCCAATCGCTGGGTTAAAACAACCCATTCGCTGGGTTAAAACAACCCATTCGCTGGGTTAAAACAACCCAATCGCTGGGTTAAAACAACCCATTCGCTGGGTTAAAACAACCCAATCGCTGGGTTAAAACAACCCATTCGCTGGGTTAAAACAACCCATTCCCTGGGTTAAAACAACCCAATCGCTGGGTTAAAACAACCCATTCGCTGGGTTAAAACAACCCAATCGCTGGGTTAAAACAACCCAGTCGCTGGGTTAAAACATCCCAGTCGCTGGGTTAAAACAACCCAATCGTTGGATTAAAACAACCCAATCGCTGAGTTAAAACAACCCAATCGCTGGGTTAAAACAACCCAGTCGCTGGGTTAAAACAACCCAATTGCTGGGTTAAAACAACCCAATCGCTGGGTTAAAACAACCCAATTGCTGGGTTAAAACAACCCAATCGCTGGGTTAAAACAACCCAATTGCTGGGTTAGTCCATTTTTAACCCAGCATTTTTTAGAGTGCAACATGTGGAAAAAGTGTAATTGCATTGTCTATTAAAACCCTCATTATAATGATTTAGTCATGATAACTAATTATTATAAAATAACTGATTCTCGCCATTACCGGACAAATGACTTATTTGCTGTTTATTTAACTAATATCTGAAAGAAGCCTGGATCACCCAAAGGATCTGCTTTTGTATCCAGCTGCTGATAAGAAGCCCGGCTCTACAGCACTTCCTCTTCCCAAAGCCTCTCGCAGCTTGTGATAAAAAGTTCGGGCCGCTGTAAACAAATACCCGTGTCTGGACGGGGTAAGCCGTGAGTTCAGAGAGTTCTAAGCCCTAGGAAAGACAAAACACCCTTTGAGAGTCCTCTACCCTCCACTGTTCCAGGATCTGATAAAGCTGCTGCAGATGATGTAACACTGCATTCCCTCAGTATTGTGGGAAGGGCTGGGCTCAGGGATATGGAGACGCTACACAGGTGAATGTTGTAAGGCCACAATAGGAACACCTAATAAAAGGGAACGCAAATCCAACATCAACTGCACTGACAGATGAATGCCTTTCTAAGAGGATACATATAAATCATGAACACTTCACCAACAGACAGTGTGCTGGGTAATCTTTCCTTAGCCAGAAAACATCAAATCATTTCACAAAAAAACAAATGTCAAAACTGTATTTATTTATTATATTCAAATAATGTCATATTTTAATGCAGTAGTGTCCAAAAGTGATATCCGGAGGGATGATATCTTGAGAAGGAAAATATTTTTTTTATATATTTTTAAATATTTTAAATATGAGGGAAGAACAAACACTAAACTTGGTGTTTATCTGACACAGTTATTTGGCAAAAAGGGCAAACTACAGCTACAGGTTTAATTTTACTATGCAAAAAAATAAAATCAAAAAATGCATAGAAAACAACATTTTTAAAAATCATTTTAAAAATAAAAAAATAAAATAATTTCCCAAAGACATATTTTAATTACACAACTAAAATGTAAAAAAATAATAAAAAATAATAAATACATTTCAATAAAATAATAATAATCTCAATAATTAAATTAATTTAAATAATATATTATAATATTTTAATATAACAGTGTCCAAAAGTGATTTCCAGAGGGGATATTTGTTTTAATGATCCTATGATCAAAATATGAGGAATATATATATATATATATATACACACTCCCCTAAAGGATTGTTAGGAACACATACTAACAGTGTTGGGGGTAACGCATTACAAGTAACTTGAGTTACGTAATAATATTACTTTTTCAAGTAACTAGTAAAGTAACGCATTACTTTTCAAATTTACAACAAAATATCTGAGTTACTTTTTGAAAAAAGTAACTCAAGTTACATTTTCACATTTATTTGACTGACAGCTCTCCTGTCCTCATGTTGAGAAAAATTGAGAGTAAGTGCAGAAGCGTTGTGTGTAAATGTGTTATTGTAGTTCTAGACTAAATGTGAGCATTTATTTACTTGCACAATAAAGATTCTGTAAAGCATCTTGCAGTTGATGGAGATTTGTGGAATGCACATCCAGGGCACGAAGCTCCCGTTCCACCACATCCCAAAGATGCTCTATTGGGTTGAGATCTGGTGACTGTGGGGGCCATTTTAGTTCAGTGAACTCATTGTCATGTTCAAGAAACCAATTTGAAATGATTGGAGCTTTGTGACATGGGGCATTATCCTGCTGGAAGTAGCCATCAGAGGATGGGCACATGGTGGTCATAAAGGGATGGACATGGTCAGAAACAATGCTCAGGTAGGACGTGGCATTTAAACCATGCCCAATTGGCACTAAGGGGCCTAAAGTGTGCCAAGAAAACATCCCCCACACCATTACACCACCACCACCAGCCTGCACAGTGGTAACAAGGCATGATGGATCCATGTTCTCATTCTGTTTACGCCAAATTCTGACTCTACCATCTGAATGTCTCAACAGAAATCCAGACTCATCAGACCAGGCAACATTTTTCCAGTCTTCAACTGTCCAATTTTGGTGAGCTGGTGCAAATTGTAGCCTCTTTTTCCTATTTGTAGTAGAGATGAGTGGTACCCGGTGGGGTCTTCTGCTGTTGTAGCCCATCCGCCTCAAGGTTGTGCGTGTTGTGGCTTCACAAATGCTTTGCTGCATACCTCGGTTGTAACGAGTGGTTATTTCAGTCAAAGTTGCTCTTCTATCAGCTTGAATCAGTCGGCCCATTCTCCTCTGACCTCTAGCATCAACAAGGCATTTTGTCCCACAGGACTGCCGCATACTGGATGCTTTTCCCTTTTCACACCATTCTTTGTAAACCCTAGAAATGGTTGTGCGTGAAAATCCCAGTAACTGAGCAGATTGTGAAATACTCAGACCGGCCCGTCTGGCACCAACAACCATGCCACGCTCAAAATTGCTTAAATCCCCTTTCTTTCCCATTCTGACATTCAGTTTGGAGTTCAGGAGATTGTGTTGACCAGGACCACACCCCTAAATGCATTGAAGCAACTGCCATGTGATTGGTTGATTAGATAATTGCATTAATGAGAAATTGAACAGGTGTTCCTAATAATCCTTTAGCTGAGTGTATATACACACTACCGGTCAATAGTTTGAGAACGGTAAGATTTTTAAATGTTTGTAAAGTCTCGTGCTCAAAAAGGCTGCATTTATGTTATTAAAAATACAAAAAAAGCTGTAAAATTGTGGAATATTATTAAAATGTAAAATAGTCATTTTCTATGTGAGTATATAGTACAGTGTAATTTATTCCTGTGCTCAAAACTGAATTTATCATCATTACTCCAGTCTTCTGTGTCACATGATCCTTCAACAAATATTTATGATTATTATCAGATTAAACATTGTGCAATTTTTTCTTCAGGATTCTTTAATGAATAGAAAGTTCAAAAGAACAGAATTTATCTGAAATAGAAAGCTTTTGTAACATTGTACTACCGTTCAAAAGTTTTAGCTTTTTGGGAAATCATTTTGTAAAGTGACATTACAAGGTAATACAAATAATAAAAAAAAATAAAATAAAAAAATGCGTCAAAGAAAAACGGGCAAGGCTGAGACATGCAGCAAAAGAAGAAAGAGGGCCCTTGAAATTCTGGAGACTAAACGTCAGAAGAAATAGCGTTTGACCAAGCCACTCCTGTAAATAACTGAAGCAGATGCGTCTCGATCGCCCCCAGGTGGCTGGTCCCAGTATAGGTCATAAGCCCCGCCCCTCCGTGTTTTCTAAACAATCAAATTACACTTCATATCATTTTTTTCCCAAAGTTGGTTTCTGTCATTTTAGGCAGTTTTTATCACGCTGATGTAAGTTCAAGTGTTTGTTCTTTAAATAAGGGTGCGTTCACACTTGTAGTTCGGTTCGTTTGGTCCGGACCAAAAAACAAAAACAAAACATATAGTCCTGGGGTCAGTTCTTCGTTGTCACAATACAAGACGCGGAAGCAAAGATGCAAGTAACTCTTATTTAATTAAAGCCAGAAAGACAACACTGTTCAGGGCCTCGGATGGGCTGGTGGCGCAGGGACAAGACGGTCAGCGTGGTGGTGAAGTGAGGTGACGGTGAATCCAGTGCAAGTGAACATCCTGACGAGACAATCCACGAAGACACCGAACAGGAACTGGGAAAGAACACGACTGCAGACTGGAACACGGAGAACACACACTGAGGACACCAACAAACGATCTGACAAAGAGAGGAGAGTGAGATGAGTCTTTATAGGTGAGTGAATTGGTAACAGCTGACGCGCTGATGATCCAAATGAGTGGAAATTTCCACTCACACACACCCACCCACACTAAACAACAAATACACGAGACATGAAGAAAACAGTGAATTCATGAACCGTGACAGTACCCCTCCTCCTAGGAACGCCTCCTGGCGTCCCCAGACTCCCTTACCTGTTGATTGTAATCACCGATAAGGGAGTGATCCAGGATGTCTCTAGCAGGAACCCAACTTCTCTCCTCCGGACCGTAACCTTCCCAGTCCACCAAGTACTGGACTCCGCGTCCCCTCCGCCTTGCGTCCAGAATTCGATTAACCGAATAAGTGGGTTCCCCTTCTACGAGTCGCGGCGGTGGGGGAACCGGGACTGGCGGATTAATGCGGGAATAAAACACGGGTTTGATTTTGGATACATGAAAAACGGGATGAATTCTCCTGTACACTGGAGGAAGATTGAGGCGGACTGCCACCGGACTAATGATTTTGGTGACAGAGAACGGGCCAATGAATTTGGGAGCAAGTTTATTAGAAACGGAGCGGAGAGGAATGTTCTTGGTAGAAAGCCACACTTTGGAACCGACGACATATACGGGAGGTCTCGACCGGTGGCGATCGGCCTTGGCCTTGGTGCGCGCTCCCACTTGGAGTAGAGTCTCACGGGCTCTAGTCCAAGTGTGATGACACCTCTGGATGAAAGCGTGAGCGGAGGGGACCGCGACTTCGGACTCCAGACTAGGAAAAATTGGTGGCTGGTAACCTAGACTACACTCAAATGGAGATAGGCCCGTAGATGACACTGGTAACGAATTGTGGGCGTACTCCACCATTGACAGTTGTTGGCTCCATGAGGAAGGATTCTTGGAGACCAGACATCGCAACGTTCTCTCCAAATCCTGGTTGGCTCTCTCAGTTTGGCCATTGCTCTGGGGATGGAACCCTGAGGACAGGCTAACAGTCGCACCCAGTAATCTACAAAACTCTTGCCAAAATTTGGACACGAATTGGGGTCCTCTGTCGGAAACCACGTCTGTCGGGAGGCCATGTAACCGAAAGACGTGGTTAACGACTGTTAACGCTGTCTCCTTGGCTGAGGGTAATTTGGGCAAGGGAATAAAGTGGACCGCCTTCGAGAACCGATCCACCACGGTCAAAACTACCGTGTTACCCTGAGAGGGTGGGAGGGCGGTGACAAAATCTAGAGCGATATGGGACCAGGGTCTCGAAGGGATCGGCAGCGGTTGAAGGAGCCCATCTGGGGGTCGATTGGAAGACTTACCAGTGGCGCAAACTGAGCAAGCCAAAACAAAATTGTGAACCTCGCGAGCCATACGTGGCCACCAAAATCGTTGCTTGACTAAAGATGTAGTGCGACTGACTCCTGGATGACAAGCCACATTGGAACAATGCCCCCACTGAATGACGTCGGACCGTAATCCCTCTGGCACAAATAAACGGTTTGGTGGACAACCGATCGGAGGCGTTACCCCTTCTAAGGCCGTCTTGACCTTCGATTCGACCTCCCATGTGAGTGTGGAGATAATTAGGGTCTCCGGAAAAATGCACTCGGGAGTAGACGGGCGATCAGAACGGTCAAAAATGCGCGATAAAGAATCGGGCTTGATGTTTTTGGAGCCCGGGCGGTACGAGAGAGTAAAGTCAAAACGTCCGAAAAAAAGTGCCCACCGAGCCTGCCTGGAGTTCAATCTTTTAGCGGTTCTAATATATTACAGATTCTTATGATCGGTCCAAACGATAAAAGGTACCCCTGACCCTTCTAACCAGTGACGCCATTCTTCCAATGCTAACTTGACTGCCAACAACTCTCTGTTACCAATGTCATAATTACGTTCGGCAGGAGACAAACGGTGAGACAAAAACGCGCACGGATGCACCCTGTCGTCTGCAGGAGAACGTTGAGATAGCACTGCACCTACCCCCACCTCTGACGCATCGACCTCCACCACGAACTGACGTGATGGATCAGGGGTAACTAAGATGGGGGCTGAAACAAAGCAGCCTTTCAGTTTGGCAAACGCAGCCTCGGCTGCGTCTGACCACCTGAACGTAGTTCTGGGGGAGGTCAAGGCAGTCAGAGGCGAGGCTAGTTCGCTGAAATTGAGAATGAACCGCCGGTAGAAATTGGCGAACCCCAGAAACCTCTGTAGGGCCTTACGGGAATCTGGACTTGGCCAATCCACCACAGCTTTAACCTTCTCAGGATCCATACGCATTCCCTCAGACGACACAATGTACCCTAAGAAAGGAACAGACTGTGCATGAAAAGCGCATTTCTCCACCTTGACAAAAAGCCCATTCTCTCGCAGCCTCTGAAGCACTCGTCGGACATGCTGCACGTGTTCCTGGAGAGAAGAAGAAAAAATCAATATGTCATCCAGGTAGACATATATGAATTGATCGACCATATCTCGCAGCACGTCGTTGACGAGTGCCTGGAAGACTGCTGGGGAGTTGGACAAGCCGAAAGGCATGACCAAGTATTCAAAGTGCCCCCTGGGGGTGTTAAAAGCAGTCTTCCATTCATCCCCCTTCCTGATGCGGACCAAATGATAAGCATTACGCAAGTCCAGTTTAGTGAAGATCGACGCTCCCTGCAACCTCTCGAAGGCTGAAGACATCAGCGGCAAAGGATAAGTATTCTTTACCGTGATGTTGTTCAGCCCCCGGTAATCAATACAAGGTCGCAGGGATCCGTCCTTCTTCCCCACAAAAAAGAACCCCGCCCCCGCTGGAGCAGAGGATGGACGGATGAACCCCGCTGCTAGAGAATCAGAAATATATTTCTCCATAGCCTCTCTTTCTGGGACAGAAAGTGAATATAACTTGCCCTTGGGCGGAGACGTACCTGGCAGTAACTCTATAGCACAGTCATAGGGACGATGCGGAGGGAGAGAAGCAGCACGAGACTTACTGAACACCTCCTTCAGGTCTTGATACTCCGTGGGCACGTTTGACAAATCCACTGCCTCCTCCTGAAACACAGAAACAGAAACAGACGGACAAGCAGACACAAGACAGGACTCATGACATTTACTGCTCCACTCCGACACTGTTCTCTGCTGCCAGTCAACCTTGGGGTTGTGTTTGATGAGCCAGGGGTGTCCTAAAACAATGGGTGCTAGAGGGGAGTCCAGAATGTAAAAGGAAATGGTTTCAGTGTGGTTGCCAGATACGATGAGTGTGATGGGTCCAGTGGTGAATGAAATAGTGGGAAGAGCTTGACCGTTGAGGGCATGAACTGCGATAGTCCGGGTGAGGGGTAAAAGGGGAGCCTGAATCTTGAGTGCGAATGAGTAGTCCATGAAATTACCTTCTGCCCCCGAGTCCAACAGTGCTTGACAATCATGAGTGTGGGCTGACCATCTTAGTCTTACCGGGAGGTGTGTAGATGTTGATGAGGTCTTCTCAGCGGAGATCCCACCCGTCAGTAGCCTCAGATTTACTGCCGGGCTTGACCTTTTACCGGACAGTTATATGCAAAGTGTCCCGCTGCACCACAGTAAAGGCAAAGGCCCTGGGATCTCCGCCTCTCCTTCTCCTCCCGGGAAAGCCGAGCTCGCCCGACCTGCATGGGTTCGTGATCGTAGACGGGACTGACCGCGTCCCCTCCACTGGCGCGTGGAGTCTCTGCTGCTCCAGAAGCCCGAGTAGGTGGCATCCGGCGTTCGACTCGGGAAAGTCGGGAATCCACGCGAAGTGCCAGTTCGATCAACTTGTTGAGTGTAGTGGGTAAGTCCAGAGCATAAATCTCTCTCTGGACGCGGTCAGCCAGCCCATGCAGGAACATATCCCACTGCGCCTCCTCGTTCCACTGACACTCTGCCGCCAAAGTCCGGAACTCGATAGAGTAGTCAGAAACAGATCTTTCGCCTTGCTTGAGGTCCGCAAGAATCCGAGCCGCCTCTCTTCCTGCGACCGCACGGTCAAAAACTCTCTTCATCTCGGCGGAGAGTGTCTGGAACGAGGCACAGCATGGATCTTGGTTCTCCCACACCGCTGTCCCCCATAGCGCCGCCCTCCCAGTCAGTAGCGTGAGCACAAACGCCACTTTGCTTTGCTCGTTAGTGAAGGTCCTGGGCTGCAGAGAAAAGTGCATCGAACAGCGTGTTAGAAATGCTCTGCAGTAATTAGGCTCACCGTTGTATGACTCAGGAACAGGTAGGCGGGGCTCTGACTGGGAGACGTTCTCTGGTGGTACGGGGGGAGCGGGCGGTGTGGGTGGCGCAGTGGGAGCTTGCAGATGTTGTAATTGCTGGGTGAGCTCGGACACCTGCGCCACGAGAGCTTGAATAGCCCGGCCCGACTCGTTCATGTTCCTCTCCTGGGTATCCATCCGAGAAATGCTGGACTTGATGAAATCCTCCAGGGACGAAGAGGATCCACTTGCTGCTTCCATTGCTTGGTCAGATCGTTCTGTCACAATACAAGACGCGGAAGCAAAGATGCAAGTAACTCTTATTTAATTAAAGCCAGAAAGACAACACTGTTCAGGGCCTCGGATGGGCTGGTGGCGCAGGGACAAGACGGTCAGCGTGGTGGTGAAGTGAGGTGACGGTGAATCCAGTGCAAGTGAACATCCAGACGAGACAATCCACGAAGACACCGAACAGGAACTGGGAAAGAACACGACTGCAGACTGGAACACGGCGAACACACACTGAGGACACCAACAAACGATCTGACAAAGAGAGGAGAGTGAGATGAGTCTTTATAGGTGAGTGAATTGGTAACAGCTGACGCGCTGATGATCCAAATGAGTGGAAATTTCCACTCACACACACCCACCCACACTAAACAACAAATACACGAGACATGAAGAAAACAGTGAATTCATGAACCGTGACATTCGTACCTTGCTTAACACATCTGAGATGATTTGACAGATCCCAGATCTTTTAATCGTGATAACTGATGTCTGGCTAATTTGGTTCTTCAAACGAATTTGCGGATTGGATTTAAATATCTGGATTAAAGGATCTAAGATCACTGCGCGTTCTTGTTTTCCCTGAAGAGGGCAGATGCATCGATACTCGAAACCATGATCAGCAATGCAGTCAAGACTGCAACGTAATGACATCATATAATTAAAAAAGCCACCTGGCAAAAAACTTGGCAAATTACACAAAAAAACCCACGAATATCTGGAGCTTTATAAGGAAACAGCTAAACGACCAAACCAACATAAAAGTTATAATAGATCAATGATAAATGTTTTTTTTTTTTTACATGATTACCAATTATTTATATTCACGATTTTATACAGTATTTGTACACCCTTTACATTTTTATTTCAATGTTGTAATTCAATTTGAAGCAGATTTGTAACGTGACAGTATTAAAGTTTCTTAAGGGTCAAGATCAAATTCTCTGCATCTCCTGCGCTGCATCAAGCCATCCCATAATATCCGTCATCACTTAAATTAATGCACGGCTCAGATTAACTGTACAACATGTGTGCAAACCTCCAATAAAATTATAAAGTAGTTATTCCATCACAAATAAATCGCTCAATCAAGTGGCTGTGTCTATAGTATCATACACAACATTATAATATTATAAACATTCTCATATACATATAAACAATTTAACATTTGTATATTAGCCTATTATTATTTAAAATGATTATTATTGCCCCTGGTTCAGTAATGAACTCTTGTAATAAAGTCGCAGTGGCTGGGACAGATTTTAAGTATCACCTCAAGATGCGATCTAATCCTGAACACATGAAATAAGCCGCTCGAGCAGGTTTAAGCTTATGGACCAGTTGCTATGACAGCAAGTCCAGGATGAGCGTCGAAGAACCAAACAATCCAAGTGTAGTAAAGTTGGTTTGTGTGGGAAGAAGGAGGCGGGAACCGGCGAACGTTCAAAACGTTTAATCAAAAATAAACACAAAATAAAATGGCGGCGGCAGCCCTTCGCGGTCGACTGCCGCCTACATACAAACAAACACAAAATGAAAATAAAAATCTGCAGCCCCTCACGGACGACTGCAGCAACACATAATAAAACGTAAATAAAACACAACACAAAATATAGGCCTGGTCCTCTCTCGTCCCTCACTGTCGTCGCTCCTCCTTTATACTCCCTCACTCCTCCGCGAGAGCCGAGATCGCTGCGGCGCGCAGCTGGCGCTCATCCTCCCTGATGAGCGCCGCCTCGTCCCGCCCTCACGGTCCCTCGGCCTCGCTGCCCGCCACATACCCCCAACGCCCTTCGCAGGCCGGGGGGCACTCCCGAGCCTGCGCTCTACCCCCTCCCCCTCCCCGGGGGGGGCGATCACGGCGGCCTCGGGACCTGGGGGTAAGAACAGCGAGGTGAGAGAACGGAGCGGGTAGCATGAGGAGCGACAGAGACGAGAGAGTGGAGAGAGGAGAAAAAAAAAGAAAATTCTGGTCCGGTTCCCAGACACACTGCCGCTCGGTCCTCAGCCAGCCGAGAGGCTCTTCGTCGCGGTGCTATGCGGTGGTACTGGACGCTTGGTGGATGGCTCGATCCTCCTCCGCCCCCTAGCGGCCGGCGGTGGCTCCTCCTTCTGAGGGCAGCCGGAAGCGAGTCCCCGTCCCGCGCTCCCTGCTCCTCCCCAACATGGTGGACGGCAGCAGGCTCTGGCTCCGGGCAAGCGCTGGGGACTCCTTCGCCCCCTCACAGACGGCAGCCACCCCACCTCGACCCAGGGGCACGGCAGCGAGCTCTCCGTCCCACCGACCTTCATCCGCTCCAGCACCACCGCTTCAGGCAGCCGCTCGCGGACTTCTCTCCTCCGCGCTGCCCGAACTCCGCGGCACCGCGATCCCCCTCAGCTGCGAGGGCTCTTCGACAGCGTGTCCCTCCTTCCTCCCGGGTTTCGGCACCACTGTAGTAAAGTTGGTTTGTGTGGGAAGAAGGAGGCGGGAACCGGCGAACATTCAAAACGTTTAATCAAAAATAAACACATAATAAAATGGCGGCGGCAGCCCCTCGCAGTCGACTGCCGCCTACATACAAACAAACACAAAATGAAAATAAAAAGCTGCAGCCCCTCACGGTCGACTGCAGCGGACACATAATAAAACGTAAATAAAACACAACACAAAATCCAGGCCTGGTCCTCTCTCGTCCCTCACTGTCGTCGCTCCTCCTTTATACTCCCTCACTCCTCCGTGAGAGCC
Source organism: Romanogobio albipinnatus (assembly GCA_023566225.1). Classification (NCBI taxonomy): domain Eukaryota; kingdom Metazoa; phylum Chordata; class Actinopteri; order Cypriniformes; family Gobionidae; genus Romanogobio; species Romanogobio albipinnatus. The sequence continues at coordinate 3,499,939 of CM042261.1, read as the reverse complement.
GAGATCACTGCAGCGCGCAGCTGGCGCTCATCCTCCCTGATGAGCGCCGCCTCGTCCCGCCCTCACGGTCCCTCTGCCTCGCTGCCCGCCACACCAAGATCATGCCAAATCGTCAACAATCAAATCCAGCTAACTGAGTTAGCGAGGTACGAAGAACGGGCCCCTGGTCCGCTTAGCATTCACATTGGCATTTTTAAGACCAGGCTAGTTTTGCCCTACATAAAACACAAAAACTTTTTACCGCTTACCTGTTAGAATGAGTTTTTACCCCTCACCTGTTTGCATCCCTGCTGTATTTTGGATCTAATAAATGCAGCCTTGGTGAGCAGAAAAGATTTTAAATATGAGGGAAGAACAAACACTAAATGTGGTTAAAGTATTTAACAGACAAAATTATTTGGCAAAAAAAGTTTTTTTTACTATGCATAAGCAAGAAAACTCACATACATTGACTACAACATAATCAGTTATTAAAATTGCTGGCCGTAAATTATAGCATGTTTCAGTGCATTATCACAAACAAAACAACTGATAAAGGGTGCAGATGTAAATTTCCCTAGGCCGGACATCACCTTTGGCCCGTACTGTATAACAGAATACGCCATTGTCTTGTATAATATAAAGCATGAGCCTATGTTTGGGTTTGATGTCTCATGGCTGTGTATTATTGATGTCTTTGGCATTGTTCATGCTTGCACACTCTATTGTATTTGTTATCTCACCAAAGCCAAACAAGCACAGCTGTTTAACTGCAATGCCACGGCTCTGCTTCCAGGGCATGTTAATACATCAGGATCCCGTTCCCTCTCCACAGCGAGAGCTTTAAAGAATCAAGCAGCGCTCTGTGACTAACACAGACATAGCCATTGAGTAGGTGTGGATTCTGAAGTCCTGCTCCTCTTGTTTAACTCTCTCCGGTGCCCTGCAGGCAAATGAAGCTTTGGGAGGAAAAAAAGCACAAAACTGGCACACAGCGTCTTAGCGCATGAGTGTGGGATGGCGAGATACCTCCTCGTTGCTTTATTTATTTAAAATGACCTTTCCGCACTGGAACGGAGTTCGCTCTTGGCAATGTGAAGGTTTAAATGTTGGAAGATGTAGGAGGAGAGAGCAGCAGAAACCGAGCCCGAGAGGGAAAGCAGTGAGAGAGAGAGAGAGAGAGAGAGAGAGAGAGAGAGAGAGAGAGAGAGAGAGAGAGAGAGAGAGAACGCAAGGAATAAAGAACTCGAGTGACTCCAGGGAGAGCAAGGCAGTAAATGAAGCAGAACAGGTTAGATGTGTTGATAGGTTTTTGTCCTCATTAAAAAAAGCCAAGCTCTTGACTTCTGCACCCCTTCATTTGTATTCTGTGGCAATTTGTTCCGCACAGATTTGGACTGGAGAATTGGGTTAGATTGCAGTGGTGGAATGAGAGTTTCTCTGCTAAACTCCAGGAGAGGATTCTTCACATTTGGCTCTGTTTTCAACTTACATGATTAAACGAGAGCGAGCGAGAGAGAGAGAGAGAGAGAGAGAGAGAGAGAGAGAGAGAGAGAGAGAGAGAGAGAGAGAGAGAGAGAAAGCAAAAGTAGAGGAAGAGCAATGCTCAAAAGGACAGGGGTACTTTTCAAAATGAGTCATGAATAATTACCATTAATTTGACACCATCATAAACAAAACTACTTTTTTGTGTGTTTAATTATTACACAAATGCTGGGTTAAAAACAACCCAAGTTGGGTTGAAAATGGACTAACCCAGCCATTGGGTTGTTTTAACCCAGTGAATGGGTTATTTTAACCCAGTGAATGGGTTATTTTAACCCAGGAATTGGGTTGTTTTAACCCAACAATTGGGTTGTTTTAACCCAGTGAATGGGTTGTTTTAACCCAGCATTTGGGTTGTTTTAACCCAGCATTTGGGTTGTTTTAACCCAGTGAATGGATTGTTTAAACCCAGCATTTGGGTTGTTTTAACCCAGTGAATGGGTTGTTTTAACCCAGCATTTGGGTTTTTTAACCCAGCAATTGGGTTGTTTTAACTCAGCGATTGGGTTGTTTTAACCCAGCGATTGGGTTGTTTTAACCCAGCAATTGGGTTGTTTTAACCCAGTGAATGGGTTGTTTTAACCCAGCATTTGGGTTGTTTTAACCCAGTGAATGGGTTGTTTTAACCCAGCATTTGGGTTGTTTTAACCCAGCAATTGGGTTGTTTTAACTCAGCGATTGGGTTGTTTTAACCCAGCAATTGGGTTGTTTTAACCCAGTGAATGGGTTGTTTTAACCCAGCATTTGGGTTGTTTTAGGTCAGTGAATTGGTTGTTTTAACTCAGTGAATGGGTTGTTTTAACTCAGTGAATGGGTTGTTTTAACCCAGCAATTGGGTTGTTTTAACCCAGAGAATGGGTTGTTTTAATCCAGTCAATGGGTTGTTTTAACCCAGCAATTGGGTTGTTTTAAGTCAGTGAATGGGTTGTTTTAACTCAGTGAATGGGTTGTTTTAACCCAGCAATTGGGTTGTTTTAAGTCAGTGAATGGGTTGTTTTAACCCAGCAATTGGGTTGTTTTAAGTCAGTGAATGGGTTGTTTTAACTCAGTGAATGGGTTGTTTTAACCCAGCAATTGGGTTGTTTTAACCCAGTGAATGGGTTGTTTTAATCCAGCAATTGGGTTGTTTTAACCCAGTGAATGGGTTGTTTTAATCCAGCAATTGGGTTGTTTTAACCCAGTGAATGGGTTGTTTTAACCCAGCATTTGGGTTGTTTTAACCCAGCAATTGGGTTGTTTTAACCCAGTGAATGGGTTGTTTTAACCCAGCAATTGGGTTGTTTTAATCCAGTCAATGGGTTGTTTTAACCCAGCAATTGGGTTGTTTTAACCCAGTGAATGGGTTGTTTTAACTCAGTGAATGGGTTGTTTTAACCCAGCATTTGGGTTGTTTTAACCCAGCGAATGGGTTGTTTTAATCCAGCAATTGGGTTGTTTTAACCCAGAGAATGGGTTGTTTTAATCCAGTCAATGGGTTGTTTTAACCCAGCAATTGGGTTGTTTTAAGTCAGTGAATGGGTTGTTTTAACTCAGTGAATGGGTTGTTTTAACCCAGTCAATGGGTTGTTTTAACCCAGCAATTGGGTTGTTTTAAGTCAGTGAATGGGTTGTTTTAACCCAGCAATTGGGTTGTTTTAAGTCAGTGAATGGGTTGTTTTAACTCAGTGAATGGGTTGTTTTAATCCAGCAATTGGGTTGTTTTAACCCAGTGAATGGGTTGTTTTAACCCAGCATTTGGGTTGTTTTAACCCAGCATTTGGGTTGTTTTAACCCAGTGAATGGGTTGTTTTAACCCAGCAATTGGGTTGTTTTAAGTCAGTGAATGGGTTGTTTTAACCCAGCAATTGGGTTGTTTTAAGTCAGTGAATGGGTTGTTTTAACTCAGTGAATGGGTTGTTTTAACCCAGTGAATGGGTTGTTTTAACCCAGCAATTGGGTTGTTTTAATCCAGTCAATGGGTTGTTTTAACCCAGCAATTGGGTTGTTTTAACCCAGTGAATGGGTTGTTTTAACTCAGTGAATGGGTTGTTTTAACCCAGCATTTGGGTTGTTTTAACCCAGCGAATGGGTTGTTTTAATCCAGCAATTGGGTTGTTTTAACCCAGTGAATGGGTCATTTTAACCCAGTGAATGGGTTGTTTTAACCCAGTGAATGGGTCATTTTAACCCAGTGAATGGGTTATTTTAACCCAGCAGTTGGGTTAAATGTTTGCTTAATACAATCCAATCACTGGGTTAAAACAACCCAATTGCTGGGTTAGTCCATTTTCAACCCAACCTGGGTTGTTTTTAACCCAGCATTTTTTAGAGTTCATGCAGGTTCATGAGCTCATAATAATTGAATTAATATTCAGGTGCACCATTAATGACACTTAACAAAAATGGTCGAAATTAATGATTGAACTGGTTTTCTCTGCCCAGTTTGCAAACGGATAGTCCCGCCCCCAAATTCAATCTTTCTATGCTGAGTGTGAACTTTTACATGGCGTTTGAACATAAATGTACAGTGTCTCAGAATAAGCCGTTTGCAGTTTCTATGTAATGTGACGCCACATATGCCCCGCCCATGACTGTTGACAGACTCCGCCCTATTTGTGTAGACTCCGCCCCTCAGTGAGCTGTACACAGTCCGCCATGTTTATCTCCTCCCCAGAGCATTCAAGTGAGAAATGCATTCTTATTAAAGCTACTAAAGTTATTCAGTCGAGAGCAGTGAGGGATTTTCTGTCCTTCTGTTGTTTGATTCAGATTAACAGCAGATATAGCAGTAGGTCCTGTATATTACGCTCCTGTCACTTTAATACACAGATCTAATACACACGTGATTTCTTTACTTCCTGTTTACGTTCACAGACATAACCGGCTTTGTTTATGTGAACTGTGTGTGTTTTTGACATAACCTTGTTGTGTGTATTGGACAGTTTAAGTGCAATAAGACGTGAAAGAGAACTTAGTTCAGTACTCACGGGACGCTCCGTCTGACACACAGCTTTCTGTGCGTGAGCTTCAGGTGTGTGTGTGTGCTCAGAAAACCGTTTAGATGCAGATCATAAACTTTTATGATGATGAAGAACTGCAATGACACGTGAGCGCGATAGAGAACAGAAGTTTTTAGTGCAGAGGAGGCATGAGCTGTACAAGCTCCGCCCTCTTCCTGAAAGTGGGCGGGGAGCAGCAGCTCATTTGCATTTAAAGATACATGCATGAAAACAACATGTTCGTCCTTCCACTCAAAAATGGGCATTTACAACAGGGTGTAATAAATGATATGTGGGGTATTTTGAGCTGAAACTTCACACACACATTCTAGGGATGCCTGAGAATTATATTACATCTTGTAAAACGGCTAGGTGCACTTTAAAGGGATCATTAAAAACGAAAATTCAGTCATTATTTACTCATGCTGGTATTGTTGTAATGTTTTATGATTGTTCTTTTTTGGACCACAATTATTAAATACAACTTGTGCGTGTATTCCGAGGCAATAAGATACAAACCTAAATTAAATTTTTAGTCTACATTCACAAATGTGTATTAGCTCACTACACAAACCTACAAAACCCCCAAAAAGTATAAATGTAGTTTGTTCTCTGAGGTAAATAACTTCATAAATCCAGACTAGAACACCGGTTGTCATATGACAAAAACATAAAATTATTTAAAAAATAAAAAGATTTAATAATTTCCCAAACACGTTTATTTTTGTTACACAACAAAAAAGTCTAATAATAATTAAATACATTTAAATAAAATAATAATGATAATAATAATTTAACTAAATACATTTAAATCATATAATATTTTAATACAGTAGTGACCAAAATATGAGGAAAATATTATATGCATATTTAGTCAACTTGAAATATGAATTTTGTGACAACTTAGACATTTGAGTTGACTAAACTTAACATTTTAAGGCAGCATGAACACTTACTTTTTAAGTTTAAACAATTTTTTACAGTGTATATGAGCATAACTTGAAAAAAGTTATGATTTTGTTGTGTTCTCGTACAAAAAAAAATCTTAGTAGGCCTACTAATTTTCCCTAGCTTTAAATAACAGTTATACGAACAGAAAATAAGATGTCACACACACACACCCCCCCCCCCCCCCCCAGTCATCAGGGTTCCCAGACA
>CM042261.1:3339279-3486779 GCA_023566225.1 Romanogobio albipinnatus | reverse complement strand
ACTGTCTGATCGTTCCCTATCCCCTATATAGTGCACTGTCTGATCGTTTCCTATCCCCTATATAGTGCACTGACTGATCGTTCCCTATCCCCTATATAGAGCACTGTCTGATCGTTCCCTATCCCCTATATAGTGCACTGCCTGATCGTTCCCTATCCCCTATATAGAGCACTATTTGATCGTTCCCTATCCTCTATATAGTGCACTGTCTGATCGTTCCCTATCCCCTATATAGAGCACTATCTGATCGTTCCCTATCCCCTATATAGTGCACTGTCTAATCGTTTCCTATCCCCTGTATAGAGCACTGTCTGTTCGTTCCCTATCCCCTATATAGTGCACTGTCTGATCATTCCCTATCCCCTATATAGAGCACTGTCTGTTCGTTCCCTATCCACTATATAGAGCACTGTCTGATTGTTCCCTATCCCCTTTATAGTGCACTGTCTGATCGTTTCCTATCCCCTATATAGAGCACTGTCTGATTGTTCCCTCTCCCCTATATAGTGCACTGTCTGATCGTTCCCTATCTCCTATATAGAGCACTGTCTGATCGTTCCCTATCCTCTATATAGTGCACTGTCTGATCGTTCCCTATCCCCTATATAGAGCACTATTTGATCGTTCCCTATCCCCTATATAGTGCACTGTCTGATCGTTCCCTATCCCCTATATAGAGCACTATCTGATCGTTCCCTATCCCCTATATAGTGCACTGTCTGATCGTTCCCTATCCCCTATATAGAGCACTGTCTGATCGTTCCCTATACCCTATATAGTGCACTGTCTGATCGTTCCCTATCCCCTATATAGAGCACTGTCTGATCGTTCCCTATCCCCTATATAGTGCACTGACTGATCGTTCCCTATACCCTATATAGTGCACTGTCTGATCGTTCCCTATCCCCTATATAGAGCACTGACTGATCGTTCCCTATCCCCTATATAGAGCACTGTCTGATCGTTTCCTATCCCCTATATAGAGCACTGTCTGATCGTTCTCAATCCCCTATATAGAGCACTGCCTGATCGTTCCCTATCCCCTATATAGAGCACTGTCTGATCGTTCCCTATCCCCTATATAGTGCACTGTCTGATCGTTCCCTATCCCCTATATAGTGCACTGTCTGATCGTTACCTATCCCCTATATAGTGCACTGACTGATCGTTCCCTATCCCCTATATAGAGCACTGTCTGATCGTTCCCTATCCCCTATATAGAGCACTGTCTGATCGTTCTCAATCCCCTATATAGAGCACTGTCTGATCGTTCCCTATCCCCTATATAGTGCACTGTCTGATCGTTACCTATCCCCTATATAGTGCACTGTCTGATCGTTACCTATCCCCTATATATAGCACTGTCTGATCGTTCCCTATCCCCTATATAGAGCACTGTCTAATTGTTCCCTATCCCCTATATAGAGCACTGTCTGATCGTTCCCTATCCCCTATATAGTGCACTGTCTGATCGTTACCTATCCCCTATATAGTGCACTGTCTAATTGTTCCCTATCCCCTATATAGAGCACTGTCTAATTGTTCCCTATCCCCTATATAGAGCACTGTCTGATCGTTCCCTATCCCCTATATAGAGCACTGTCTGATCGTTCTCAATCCCCTATATAGTGCACTGTCTGATTGCTATTGGCTATTTAAAAAAAGGGGAGGAGCTGCTCGTTATGCCCCACCCAATCTTCCTGGTTCAGGGGAAATTACGTCAACACATTGAAAGCATTTGCACTTCAGTGGGGCGTTAACAATCACAAGAGGATATTATAACGCATTTATGCTGTAGAATAAAACGTGAACATTCCTGGAGCTTGTGTTCACCACAGATCTTATTTCAGGCATTCAATCAAAAACCCATTGACTGCAGAACCCTGGAAGTGCTAAAATGCATCTCGTTTCCGGGTCTTCAAAAATACGTCGGCCCTGCAGCACTTTATTCCACGTCTGCTATAGTCATAGCTATGTGCAGTCATCATTTCCTTTCATTGTAATTAAAACAACAGGATTTTTCATTTAAAATAAAAAGAAAAGAAAGAATAACATACAGATTTGGAGCAGCTTGAGGGCGAGCGCATGATGTCAAAATGTTCATTTTTGTATGAGGTACTGCTTCAATTATGCGGATCACATCATCATACCCACTGCTGTGATTTCATCTGAACAGAGCGAGATTACGACTGCGGTTCAGTCTCAGATGCCACCTGGTTAAAGCGACCGCTGTGCACAAAGACAGAAGCAGAGAATGTGATTGGTGCGGCTCCGGGCTCTTCTTTCCAAAGAGATACTGAGCTGTAATTAGTTCAGTGCAATAATATAATGCAAGTGACTTTCCATCTGAATATCACAAAGATCTGGACATACATCAACATCAAGTTGTGTTTTCTGGATCTACTAGAGCAGGTTTTCCTGCTTGAATGTTGATTATTTCCTCTAATCCTCCATTATTGCGGCTCCTCTCTTCCCAGTCTGTCAGTAACGCTCTGTTTAGTTCCTGTCTCTATGAAGCCCCTCCTTCTGAAAAGCACACTGTGCTCAGATTGGTCGACTGGAGCAGTTTGTTGTGATTGGTTAAGTGCTTCCATTGTTTGGGAAATGCCCCGCCCCTTACCATAAACGCCAGTTTCAATCGTAGACTGTAAAAAATATGGACGTAGTGTCCGTGAAGTCACCCGTAGGATTCTGAATAGAGTTTTTGAAGCCTCAAACCCGGCCGATAACAGAAAATGGGCAAAGAGGCGGGACGTGGGCGGAGCCGAGGTGATGACTAACAGAGAGCAGACAAACGGCAATCCACCTGTCACTCAAAGTGGCCACGCCCTTAATTCTGCAGAGCTTTAAGGCTTTATATAATGTAAACGAATGAGTTATAAAATAATTCACCCCCCTCACAGTCGTCATGAAGGGCAACATCAGCCGTACAGACCAAAAGCACAATCTGTCCCAGACTGTAAACATGTGTTCTTCTGCTGTAAAGTTGGGCATTTTAACATGAGCTCAATGAGATTCTGCTCCTTCTGGAGTCTGTCTCTAGTGGCCAGTCCATGAACTGCAGTTTAAATCTCTTCTGAAACTGCAGGAGTTGGAGGTTTGCTGCACACGTCCTGAAAACTGAAGCCAAGGTGTCTCGATCGCCCCCCAGGTGGTTGGTCCCACTATAGCTCATAAACCCCGCCCTCTCCATGTAATCGAATGGGACGTGAGATAAACTAAACAATCAAATTACAATTTTAAATATTTTTTTCCAAAGATAGTTTCTGTCATTATAGTTAGTTCTTATCACGCTGATGTAAGTTCAAGTGTTCGTTTTTTAAATAAGTTTGGTTTCTGTTAGTTATTTGATGCTATTTGATGTGACGTGATGATTGACAGCTGTGATTGACAGCTTATGAGGGAAGTTGTCACTAGCCGTGTTTCCATTACAGATTTGCGCAAAACTTTTGCTATATTTTTTAAAAGTCGATAAAAAAAATATTGCGAAATGACGGCGTTTCCATTAACTGATGTTATGCGACTAAAACCATTTTTTTCCTCTCGTGATTAATCATTCCAAAAATCATGCTATATGTTGTTAGGTTTATGTATATCCCGGTCACCACGCGCCGTTATTATTAATAAGACGTGCGTGTTATCCAAGCATTGATGGCAAGGAAAGCTCCTTATACTTGAGCGGCACACATGAGGTGTTATGATAAATTGTGGAATTTTTTATTCTATTGTTTTTATACGTTTAATAAAGAACTCGTCTTCTGTCCAAACACACCATCATCTATAAAGAATGAGACTTTTACATACGCCAGGTTATTGTGACGCATTGCCACATACAGAGACGAGCGGGATGTTTGAATCTTCATGGTGTAACTCAAAGGTTTTTTTACCTCTTCGTTATTTTGGCTCAGAATTTCGTTTGTTGTAAATATAAACTGAATTTAGAAATGCTTTTGAAATGAAAAACTTTCCGTTTAATAAACAAAATATATTTTTGAAATGAAGACAGCGTTTGGAGTGGAGTGCAAAAAAATCTGTTCCCTGAGTCCACGGCCTTTGCTGTTATTGAGTGAACACAAATAAAAGTAGACAGTTTACTGTTTATAATTACGTCTTGCACTTAGCCTATCTGTATAGTTAGGCTATGTCTAAATATTATAATCTTTTAATCTCATATGTTGATTATGAAAAGTGAGCAGCATGAGTAAGGCACGTAATCGGATGCGCATATGTCCATGGATTGAGCATTTCATTGAATTGTGTTTTCTAGAAAGTCTTTCTTTAAAATTAATTTAGTTTTGTATAAATTGTATTTTAATTTTGATCAATGTTTAATCAACTATTTGGCTTTATATTTAATAAATAAGAAGCAAACCAAGATCGCTGGGAAAGGATTGATGTGCGTAACTGGCCTTTTTCCTCAGTCTTTGAGCAAGGCTGAAACTATAGTGTCTTTCTGTTTTAATACATGTCTTGAATATATGTCTTAATTACAGTCGGCCTGTAGATAGTTATGATATTTGTGGTTGCACCGGGTCCGTCATTATAAAGTTACGGCACTTTCCTTATTAGGAGAAAATATATGTTGTTTTAACGACATAAGATCTCGTTATTAGACATACTTGAGTGGAAATATAATAATATGTAGGCCCTGTGTGGGAGCAATGCATGACCGTACCAGGTGACCTGTAAATGCGAAAAAAACTGTTTCCATTGCAGTTTTGCGAAAATGTCCTTTTTCGAATTGCCTGAAAAACCACCTCATGCGAGCGTAAAAACCTTTTTTCGATATATGGGAGTTTTTGCGAAATTGACGCGTTTCCATTGGGCGTATTTTCAATTCGCAATTTCAATTTGCGCAATTTAAAGGGTAATGGAAACGCGGCTACTGAGGCACCAACAGACTTTTTTCTGGATATCTACATTTCCATATACTGTTTATTTCACATAGACATGAGTTCGTTTGGCCATATTCATTCGCCATATTCGGACATTGGCGTCTTTATTTTTCGACACTAGAAGATAGTGAAGAGACGTCGTCCATCTTTTTTTTTTAAGTCTATGGTTTCAACACACTACTAACTAAAGCCTCGTTTCCACCGAAATTACCCTGAACAATTTGTCCCAGGAACTCTTTTTCCCCCAGACCTGCTTTCCATCGCGGTCTAAAGTACCGTGAAGATCAGTGCGGTGATGTAGGACTGCGCGCGTCGACTTTACAGCTCCCACTGGATTTCGCCCTTCGCAAATAAATTGAATAAAGCCTGAACCTCGTTGTCGGCCAATCGGTCGTATTTTTAAACTCCATTGCTGATTCAAATAGCAATCAACTCTTACTGCACGCACCGCAACAGACTTTTAAAAATAGTGGTTGAAATATAATGCCGCATCGAGTCGACCAATCAAAATGCTCCGTGAGCTCAACCAATCATCATGTTCAGTGCCCAAGTCCCGCCCCCGAAAGTTCCTGAACTTTGAAAAAATATGCTGCGTCCCAATTCGCCTACTTATACTACGTCCTAAAAGTATGTACTCTTTTTGTGAAGAAAAAGTACATACTTTTGAGTGTGTAGCAGAAGAGTATGCAAGCTTTGGGACATACTACTTCGTCATCTTTAACGGACTCTGTTGCTTAGTTACGTGCGGGCCGTCCCCGTTTAAACTGCCCTGTCAATCATCGTCACAGTTCAAATCCTCCACATTCAGTTTGATTTCCTACCGTATCGAAGAGAAGCGTAGTCGCACGTTGATCTGCCATTCGTGGGTCTTTAATGCTGAGACTCCTCTCATGTGTTTGCAAAGTTAATGGCCAAACGTATCTTTACAAAAGTTCTCAAAGCTGCTGCAGGTGAAATATAATGTGGCTAACATTGAAGAAATATCTTTTCGTCAGGTTAAATACTGATAATTGCTCACTCAAACCCCTTTATCTAACCCTCTCTACTTAACCGTCACTCGCGTAAACGTCATGTTTGTAGTTTTTTAACACTTTTTATCCGCGTTTGTAGTTCTAATCGAATCCTGTTCCATCTTGCAACGGGGTTGTGGGCAATATCAGCCGTTAGAGTGCGCATCGATCTGCACTTCGAATTATGACCGGAAATAGTAGACCATCCGGGAATCTTTGGAATACTCTTTTCAACATACTACGATTTGGGACATACTAATTCTTTTTTCGAATACTATTTTGTACGGATAGTATGCGAATTGGGACGCAGCGATACACTCTAAAAAATGCTGGGTTAAAAATAACCCAAGTTGGGTTGAAAATGGACTAACCCAGCAATTGTTTTAAGCAAACATTTAACCCAACTGCTGGGTTAAAACAACCCAAATGCTGGGTTAGAAATAACCCAAGTTGGGTTGAAAATGGACTAACCCATCAATTGAGTTGTTTTAACCCAGCGGTTGGGTTAAATGTTTGCTTAAAACAACCCAAATGCTGGGATAAAAATAACCCAAGTTGGGTTGAAAATGGACTAACCCAGCAATTGGGTTGTTTTAACCCAGCGGTTGGGTTAAATGTTTGCTTAAAACAACCAAAATGCTGGGTTAAAAATAACCCAAGTTGGGTTGAAAATGGACTAACCCAGCAATTGGGTTGTTTTAACCCAGCGATTGGGTTAAATGTTTACTTAAAACAACCCAAATGCTGGGATAAAAATAACCCAAGTTGGGTTGAAAATGGACTAACCCAGCAATTAGGTTGTTTTAACTCAGCAGTGGGGTTAAATGTTTGTTTAAAACAACCCAATTGCTGGGTTAAAAATAACCCAAGTTGGGTTAAAAATGGACTAACCCAGCAATTGGGTTGTTTTAACCCAGCAATTGGGTTAAATGTTTCCTTAAAACAACCAAAATGCTGGGTTAAAAATAACCCAAGTTGGGTTGAAAATGGCCTAACCCAGCAATTGGGTTGTTTTAAGCAAACATTTAACCCAATCGCTGGGTTAAAACAACCCAATTGCTGGGTTAGTCCATTTTCAACCCAACTTGGGTTATTTTTAACCCAGCATTTTTTAGAGTGTGGGTTAAAACAACCCAATAGCTGGGTTAAAACAACCCAATCGCTGGGTTAAAACAACCCATTCACTGGGTTAAAACAACCCAATCGCTGGGTTAAAACAGCCCATTCTCTAGGTTAAAACAACCCATTCTCTGGGTTAAAACAACCCATTTGGTTGTTTTTAACCCAGCATTTTTTAGAGTGTAGTTACGATCATATATCGGCATCCAAACACAGTGAATCCAACGCATTTGTGCAGATCACCGTAAATTGTATAGACAGAGATTACAATCGAGCAGCTGTTAGCTCCATTAATGGCGGTCACAAGTTTGTGTTGGTCTTGTTGGTCACGGTAACCCCAGCGCCTGACGCAAGCGGCTCTTACTTCTACACCAGCAATGATTTAGTGCCACTTAAGAACCACTTCTCCTGGTTCAGAGCTGGTGCTTTGGGTGTGGAAAGACAAAGAACCGATTTGAAACTAGGCTCTGGTTCCAGCACCAGCCCCAGCACTGCCTCGGTGGAAAGGGGGTACCACCACAAAGTCCCAAGTTCCCGCGGTGGAAACGCGGCTTAACTCAACCAGGCCCCGCCCCTTTGAATGATTCAAATGAGGAATATTGTGACGTGTTGGTTCCCGTTTGTGTGTGATGAACACATCTTTGCCGTCTTGTGAAGGTTAAAAGATCTCTTTTGATGAGCTGGCTGTGCAGTCCCTGCATAAAAGCGGCTTTCTGGTGTCGCTTTAATATTTCAGCTCTGCTCTGTGAGGCAGTGACAGCGAGCCCGAGGCGAGCTCGCCAATTACACTAACACTGACTATTCTCTATGATGTGCCATGGAGCCTTTCATCACTGATGCATTACCGAAGCAAATTATAGATTTTACAACAAAGTTAACTCGAGAGCTGTCCACCAGATCAACCTACCTCGCCACATTTAGTCACTTTTTCCATTGAGCGTCCATCAAATACACTCGCTCAATCTGAGTAAAGGAAGGCTGGCTCCTCGAGAGAAGCTCGTGCTGCGGGCAAACTGACAAGACGATCTGCTCTTTGCATTAATACACTGCAATAAACACCAAAGGCCCTCTGCTAAAACCATTAAACTTACATAAGGCCCCTGCGCTTGCTAAAAGCACTTAGCTGAAAACAAAACAGAAGCAGTGCTCTGGCATTTGTTGTTTCCTCGGCTCTTTGTGTAACTGAAAAAACAGACGAGGGCTGGGTCTCTATATTCGATTGTGTGATTCATAAGCTTAAGTCCTTCTGAATCATTTGGGCTTATTTCCTTTATAATGTCCATTTTGTTCACACAAGAAAGACATTTAGTCTGGGAATCTTTGCTTTAATTGGTACATTACTAAGAAAGAGTTTATTAATGAACAACAAAGGCCCAATTGCTATTTATTTAACATGCGTATATAGTAACAAAACCAAAAAAAGTGACTAATCAAAGTCCCATTTATGTCAAATTATACTAATTTCAAGCTTTATATAATTATAAACTCACAACCACTTTAGTTTTAACCCCAAACTAAACTCAAAAAGTTATAAACCATATATAAATATATACTAAGGATGCACCGATATGACAATTTTGAAATTCTTTATATTTGAAAGCCGATAACTTAAATATTAAGAGATAAATCTAAATCAAATTTTAATTTATTTTTTGAGAGCCTGATTACAAAAACAAAAGTCTCACCAATAAAATCCATGTCCCAAACAAAAAAAGGTTTGTTAAAGGTGCAATATGTAAGATTATTGCAGTAAAATATCCAAAAATCACTAGGCCAGTGTTATGCATTTTGTTCAGTTGAGTACTCACAATATCTCAAATGTTCCCAACTACTTGTAAATTGTGAGACAATTGCGATTTTAACCGAGGAACTGGGACATGGGAGGGAGACGCGAGGTGGAACCTCGAGGCATGGACTCCACTAGACCCCTGAAGGTGTGCTGTGCACGAAGATGTTAGCAGCAGATCCTTTAAGTCCTGTAAGTTGTGAGGTGGGGCCTCCATGGATCGGACTTGTTTGTTCAGCACATCCCACAGATGCTCGATTGGATTGAGATTGGGGAATTTGGAGGCCAAGTCAACGCCTCAAACTCGTTCCTGAAGCATTTGTGCTTTGTGGCGGCGCATTATCTGCTGAAAGAGCCACAGCCACCAGGGAATACCGTTTCCATGAAAGGCTGGACATGGTCTGGATGCTCTGTGTATTCTGAGCCCTTTCTATCAGAACCAGCATTAACTTCTTGAGCAGTTTGAGCTCCAGTAGCTCGTCTGTGTGATCGGACCACACGGGCCAGCCTTCGCTCCCCACGTGCATCAATGAGCCTCGGCCGCCCATGACCCTGTGGCCGGTTCTCCACTGGTCCTTCCTTGGAGCACTTTTGATAGAGACTGACCACTGCAGACCGGGAACACCCCACAAGAGCTGCAGTTCTGGAGATGCTCTGACCCAGTCGTCTAGCCCAGTGTTTTCCAACTGGGGTGCTGTCTGACGAGAGCAGGGGTGCCGTGT
Source organism: Romanogobio albipinnatus (assembly GCA_023566225.1). Lineage (NCBI taxonomy): Eukaryota > Metazoa > Chordata > Actinopteri > Cypriniformes > Gobionidae > Romanogobio > Romanogobio albipinnatus. The sequence continues at coordinate 3,477,247 of CM042261.1, read as the reverse complement.
AAAAGTCCTTCACATATATATATATAAATATATATATATATTTTTTTCTCCTCACATTTTTCAAATGGGTGAACTCATTGTCATGTTCAAGAAACCAATTTGAAATGATTGGAGCTTTGTGACATGGGGCATTATCCTGCTGGAAGTAGCCATCAGAGGATGGGCACATGGTGGTCATAAAGGGATGGACATGGTCAGAAACAATGCTCAGGTAGGCCGTGGCATTTAAACCATGCCCAATTGGCACTAAGGGGCCTAAAGTGTGCCAAGAAAACATCCCCCACACCATTACACCACCACCACCAGCCTGCACAGTGGTAACAAGGCATGATGGATCCATGTTCTCATTCTGTTTACGTCAAATTCTGACTCTACCATCTGAATGTCTCAACAGAAATCCAGACTCATCAGACCAGGCAACATTTTTCCAGTCTTCAACTGTCCAATTTTGGTGAGCTGGTGCAAATTGTAGCCTCTTTTTCCTATTTGTAGTGGAGATGAGTGGTACCCGGTGGGGTCTTCTGCTGTTGTAGCCCATCCGCCTCAAGGTTGTGCGTGTTGTGGCTTCACTAATGCTTTTCTGCATACCTCGGTTGTAACGAGTGGTTATTTCAGTCAAAGTTGCTCTTCTATCAGCTTGAATCAGTCGGCCCATTCTCCTCTGACCTCTAGCATCAACAAGGCATTTTGGCCCACAGGACTGCCGCATACTGGATGCTTTTCCCTTTTCACACCATTCTTTGTAAACCCTAGAAATGGTTGTGCATGAAAATCCCAGTAACTGAGCAGATTGTGAAATACTCAGACCGGCCCGTCTGGCACCAACAACCATGCCACGCTCAAAATTGCTTAAATCACCTTTCTTTCCCATTCCGACATTCAGTTTGGAGTTCAGGAGATTGTCTTGACCAGGACCACACCCCTAAATGCATTGAAGCAACTGCCATGTGATTGGTCGATTAGATAATTGCATTAATGAGAAATTGTACAGGTGTTCCTAATAATCCTTTAGGTGAGTGTATATCTTCTGATATATGATCCTTTTGATGTGCTGAAAATCTTCTCGACAACATGAACCAAACTCTTCCGGTCTCAGTTGTTCACAGGCAGCCAATCAAGACCACAGACTGGCATTATGCAAATTTGTTACATTGCTACTTATGTAACAGGAAGTGAGAGGGGAATTACTGATGACTCTTTTCAGATGCAATTCTTTCTTTTACAATAGGTTTTTCGCGCACTTTGATCTTTGAAAGACCTTTAACATTCACAAACAGCATGACAGGTAACATTTGACTTCAGTGCCGTTTCTTTGTATTTGTTAGTGAAATCTACAAGCAGTTTCTGACTGGAAACAAATTCCAGACAGCTCAACCTCCAACTCGCCTTTGCATAGTTTTGCCTCATAAATCTTGAGCCTCAGGTATTCCTCATGCCCTGGAAAACCAGGAACTTCTGACCTTTCAGCTGTGCTTTCTGTAAACACTGCGGTCTGGGCGGGCATGGTGCAGTGCGCTTAAACACACACTCACAGATGTGATAAAAACACACACCGGGCATGATTTACCGGCTGGCACCGGAGGAATAGACAGCATGTAAACGCAGACTGGAGGACGAGTGAGAAAAACACCTCAGAGAAATATAGATGTTGTCGGAGGACAGGTTTGCTCAGGAACGCCGATGACATTCTTCATCCGGACGACAGCTCCTGACGGCGAAGGCTCAGGTCAGCGGACGGTCGCGTCCGTGATGTATGGATGGAGCTCAACTTGAGCTGGAAAGAAACGCATAGCTCCAGGTCCGGATTGTGTTTGCACAGTTTGAATATGACATTCAACTCCCTTTGTTATCAACCCAAAGCCACAGGGCTGATGGGAATAAAATGTGAGACATCGTTTGCTCCAGCCTTGGAGGAAGAAAGAGTACAAAAGTGTTTGAGGACCATCAAATAGAAATTAGAGCCGTTCCCCAGTGTGACTGAGAGCCGGCCGGACTTTACACGCTCACAGATGAAGAACGGAGAGAGAGTCCTTGTAAACGATAAAGCCTGGCGCTTGTGATGCAATAGTGCATAGTATCAGAATTACAATTTCAGTGCAAAGTTGAACGTTTTTCCCTTGATTTGCTTATGAAATCCAGAAGCAAGAACATCCGACCGTCTCTCGTTCAGAATATAAATGCAGTTCAGCACTTCTTATGCATTTACCTTATAACATTGCTTTGTTTAAAATATTTAAAACTTGGGTTAAAACTGAAAAACTAAAAAAAATTATATTCATTGAAATAATAAAGCTGAAAAAATATAAATTATACAAATGTTAGCTGAAAAACATAAACTAAATTAAAATTTGAAATGTTGCTTTGGCAATAAACTGAAATAAGTTTAAGTTAAAATTATTAATTGGAAATAAATAAAAAATGTAATTTACATAGCATAAAAATATATTAAACCTTAATATTTAAAAATGACTAAAGCACATAAAGCAATTACTAAAACATTGACTAAAATATACATTTATTTATTTTAAATGAAAGAAAATATAAATATTAGTTGAAAAACATAAACAAAATGAAAAATTAGAAATATTGCTTTGGTAATAAACTGAAATGAGTTTAAGTTGAAACACTAAAATTATTAACTGGAAATAAATACAAAATAAAATTTACCTGAAATAAAAATAAATTAAACCTAAATATTCACATAATGAAATTACTAAAACATTGACTAAAATATACATTTATTTATTTATTTTTTAATATATATTTTTTTAAATTCTAAGAAAATATAAATATTAGTTGAAAAACATAAAGAAAACTAAAATTTTAAATGTTGCTTTGGTAATAAACTGCAATGAGTTTAAGTTGAAACACTAAAATTATTAACTGGAAATAAATAAAATTTTTATTGAAATAAAAATAAATTAAACCTAAAAACATTACTAAAGCACATGAAATTACTAAAATATTAATTAAAATATACATTTATTTAAGTAAAGTAAAGAAAATATAAATACAACGCATCTATCTATCTATCTATCTATCTATCTATCTATCTATCTATCTATCTATCTATCTATCTATCTATCTATCTATCTATCTATCTATCTATCTATCTATCTATCTATCTATCTATCCATCCATCCATCCATCCATCCATCCATCCATCCATCCATCCATCCATCCATCCATCCATCCATCCATCCATCCATCCATCCATCCATCCATCCATCCATCCATCCATCCATCCATCCATCCATCCATCCATCCATCCATCCATCCATCCATCCATCCATCCATCCATCCATCCATCCATCCATCCATCCATCCATCCATCCATCCATCCATCCATCTATCTATTTAGAAAAAGTAAAGAAAATATAAATACAACACATGACCCTGAAGTGTCTGCAGAGACCGTGTCAATTAGACTCCCCCTGAAATTGCCTCATCGACACGGCATCCTCAATAAACCCGTCTCCGGCGTGATGATTCCAATTGTTTGAATATTCCTATTTATTAATTGTTAAATCGATATGTCATCCTGTTGACTCTGATACGTGTTGCCTCCGATCTTTCGAATATTGCACTTTAATAATTGTTTCATCAATACGGCATCCTCAATAAACCCGTCTCCGGCGTGATGACTCTGAAATTTCGATTATTCCTATTTAATAATTATTTAATCGACACATCATCCTCAATAAACCCGTCTCCGGCGTGTTGCCGCCGATCTTTCGAAATTTTCCGATCTATTATGACCTCTGACCTATAAAGTTGCCAGAATAATAATCATACGCTGTCTGTTAATTGGCCAGAGGAGAACTGCCAAGGTTTATTTTTCTCCATTAGGTCGCCTGATGGGGTTTTGGTTTCCTTGCCACTGTTGCCTCTGGCTTGGCGTGCTCAGTTGGGTACACTACATTTTTCAACTAAATAGCCAAATAAATCAAATTATTAAACTAAATTAACCATATAAACTAAATTACTGATCTAAAGCCCACACTGTCACTGTATGATAATTGAAATAAACTGATGACATCACCGTTTTCTCCAGAACGGCTGTACGGCCGAATAAAATTATGTTGCATTATTTCCATCTTGTACAAAAGAGCATCCTTTAATGTTTTGAGAACAAGACTGCATTGTTTTTGTTTCATTACGTAGAAAGGAGGAATGTCTTTGCACACGAGAATCCCATGATGAATTATCAAGGACAAAACGTGTTAAAGCAACTGTCTGGTTCATAATGTAAGCTAACCGGCTAACTTTAACATAGAGTTTGTTTTATTAAAATGTCCTTTTTTGCATTCCCACTAAATCTGCATTTGCTTATAAGTTCCCCTGTTTCCCATTCATTCCTCAAGGATGCATTGTGGTCCAGGAAAGGAAGCCACTCTCTTCTGCGTCTGGAGTGGGACTCTGGAGATTGATGATGGTGTGTTTGGATGTGTCACATTGGTAATGCTCCTGTCGTGTTGTGACAGCCAGGACATGTGTGGGCCGGACGCCATGCCCGTTTCAGTGAGGTGTGTGTGTGTTTGGATTGAGAGCCGGAGGATGCTCTTGAGAGTCCGAGGGGCAGCTGGAAGCGGTTTGAGCCCGCAGGCGAAGCTTTGCCCCATGGGTATCAGGCTGGCACAGTGTTGTTCGGCGCCAGCTGGGACTAGGAACGACAGAATGAGCCGTTTTCTGCTGCTGCAACATCGTGTTAGCAAAGAGAAAGTTGTAAAACAACATTGATTGGGTTGTTTGATAGCTTATATAGCAGGAGCTATAGATTCCCAATTCATCATGTGCTCATATGTCAAGTTGAGACTTGAATTTTGTTTTTTTTCTCGCAGAAAGCTCATGCATTACAGGTCAAAAGTTTGAAAGAATTCAGTTTTTTTTAGGGTACCATAAGCTATGATCAGACATACCGGTAGCTCACATCAGATCTTTGCAGGCACTTAATCGCAAGTGATCAAATAAGATATGTGTATCCAGCCTGGGTTGCTTTGGTAACAATGTAGGCGTACACACGTATGTGACAAAGCTTTCAGAATGGATGCAGGAAAAATGGACGTGCATCATCTCGCTCTCCAGATAAGTGCCCAAATAAACTCTTTAGATGACGAAATCTTTGGACAAAACATTTGAGCACTGTACGAATACCTCCAGCATCTCTGTCACCAGTTTTGATGTTAAAGGGGAGGCATACTGAGCTTTTTACACTGTTAGGGTGCTTTCACATTAGCACTTTTGGTGTGCACTCGGGTCCTATTGACGTCAGAGTTCGGTGCGTTTGGATGATGTGAACGCCAAGTCTGCTTAAAAAGGGTGGTCTGGAGTACAGTTCATGTGAACTCCGGTACGGTTCGCTGCTGATGTGAACATAATCGGACTAAATCGCAGAAGTGAACCGCTATTAATGATGTATGATTTGATAAAAATGTGTGTGTGTGTGTGTGTTTCACTCACTTTCCGGGTGAGCGTGACTGATGTACTGCAAGCTGAGAGCTGTAGATCTCATTTCTGCTCGTCTTCAGCGTTCTTCAGAGCATTTGCAGTACATTCGCGGGAGAGAGACACACGTGCCATTACGTACTGAAGCTTTGGTAACAAAACCAACAGTTAAAAAACAAAAATACCAACAGTTAAAAAACAAAAAAACCAACAGTTAAAAAAGAAAAATACCAAAATGAGGTGAGCAACGCTATGCATTTTGGCCGCCCTCTCGCTCGCCGTCATTACCAAAGCAACGGGGTAAACAGCTGATGCTTTGATGACGCAAACGCACCCCGGTTTGGACCCAAATAATATAATATATGAACACAGTCAGAGGGGAGCAATCAAACTCGGGTTCGGTCCAGGCAATCGAACCAAGGGTGAAAGCACCTTTAAAGACCTGGATTCCCATGGTAAACTTGGACAAAGTTTCCAAAACTAAGTTGGACGTTTGATGGAGTATTTCGGTGGCAAGTATTTCTGTGGTTTCTCACAAGTCTCGGAAAGTTTTTTTCGTTTTTGGTTGCCAGGGCAAGACAACCCTGCACAGCTCCCCAAAGAGCCCAGAGTTAATGGGACAGTGGATGGAGTTTGTGTTTCCGGAGCAGGAGTTGTGCAAGTGTTTTGTTTGTTCCCTGCATTTTGGCGACGATTGTTTTATAAACAAGGCCCAGGTTGACGTCGGATTTGTAGTTCGTTTTTGGCTATCGGCGTGTAAGTGCACATCAAGTAAACAACATGATCATGTATAGTTAACCCTCTGGTGCTCTTCGTTTAGGGGTTGCATTGGTTGTCTTCCCGGACACCTAAGAATTAAACTTCCTCCACCCCAGTAAAACCAATGCAATTTATTTTTCCTCAATAATATTTTTTTCTTTTTAATTTTGTATTTTGAGATGATTTGATGGTATTTTTTAATATTTATGCAATAATTATGGTCTATTTTTGCCATTGAAAATTATACAAATATTTTTTTTTTTTAATTATTGCAGTATTTCAGGTTAAAATAGAGACTAGGCCTTCAAAATAAAACATTTTTGAAGGCAGAATAGCAACCTCTTTTGGAATTATTTAAGAAATCATGCAACCATTGGTGTAATCACTAGAGGTCTCTTTGGAGAGGCTTGAGAATTCCCTAGTTCTCTTTTGAACACATTTAATGATTTTTTTTTAGATGGATTTTAATGTACAGGTGCTGGTCATATAATTAGAAAAAAGTTGATTTATTTCACTAATTCCATTCAAAAAATGAAACTTGTATATTATATTCATTCATTGCACACAGACTGATATATTTCAAACGTTTATTTATTTTAATTTTGATGATTATAACAGACAACTAAGGAAAATCCCAAATATTAATCCTCATAAAATTTGAATATTGTGAAAAGGTTCAATATTGAAGACGCCTGGTGCCACACTCTAATCAGCTAATTAACTGAAAACACCTGCAAAGGCCTTTAGATGGTCTCTCAGTCTAGTACAGTAGGCGACACAATCATGGGGAAGACTGCTGACTTGACAGTTGTCCAAAAGATGACAATTGACACCTTGCACAATGAGGGCAAGACACAAAAGGTCATTGCAAAAGAGGCTGGCTGTTCACAGAGCTCTGTGTCCAAGCACATTAATAGAGAGGCGAAGGGAAGGAAAAGGTGTGGTAGAAAAAAGTGTACAAGCAATAGGGATAACCGCACCCTGGAGAGGATTGTGAAACAAAACCCATTCAAAAATGTGGGGGAGATTCACAAAGAGTGGACTGCAGCTGGAGTCAGTGCTTCAAGAACCACTACACACAGACGAATGCAGGACATGGGTTTCAGCTGTCGCATTCCTTGTGTCAAGCCACTCTTGAACAACAGACAGCGTCAGAAGCGTCTCGTCTGTGCTAAAGACAGAAAGGGAAAAAAGTGGTCCAAAGTTATGTTCTCTGATGAAAGTAAATTTTGCATTTCCTTTGGAAATCAGGGTCCCAGAGTCTGGAGGAAGAGAGGAGAGGCACAAAATCCACGTTGCTTGAGGTCCAGTGTAAAGTTTCCACAGTCAGTGATGGTTTGGGGTGCCATGTCATCTGCTGGTGTTGGTCCACTGTGTTTTCTGAGGTCCAAGGTCAACGCGTTCTAACTTGTACTCAGCCTTAAAACTAACATATAGTTCTTGTAATTGTTTAACTATAGCATTTGTTACAATAAGGGTTTATTTACAAAGCAAGACCATTGACGGCTCCTCATTACCATGCAGGCCAATGTTAACTGTTTTTCTTTCTTTTTTCTAATCAAATAGCGACACAGTTAGAAACTATAGCTAAAACATGTCACAGGTGTAATATACATCTTTAGTGAAAAATCTATTCCCTTGACTGATTACCTATTATAAACTGTACAACTAGTCAAAATGTACCACAATAAATACAATAGAACGTGATAAACTCTAGTAAATGTGGTCATCAGGAGTTTAAAAAGCTTCCAGGATGATGCTTCCCCTCTTCATCAGTCATTTAGTGGCTCACTTTCGACTTTCTCCGTAGTGTTTTTCTACATTCTCAATAGAATTCAAATGGGTCGCACATTTTATGAACGGCTCGTGCAAATCGTTGTTTATACTCGCTTATACGAACGCGAGGGTGTGCGTGGCAAAAATTACGTAATCGCGGAGTGGGCGGTCGTCTGAGAGCGCTAGACCCCATTTCGCTTGCCGTTGTGCTCGCGCTGCGGAGCAAGGCGAAAGTATAAACAGGACTTAACACTTTTGGAGCGCGATGGTGAATGCACCTACAGTGATTCGCACGCCACTTAATTAAACATTTGGGCGTCCGTTATAAAGGCGAGAAGTAATGGTACGCAAGAAAAGGTGCAGGTAGGGCCTACACTTAAGAGTAAAGTGTAGAGGGCACCTGCGTACCGGTGAGCCACTTCGAGCACTGAGAATGATGCAAAAGACCATTTTAAAAACCGATTTGAGCAGCCAGAGTGTCCAGAATGAGTAAAAATAGGATTGGAATCGCATTTCAAACCACATCAAATTGTGGCGTCAGATTTCATGTGGGTTTTTTTTGCTGTTCAGACTTTCAAAAACCCATTTGGATCTGCAAAACATCTGATTGTTGGCAGTCTGAACATAGCTATGGGCACTTGTTTTCTTCACTAAATAAGATATAAAAAAGGTAATTGTGACTTTTTAATTGTGACTTTTATTCTCAGAATTATGTGATATAAACTCGCAATTGCATGTTATGAAGTCAGAATTCCGAGATATAAACTTAAAAATGATATAAATATAAAGTAAATAAAAATAAAAACTATTTTGTTCCCTCACAATTGAACTTTATCCCTCGGTTTCATAGACAAGGCTTAAACTAGTCCCAGACTAAAATGCATGTTTGAGCTGTTTTAACTTCTTAAAATATGTCCGTGCCATTGTTTTGTCTCAAGATGCACACCAGTAATGTTTTTTTTCTAAGGCACGTTTATAAAAGATACTTAAATGCTCTAATTGAACTAAGGCTTAATCTAAGCCCTGTCTGTGAAACCGGGCCAATAACACACAATTGCGGGTTTATATCACACAATTCATATAAAAGTCAGAATTGCGAGACGTAAACAAGCGATTGCGAGAAAAAAGTCAGAATTGCGAGATAAAGTTGCAATTATCATTTAAATTGTATTATTCTATGATGGAAACAAGCTTGCATACATAGCCTTAGACTCATGGCAATCTGACCTGATTTGGAGGATATGGGAAATGCTTTTGTTTTAGTCTCTGAACTTCCAAGTGGTGAACCTTGACTTCAGCACTACTGGATAGAAGTGTGGGAAAACGTGTGGTTATGACTGACGCCAGGCCAGAAAGGTCACAACTGCACAGACTTGTCTCGAGATATAGGAAAGAAAAAGAGGCAGGGTGTGCCAGTGATGACACACATCAGATTCTTCCTCCAGAACACCTGTTCCTAGCATTCACACACACACACAATTCCTAGGATTTGATGACTCACACGTGTCCTCATAGAGGAATCTCCAGCAGAAAATCACTCATGATTGCACAAGATGGTTAACAGGGAAAGTTGTGAAACATAACGATGCCTGCTGTTGATTAGGAGCGCCACTCCATGAGAGACAGTGCTTAGTTACCGACATAAATACGTCCATTACGTCAAATCCTTTACTTTTCGGGAAAAGTAAAAACCACAGCTCTGATTCGAACTCACGTTGACCACAGGAGCACCTTAAAATCGCTATGCCACATCTACAACCGAAACTTTATCTTGATATTGGGAAACTTGAATGAATTGCTCATGAAAGCTGCTGTTGAAACTTGGACAAATCCAATAATTAGTAACACTTTATTTCGATAGTCCACTTTAGACATTCTGTAAGCAACATGTCAACTCTCATTAGAGTATTAGTAGACTGGGTCAGTATAATAAGTAGGGATGTAACGATTCACTCTTTTTTTTTTAACAAAATGAGATTTAAGACAAATTATAAAATAAAAGTCCTTTTATTTCTCAGACAAAAGTCTGCATTTTTCTTTGTAAAATTTAAATATATATTTTATGTCAAATAATAACCCAAATGAAATTTGAAAACTAATCCTCAAAAAGTCCCTTCAAGGAGATCTTCCAATGGTGTTTTCTTGGGAGGAGGTTGTTTCAGCTTCTTCACCCAGAAATAAAAAGACTACACTCTAAAAAATGCTTGGGTTGAAAGTGGACTAACCCAGCGGTTGGGTTAAATGTTTGATTAAAACAACCCAATTGTTTTCATTTATAAATTCATCATCTATAAAGCATTAATATACATTAGTAAGCATAAATACAGCTATAAATGCTTTATTCTTGTATACATTAGTATTACATTATTTACAAACTAGTTATTTAGGAGTTGTCAGTGGTGGACAGAAAAATGAAACTCTACAACTTGAGGTTTAGTTTTTACCGAAGGTGCGAAGGCACCTATTGAAACGGTTCCCGTATTCTTCTTCTTCCGCTCTTGAGTCTATGGCAGCCCATAAAACCGTACGGTAGAAAGTTGTGAGATTTGGCACACGGATAGAGGACAGTCTGATCTGTCACCATCGCATTTTTGGTGTCTCTAACTCAATCCCTCTAGCGCCACCACCTGTCCAAATTTGTACTCATGTTTATGCAAATAACTTTTGAACCCTAAGGGCTAGAAACAAAATTATTTGTTCCTCTGATTCCTGAGCTCATGCCGATTCGATCGCACCCTATGACGTCATTTCCCGTCATTATAAATTTCCCGCCGTTTGGAATTTTCCCAAAAAACTACTTTTGCAAACCCGTCCTAGACGGTTCGTCTAATTTGCATGAAAATTGAACCAGATCATCTTCAGCCAGTGCTGACAAAAAGTTATGGAATTAAAGTTGATTCGTCAAATAGTTTTTGATAAACGCGTGAACGAATTTTACAAAGCACTTGCAAAAACAGGCGTAAGGCTGTATCTTCGCAACGCTTTATTGTATTCTGACCAAACTTGGTACATGTCATCACAAGCAAGACCTGAGGCAACATGCAGCGTTTCAGCACAGTGCCACCTACTGGTCCGGAGATGTAAAGAATTGCTATGTTTGCTTATAACTTTTGACCCGTTTGTCCAAAAATCATAAAAGTTTTGTTAGATACAGGACAACATGTCGAGTCGTCTGATATGCAGTGTTACCATATCGGCCATTTTGGCTGTCAGACATTTTGAATTGTGCGCTATAATGCTGTATTTTATGAACACATAAACGGATTGTTACGAAACTCGGTATGGGTCATCAGCTCGATGCCCTGAAAGAGCCTGAGAAGTTCCGAAACAGTGCCACCTAGTGGAGATAAAAATAAAATAAAATACATAAAAATACAAATAACTGGCAGCTACTAAATGCTTTATAACTACCTAATTAATCACGAATTACAGTAGGAATACATGCTAATAAAGCATTTATTAACACACTGAGTAACTATTACTATATGTCGAAATATATGTCGATGTACCTAAATGTACATTTAAATAGTTTATTAAAGGATTAGTTCACTTTAAAATGAAAATTTCCTGATGATTTCCTCACTCCCATCTCATCCAAGATGTTCATGTCTTTCTTTCTTCAGTGGAAAAGAAATGACGTTTTTTGAGGAAAACATTCCAGGATTTTTCTGCACATAATGGACTTCAATGGGAACCAACGCTTGAAGGTCCAAATCAATGCAGTTTCAGAGGAAAGGCTTCAGAGGCTCTGACCGATCCCACACGAGGATCTGATCTAGACAAACCATCAGCCATTTTCAACCAAAAAATAAACATTTATATACTTTTTAACCTAAATTGCTCATCTCTGCGAAGGCCACGGATTGCGTAATCCCATCGGAAAGGTCACGCTAGACGTAGGCGGAAGTGCCGCCCCAAGCGAACGTGCCAAGACTAATACAAACGCCCTTCACAAAAAAAAACCCCATCTCCAACTTCAAAATCGTCTGACATCATTGTTTAACCTTTTTTTGCTAAAGGCCGTTTGTATTAGTCTTCGCACGAGCGCTTTGTAAACACGTACTTCAGCCTACGTCAAGCATGACCTTTCCAATGGGATTACGCAATCCGTGGAGCGTCGCAGAGCAGCGCAAGTTGAGCATTTGAGGTTTCAAAGTATACAAATGTTAATACAATTTATTTTCAAACTTTATTAATGATCAATTTCTAAAGTATTACATTATTTACAAACCAGTTATTTGCACTCTAAAAAATGCTGGGTTAAAAACAACCCAAGTTGGGTTGAAAATGGACTAACTCAGCAATTGGGTTGTTTTAACCCAGTGAATGGGTCGTTTTAACCCAGCGGTTGGGTTAAATGTTTGCTTAAAGGAACCCAATCGCTGGGTTAGTCCATTTTCAACGCAACTTGGGTTGTTTTTAACCCAGCATTTTTTAGAGTGTGCAAATGCCACGCAACAAAAATGATTCATGCGGCAACACAAATGGATTAAGTAAAAGTGCATTGAACATAATGAACTTAAATTGTGACAAAATGATCAAGAATTGTTGCATTAGCTCATTTGAAGTAATTAGAATAAGCAAGCGCACCCATGATTTCAGCAGAGACGCAAAAAGCAGAACTAAAGACACAACTGGAACTTTCATTTTATTTAGAAACTGCTAGCGAAGCAAATTCAAACATTGATGGACAACTCCTCAGTTTCCCAGAAAAACAATGTTCTTTCAGTCAAACTAAAGTCAGCGTACGGCTGAGCCGGTGCCCTTTTGTGATGCAACAGTGCAAGAAATCTTGGTGTTTGTTTTGGTGTGTGAATGATAAAGACACACTGTGTCAGCGTGAATGAATCGCAGTAGCTGTTGGTCGAGGGAGTGAAAAAGGGATGCATTGTGAAAGAGAGCGCGAGGCGCAGGAAATAATGAGAATGCACAGAGAGTGTGAATGGGGCAGGAAGACGAACTGGACTTCATTAGTGACCAAAGGATCGCTGTAGCCTTACATCTGCACCAGAGCCTGAAGACTGGAGAAGGAGTTCAGCGACTCCACAGACATGCCCTCGACTGAGCACTAACACTCGCAGACACACCTTTATGTCAGAGAAGACACAGACACACTACCAAACGTGCATTTACACATTATCTCACAGGAACGCTCTCAGAGCCATGGCCAACGCTCTAATACGGTTCTGTCAAAGTTACGAACAAACATTAATAGAACGGTCTTTAATGACGCTCTTAAAGCGGTCATGAATTCAGAAATCAAAATTTCTTAAAAAGTCCCATGGATTTTTATTTTATTTTATGTTTCCTGAGGTGTACTGTAAGACCCGCTAAAATCGTTCCAATGGAGGCTAACGGTCTGCGGTTGAAGGCCGCTGCGCGTTCGGTTTTCCGCTGGGCAGAATGGATTTAATTCTAATATTCTTTATCTGACTCCATTTACTTGCAAACTTGCAAAACTTGCAAAAACTGCGGTTTGATGAAAAAGAGAGAAAAAGCACTACATCATATAAATATTTAAGTTCTCATCTTGTTTTATTGAAGACCTTAATAAACACACGGCTCAAATTTACAAAACATTGAGTCAAACAAGTTCTGTAGCTTTACTAAAGGAATATGCTACAACTTCTGAAAAATGAATAAATAACTTCCTGTTTTACAGACATTTGAGTGCTTCCAATGCACAACGTGCAATCTCTTAAAGGGTTAGTTCACCCAAAAATGTAAATTCTGTCATTAATGACGTCCCCATTCATGATTAGGATCGCGTGTCAAACTGCTGAAATACGTGACTTTGGCGATCCAAACCGCTGAATCGACTCACTGATTCATAACGCTCCAAACCGCTGAATCGACTCACTGATTCATAACGCTCCAAACCGCTGAATCGACTCACTGATTCATAACGCTCCGAACCGCTGAATAGACTCACTGATTCATAACACTTCAAACCGCTGAATCGACTCACTGATTCATAACGCTTCAAACCGCTGAATCGACTCACTGATTCATAACGCTTCAAACCGCTGAATCGACTCACTGATTCATAACGCTTCAAACCGCTGAATCGACTCACTGATTCGTAACGCTTCAAACCGCTGAATCGACTCACTGATTCATAATGCTTCGAACAGCTGAATCGACTCACTGATTCATAACGCTTCAAACCGCTGAATCGACTCACTGATTCATAACGCTTCAAACCGCTGAATCGACTCACTGATTCATAGCGCTTCAAACCACTGAATCGAGTCACTGATTCATAACGCTTCAAACCGCTGAATCGACTCACTGATTCATAACGCTTCAAACCACTGAATCGACTCACTGATTCATAACGCTCCAAACCGCTGAATCGACTCACTGATTCATAACGCTCCAAACCACTGAATCGACTCATTGATTCATAACGCTCCAAACCACTGAATCGAGTCACTGATTCATAACGCTTCAAACCGCTGAATCGACTCATTGATTCATAACGCTTCAAACCGCTGAATCGTCTCATTGATTCATAACGCTTCAAACCGCTGAATCGACTCACTGATTCATAACGCTTCAAACCGCTGAATCGACTCATTGATTCATAACGCTTCAAACCGCTGAATCGACTCACTGATTCATAACGCTTCAAACCGCTGAATCGACTCACTGATTCATAACGCTCCAAACCACTGAATCGACTCATTGATTCATAACGCTCCAAACCACTGAATCGAGTCACTGATTCATAACGCTTCAAACCGCTGAATCGACTCATTGATTCATAACGCTTCAAACCGCTGAATCGACTCATTGATTCATAACGCTTCAAACCGCTGAATCGACTCATTGATTCATAACGCTTCAAACCGCTGAATCGACTCACTGATTCATAACGCTTCAAACCGCTGAATCGACTCACTGATCCATAACGCTTCAAACCGCTGAATCGACTCACTGATTCATAACGCTTCAAACCGCTGAATCGACTCACTGACTCATAACGCTCTGAAGCTTCATGATGCTGTGTTCTGAAATCGGTCATCACACGGGAAACTGCTTTGCTCTTTTGCTGTTATTTTTGTTGGCCAATGGGAGTTTGCGCTTCATCATGGTTTCACTGGTATCTATGGTTTCTCCACGGGGTTTGCAGCTTTTCGATGACGTTCTTGTCGGGTAATTACGTCACTTCAAAGCGTTCCCATGGCAACAGGCGGAAATGGCGGCTCTTGTGTGAAGTAAACGAACATTTTTCAACTTTCTGCTAATATATATATGACTTTTTTGCAATGAAAATGCGGGGATTATGAAATCATGCTAGCCCCGCATAGTTTGCACACAGAAATAGACAATTTATGCGGCGAAAGTGCGGCGTATTTGAAAAAATGCGGCCCCCGCATAAATATGCAGACTTTGGCTGATTATGCGTTAAATCATGCGATCGCATAATCACGTTTTTCTGGAGGGACTGATTTATATTTAATAGTTAGTCACACATTTAATCATTCTGTTTTAACATTTTGTTGCACTTATACCGTTCCGTACCAGAGATAGTTAATAATTACAGAGTAATTCTGAAAGGATCAAAAATGCAACAATGGTTTTCGATAAGTGGTTTCTCAGCTTTATGATACTGGTGTTCCCATCATGCACTGGGGCATGAATAATAAGGTCGTATTTGCACTGTTCTATAATTGCTTTTGTTGTCAGGTTAAGTAACTGGCTGTTTTGTGACATCTGGAGTCCATCTTCTACTCAAAATGACCCATTCATACTCAATACCCATAGATTGAATGTTTAGTATTGAGGTCTCTGGGTTCTTTTCATTACTCATGATATGTTGTCTTACCGAATACACAGCATTCATCTGGTTGAAAGTGTAATACATCAACTGTGATGTTTCCCTAAATGTTAAAAGCACGGCTTAATTCAGTGAGATTTACAAACAAGTGAGTAGAAACTCTACTTGGCCAAGGTAAATGAACTCATTCTCTTTATTTCATTTCATGCATGTGAAATTTACTCGCAAAATCTGATTGCAAAAACTTGCATACAAGAATGCATACAATTTTACTTTTTTTAAGTGCACTGTATATTTCTGGAGATCATCTACCGCCATACATACAATCAGATTTCAGCACAAGAGCAGTGCAAACAGCCCGTCTGAAAGGCCAGATTTGAAAAGCAAATTAGTTTGATGCAGTGTGAGAAAAATAATGGGCTATAAATAACGGCAGGCGTCCGTGATTCATGGTTGCATGTATGTTGTGGCCTGCGGTGATGCCGGCATGTAGCTTCCCAGAAGGCTCATACTCATATATATATCGCATATGTACGCTGTGGACCTGTGAGAGCGAAGGCTGACACATTATATTTGAGTATGCATTTATAGATATACAGAGACTGCTGAATTTTAATAGTCGTGACAGAGATGGTAGGAATGAGGAAAGGTGCATGCAAGCATAGGGGAGCAGGAGGGATTTTAAATAGATAGATATGGAAACAGCTCCGAAATAGATATGAGAGGACAGAGCAAGTGCAAATGCAGTCAAGAATATGAGGGTATGAGAGACGGGCTGAAGGAAAGAGCTGTAAAATGCTGAGAATGTCTCCGGTAGAGTCGCTGGAGAGTACAGAGGGATTGAGCTGGAGTGATGTGCTGTCATATCTCTCCGTCTGTTCATCTCTCACTCTTTCCCACCAGGTACCCTGAATCCTCACCGTCAGCACCAGAACAAAGTGTGTGTGTGTGTGTGTGTGATGCTGTTCTCACTGCTGCCTCGTGTATGTGTGTGTAAGACACAGCCGAGTCGATATCAATCTAGATCAACGTCCCGGTGAAAACAGCCACACAACACAACCAGTTTAGTGGTTGCACTTCTCTTTCAAAACCCTCTAAAGGAACTACGTCCACTTTCCTCATTATCTATTATGATGAATGTTAAATATAACCAATAGAGTGCAACTGTACCCGCCCACTTTTTTTCCATTCATTTCTCCCATAGAGATTTAACAAAAGTACAAGTGAAGCAACATGAAGCATTGCGAATCACATGTGTTTTTAGTGAAGGTAAACCGTTGAGAAAGAAAGCGCATGTGTAATGTGGCGTTCACACCGGACGCAAATAATTTGCGCTATTCGCGCAAAGTTGGACATTTTGAGTTTACCCGCTTCATTCGCGCGTGACATTCACTTCACAACAGACGCAAATTCGCATCATGGGAGGGGCTTCTGCCAGCGGCTCGTCTCGTTGCAAAATGGCTGACATGGGCTGTGTTTACACGTCTTTTTTGTTAAAATCTACTGTTAATGTGTGACAAAACGTAGTTTTAAGACTTTTTCAGGCGATAATGTAGTTGTTTAAAGCTCAAATCTGTGGTTTATTTATAAAGAGAGCGCCTATTTGAACATTTTATCTGGCGTTTGTGGAGTTGTGAGCTCCAGTGGATCAGCGGCGTTCATCGCTCATTAACCCCGGCGAGAGCAGCCTTTCCTCGGCCAGTCCTTCAGCCGCTGGCTCTGATGTCTCTGTGGTCTCGAGCTATAATTCGTCTTGTAACGGGCGATCTTTGCTCTCATGGATCTATAATTTGTTCCCTGGCAAATCGGCTATAACTGTACGTTAGCGTTGTAGCCGACTAGCGCTGACTTTGAATGTTTGACTGAATTGTTTGCTTTATTTCATGTGTAGCTTATTATACCTTTTACTTATACTTTTGTATTATTGATCAAACATAAACTTGCATTTAACAAAAAGAGACTGGGTTGTGTTTCAGGTCATTTAATGTTATCACAGTGATAATCATATTGTCTGAACCAGATATTAATATACAGATTTTTCCTCATTGTTGTCACTACTAGAGCTCCTGATTGGTTAACGCGGCGCGAATATCCACCAAAGTTCAGATTTTTCAACTTGAGCTATTCGCGCGAATCACGAGTTCAAAACGCTCAATTCGCGTCATTCGCGCCGCAGAATGCCTATTCGCGTCTCTGCATTGACTTAACATGTAAGTCATTCGCATCCGGTGTGAATGCACCATAACAGTGTAATGGATCCGTGTGTCAGCTCTTAAAGTGACAGCAGCCTAATATTCCTGCGTTGAGAGCTAATGGGTTTCCATGGCTGAGCAGCTCATCCAAGCCTTACATCCCCGAGTGCAATGCAAAGCGTGAGATGCAGTGGGGTAAAGTGCGCCGCCACTGGACTCTAGAGCAGTGGAGACGTGTTCTCTGGAGTGACCAATCACGCTTCTCTGTCTGACATTCCCATGGACGAGTCTGGGGGTTGCCAGGAGAACGGGACTTGCCTGACTGCATTGTGCCAAGTGTAAAGTTTGGTAGAGGGGGGATTATATGGGGTGGGGTTGGCCCCTTAGTTCCAGTGAAAGGAACTCTTAATGCTTCACCAAGACATTTTGGACAATTTCATGCTCCCAACTTTGTGGGAACAGTTTGGGGACGGCCCCTTCCTGTCCCAGCATGACTGACCAGTGCTCAAAGCGTCGCACCATAAAGACATGGATGAGCGAGTTTGGTGTGGAGGAACTTGAGTCCTGTCCTCAACCCGATAGAACAGCTTTGGGATTAATTAGAGCGGAGACTGAGAGCCAGGCCTTCTCTTCCAACATCAGTGCCTGACCTCACAAATGCGCTTCTAGAAGATTTCCCATAAACACACTCCTAAACCTTGAGGAAAGCCTTCCCAGAAGAGCTGAAGCTGTTAGAGCTGCAAAGGGTGGCCGACTCCATATTAAACCCTACAGATTAAGAATGGGATGGCGTTAAAGTTCATGTGCATGGAAAGGCAGGCGTCCCAAAACTTATAGTGTATTGAACAATATATTTTAGTTTATCGCACAATATGCAAATATATATAAATATTTAAGCATTTTGAAAACAGAGAGTCTGACTCGGGAGTGGGCGGAGCTAAAGAGCTTGTGTTTAGCTTATTGACTCTCTGATTAGTGGAATTTTTGAACTCAGTTTCAGTCAATCTCATGTCAAACTTGAGTGCCTATAGAGTAGTATTGCATCCTTCATATCTCCGAAAAGTCTTTAGTTTTATTATATTTATAAAAGAAAGATACGCTGTACCGAGTCTTTCCGGAAAAAAAAAACGAGAGGCTGAAGGCGTATCATGTGTGCGGAGCTAAAGAGTCACGAGCACGCGCAGCTATTGAGAGTGTCTGAAAGCTCTGACATCCTTAAACATGGGAAAAAACGTTATCTTAAATAAACCATGGCTATCATTCAGACTTAGCCATACATACAGTATATGATCCAGAATCAGATCTAGAGGCTGAAATTGAACAGGAGAAGCAGCAATGACGACTACAGCAGGACGTCTCTATTAGGGGTGGCACGGTACATGGAAAAAAAACGAACCGTTCGGTTCGCTTGTCTCGGTTCGGAGTGTGTGCGTCGCACGGTTCGCGCATGCGACATGTATCCTCGTGCCCGTATGTTACCTCAGACAGTGGGTGTCCTTTTCGCGCGAAATAAGAGGTGTGTGTGGACATACAGTAAAGTAAAAGTGGAGTGCTGCAGGTCACGTCACATGTAGAAATGAAAGTGGGAGAGATAAGGAAGGCTGCCAGCATCGTATAACAGGGCAGATGCAGTGCAGAGAGCGTGAGCCGCGCCGCGCGTGCCCGTTGCGCAGACACACACTGGCAGGTTTGTCTCGCGAGTCGCGCAGCTGAACCGCGGCTCGTGGATTGCAAATACAGGCAAATATAGTCCATTCTGTCACATTTTCCGGTGTTCTCCTCTGTCTGTCTCGTGCTTTGATTTATGATGGGCAACATATCTGCTGCAAATGAGACCGTGTTCCCCTCTGTCTCATACACACGTACATATAACATGCTGTATATAAGTCGTTCACATGATAAATGTAATATTTAAAAGTTAAGATATGCTTCTAGTTCTAATAATTTAAACATGCCTTTGAAGTTTGGGCAAAAACTTCTGGCAGTGTTGTGTTTTCGTGTATTTTATGTTATTTTTTCACAGCGCTGGATGTCATATGGTGATTGTGAAACACACGGGACACTTCATGGTGAAATGTGTTAATCAGGTCAGCTGAATTAAAGCCACAGTGCATTGTTCTGATCAAAATTGATATGATTAACATGAAAAATGTTACGCCAATGTGTCGGACTCGGTAGACAGCCAGTTAGGAAACAACTTGATATAACAATTTTTTAATACTGTATCCTAAATTGTGGATGATTAAGCTATATATCATATGCTGAAGTAAATTTCTGGAGTGTTAACGATTAAAAAAAATAACAACAAGAACCGTACAGAACCGAAAACCGTGACCCTAAAACCGTGATACGAATCGAACCGTGGGTTTTGTGAACCGTGCCACCCCAAGTCTCTATGGTATGTACTTATATACTTGCTTAACGGCTTGTCATGCATGAGTTTTACTACATCCGTGTGTGTTTACTCATGGTTTATGAGGATATCATTTGGTTTATGGACTATTATATGTGATGATTATATGTGTTTAATGTTAGCAGTAGCAAGCGTAACGGTTTTGCACGTCAGACTAGTGTGTTTACATAGAAAAACAATGGAATAGTAGCGCATTTGAATGAACGAGTCGATAGCTAACAACACAGACATTTGAAGCAGTTTTACTCACTGCCTGCTTCCAACACACAACCGTGAAACTTAATTGCTGGGACCACTCCATCTGTCAGCATTAGACCAGCTACAAATCCAGTGTCGAACTGGGCCTTGCTTATAAAAACATCGCCAGTGTTAATTTTGACAGCAAATTTTGATAGTCTTTTGACTAAAATGCCATTTAGTTTAAATCATATTTTAGTCACCTGAATTGTTTTTAGTTTTAGTCTCCTAAAATCTAATGAGTTTAGTTAAATTGTTATACATTAATTTAAGCATTTAAGCATTACATAACCGACTGTCACTTGATTTTGACATCATTTTGTTTTTGACATTAAAAATACGAATACGAAAGAGCTCAATTCACTTTTTTGTTTGTTTTTTAAAAACATCTACAGTGAGGAAAATAAGTATTTGAACACCCTGCTATTTTGCAAGTTCTCCCACTTAGAAATCATGGAGGGTCTGAAATTGTCATCGTAGGTGCATGTCCACTGTGAGAGACATAATCTAAAAAAAAAATCCAGAAATCACAATATATGATTTTTTAACTATTTATTTGTATGATACAGCTGCAAATAAGTATTTGAACACCTGAGAAAATCAATGTTAATATTTGGTACAGTAGCCTTTGTTTGCAATTACAGAGGTCAAAGGTTTCCTGTAGTTGTTCAGCAGGTTTGCACTGCAGGAGGGATTTTGGCCCACTCCTCCACACAGATCTTCTCTAGATCAGTCAGGTTTCTGGCCTGTCGCTGAGAAACACGGAGTTTGAGCTCCTCCAAAGATTCTCTATTGGGTTTAGGTCTGGAGACTGGCTAGGCCACGCCAGAACCTTGATATGCTTCTTACAGAGCCACTCCTTGGTTATCCTGGCTGTGTGCTTCGGGTCATTGTCATGTTGGAAGACCCAGCCTCGACCCATCTTCAATGCTCTAACTGAGGGAAGGAGGTTGTTCCCCAAAATCTGGCAATACATGGCCCCGGTCATCCTCTCCTTAATACAGTGCAGTCGCCCTGTCCCATGTGCAGAAAAACACCCCCAAAGCATGATGCTACCACCCCCATGCTTCACAGTAGGGATGGTGTTCTTGGGATGGTACTCATCATTCTTCTTCCTCCAAACACCTTTAGTGGAATTATGACCAAAAAGTTCTATTTTGGTCTCATCTGACCACATGACTTTCTCCCATGACTCCTCTGGATCATCCAAATGGTCATTGGCAAACTTAAGACGGGCCTTGACATGTGCTGGTTTAAGCAGGGGAACCTTCCGTGCCATGCATGATTTCAAACCATGACATCTTAGTGTATTACCAACAGTAACCTTGGAAACGGTGGTCCCAGCTCTTTTCAGGTCATTGACCAGCTCCTCCCGTG
This sequence comes from Romanogobio albipinnatus, assembly GCA_023566225.1. NCBI lineage: Eukaryota > Metazoa > Chordata > Actinopteri > Cypriniformes > Gobionidae > Romanogobio > Romanogobio albipinnatus. Next base: position 3,455,265 of record CM042261.1, on the reverse strand, counting down.
TAGTTCTGGGCTGATTTCTCACCTTTCTTAGGATCATTGAGACCCCACGAGGTGAGATCTTGCATGGAGCCCCAGTCCGAGGGAGATTGACAGTCATGTTTAGCTTCTTCCATTTTCTAATGATTGCTCCAACAGTGGACCTTTTTTCACCAAGCTGCTTGGCAATTTCCCTGTAGCCCTTTCCAGCCTTGTGGAGGTGTACAATTTTGTCTCTAGTGTCTTTGGACAGCTCTTTGGTCTTGGCCATGTTAGTAGTTGGATTCTTACTGATTGTATGGGGTGGACAGGTGTCTTTATACAGCTAACGACCTCAAACAGGTGCATCTAATTTAGGATAATAAATGGAGTGGAGGTGGACATTTTAAAGGCAGACTAACAGGTCTTTGAGGGTCAGAATTCTAGCTGATAGACAGGTGTTCAAATACTTATTTGCAGCTGTATCATACAAATAAATAGTTAAAAAATCATATATTGTGATTTCTGGATTTTTTTTTTTAGATTATGTCTCTCACAGTGGACATGCACCTACGATGACAATTTCAGACCCTCCATGATTTCCAAGTGGGAGAACTTGCAAAATAGCAGGGCGTTCAAATACTTATTTTCCTCACTGTATCTAGTTTTTATAACTTTGTATTTCTGTTTTAGTCAGTAGGCCATATCAGGTTAAGCTAAAGCTTCAAATAAGTTTATTTATTTTTTTAAATTTCATTTATTTAATTTCAAGTAATGAAGATTTTTTGAATGGTTTTAGTGAACTATTATAACCCTGATACTTTACTGAATATGTGTCAAACACTGCTCTTTCCTCCTGACTATGAATTAAATGGGAATTAAATTAAATAGTTTATTTTTTACAGCCTTTACTATTGCAGTTGCAGGAGCTCATTCAAATTCAGGAGATGAAATATGCGTTGTTACAACCGTCTAAAACATATTACTATATAAACATCATAAATTAAACATTGTCATTATTCATCAGCATTAGCTCATAAACAATATCCTGGCATAAATGTGTGTTATTCATTTATTGTGAGCCACTCTGAAGCGCTGGATTGGGGATGTGTGAGCCGTGTTCTCCAGCGGTTAGATCAGTTCAGATCAAATCTGTTACACAGGACATCAGTTCTGACTGGATCTCTTCTCTAATCGTCCCTCGCTAACATTTTCCTCTCGTTTTTATTTGCTGACGAAAATGACAGTTGATTTTCGTCATAGTTTTTGTCATCCAACACTAGTTTTTATTTAGTTGTCTCGTTTTTGTCAGTGAAAAAAGTTTGTTGATGAAAATTAACACTGCAAAACACTTGCACAACTCCGTCGCTGCTCCGGAAAAAACAAACTCCTTCCACTGTCCCATTAACGCTGGGTTCTTTGGGAAGCTGTGCAGGGTTGTCTTGCCCTGACAACCAAAAACGCACTTCTTTGGTGACATTGAATATTATAGATATTTTGAAGAATGTTTGTAACAAAGCAGAAAGAGCAACCATTGACTACCATAGTATTTTTTCCCCCTACTACGGTAGTCAATGGTTGCTCTTTCTGCTTGGTTACAAACATTCTTCAAAATATCTTCTTTTGTGTTCAGCAGAACAAAGAAACTCATACAGGTTTGGAACAACATGAGGGTGAGTAAAAGATGACAGAATTTTCCTTTTTGGGTGAACTATCCCTTTAAGCATCTTCATTCTTGGGCTCAAAAAGACACAAAGAATGGCCTTGTTATAATAATATGTTTATTAGAATATTAACATGTTCATGAATAGGCACAATGTATGGAAAGAAAGGGCTCTGATAGTTTGGTCTGCATGCCTGCCGAATTCAAAACATCACAAATGAACAATAGAAAAACAATAGAAGAACAATAGAAAACATGCTCGCATAGTGTCAAAAATAATTCATGGCTGTAAATAATATTATTCAGATTAATGCTTTATGCATTTACATTGTAAGTGAATATATCAATATAGTGAATGCATCAATATAGTGTATGCAAGAAAATAAATAACCTCATATATACGTAGAGTACTTGTGCAGTTTGAGGCAAACGTTCACTTGATTTGTGTGCAGGTGTGGCGATCGAGTTCAGAGCTGATAGAAGAACCAACATCAGTGCATGTGCGCACATTAATAATCCACTAAATTCAGCTCCAGACCAAGGTTTAACATGTTTTTATATTATATAGAGGGAAGCGCGTCTAACATCAGTCATAGGAAGCATCTAAAAGCAGATCTCACAAATAAAAGAGCAGGAAGGGAATGTTTATTCATTAATTATCCTTGAATAATTATGCATTAGTTAGTTTTTCCAAGGTCTAGCGTCTCGAAGATCAAAAAGCGCTTGCCTTTTGTTGTTTTTCCATTGTGGGCATTACTTGAAGACTCTAATGAGAATGGCTGAATCATTGTTTTTTTGGAAAAATTCATATATATTTTAAAGTATTAGAACTAAGTATCTTTTTTATGTGATTATCAAACACAGTTTTAGTGTATTGTACAGCTCTACAAAAAAAAATGGCACCAATATGGCACCAAAAATGGTTCTTGGCTCGTATTCATAGGAGAACCTTTTTTAGTGCTATATAGCACCAATTTTGGTGCTTCAGTGGTTCTTCAGAGGTTCTTCACCGGTTCTTTGACTAAGGTGCTATATAGCACCTCTGAAGAACCGCTGTAGAACCACTGAAGCACCAAAATTGGTGCTATATAGCCCTAAAAAAGGTTCCCCTATGATTACGAGCCAAGAACCATTTTTGGTGCCATATAGAACCTTTTTTTTTTAGAGTGTAGTACATGCTATAAAATGTAATACCCCTTAACTGTCACCGTCCCACAGGCCTGGTGCTCTTTATTGATCACCTTTTTTTCATATCATAAGTAATTATCATAAATTAGGTATCATTATCTAAACCGTTTGAAATCGGACATTGTGTTACCATGGAAACGGTACTCTAAATTATTCTAGCGGGCTCCTCTCCTAGTGGGCGGTGTCATGTTTCATATTACCATTATTTTAACTACTTTATAATCTTAAAATAAACAAAAATATATAAGTATGTAAACTTAAAATCTTCTCCAATCTTGACAAAACGCATATTGTCGGAAAGAGTCTCAAGGGTCCATATTTGGAAGTGATATTTGGACTGAAATTTACAGGAAAATGCATTAAAAAAAAACGATCAATGGAATTTGAAATGACACCCGGTGGCTATGTTTGGTACAGCGCCTAAACAAAATCTCATGGGAACTTCAATTTTTGTGATATCAACTTCAAATTTGGAACACAACTTGGTTAGACACATGGCTTTGATTTTATAGTAATTTTAGAGTAAAACATTTTTTGTAAAATATATATTTTATACGAAAAGTACAGTATTTTTCATTTACAGTAGATTTAAGCTTCCATAACTTTTTCATACTTTCATATTTTGAATTGGTTTCACTTCAGCAATAATCTGCCGAGTGTCTTCTTTAAAACGAGATTTATATTCCAAAGCATTCTTGAATTACAGCCCTTTAAGTTTGGATAGTGCATTTTCATGTGTATTCTCAAAAAGGGGGGTGACAGTTAAGGGGTTATATAATTCCTATGCACTTTCCTTATAAAATAACACAAACGCCCTAAGGCGAACTAACCCTCTGAATCGACAGTATGATGCTATTGAGTTTTTGCTGAAGATTTTGAACTCTGCGGTTAATGTACCATGAGATGGTCTCATAAAGTTCAAATCAAAAACAACCCCCTCGTGGGTGAACATCGCGCCATCTAATAATCTAATCCACATGAAAAGAACTAAAACTCTCCTTTTAGAGCTGATTTAGAGTTGCTTGTTTAATATTTCTCACTTCTGTGGCTCGACATTCTCCAGTGATATCTATACTAGTTTAGCAGCTATAAAACCAATGAATGGTTTTCATCCTCTCAGCCCTTCACGAGTTCCCTCGGTCATCAAAAGCCCTCTCTCGAAGGTATAAAAAAAACACAAAAAAAACGCACAAAGGCATGAAATGGTAGCTAGTTTTTTTAAATTGGAACATGCTTTTCCCCAGATTCCCAGTATTGACTCCATCCTGTGAGCCAGACGAGCCAATATGAGATCTAATCGACAAGGTCTAATCGATAACACTCAATTTTTGGATCTCAATGCTATCTAAAGCGTCTTGTAAGGCAAAGCTTCGGCTGGACGCCACCATCGGCCGCATGTAATCTATTACCGTGGCCCTCGAGACAACCGGAGCTGCTCTGGTTGATCAATGGCGGGTCTGCGCTGTCATGGATCTTTGTTGGCGACCGTGTTGGCGCCTTTGAGGAAGGTGTGTGATATTGCGGAGTCATGCTACAATTGTGGTGAGAAGCCTTGTTGACGCCTGAGGCTCTTGTTTTTATACAAAGGTGACAATAGGTACAAAGTTTGTTTGATTCAGGACTTCCATGTGCTTCCAAGTTAAAAAGGTAACAGTGAGTGGCCATGTCGTATTAACAGTGAAGCCTTTGTGAGGATCTCTATTCAAAAAGATATTGTGAGTGTGAAGTCCTGTATTCTCCAAAAATAAGACTTTTTAATAATGCCGTTCCATTTTCTTCCCTTCCTCGTCTTTTCCCAATGGCAGGGTGAGACTCTCATCTATTTCCCCCCTTCTTATCCCCAAAAAACCAGAAGAATCGTCGTTTCTGATTCTATGCAGTTTCACAGCTCCGAGCTCAGTTGCTTCATCCTTCCTTCTAATTGAATTCCACCATGAGTCAAACCCCAAGATTGGCTCCGGATCAAGAGATGAGGGTATAATGCATTTGGTCCGGCGATGAAAGGAGGATTTCTCCCTGTGGAAGGGTGGGCTTGTCTTTTAAAGAGACCTGGTCACAGTGCACTTCAGTCTACGGTATATGCGTAATAACGGGCTCTCGCTTTTGATGGATGGCGAGGGAATTCAAGCTCGGGGACATACAGAGACAACTAACCAAGCAAGTCGACCAGACGTCTTACATTATACAAAGAGACGGCAGACACAAGAGAGAGGAAGAGACGTGTAGTATTCAGAAAGGGTGGAGTCCTCATGTCACTATTGTGGGTTTACATGTGAAGAGATAGCTAGAAAGCTAGCTTATCTATCTAGACAGCTAGTATACCAAGCTACACAGCTAGGCCTATATAGTTAGCTATCCAGATAAACATGCTAGCTATACAGATAGTTATTCAGCTATCATAGATAGATGGGTGGATAGATAGACAGACAGACAGATAGATAGGTAAAGCTATATAGATAGCTATTCACTAGATAGCTACTTATATAGCTAGTTAGCTAGCTAGAATGCTAGATGGACAGACAGACTGATATATAATTAGCTAGATAGCAACTATATAGGTAGCTAGCTAGACAGATCGATAGTCATATAGCTAATTAGCTAGATAGCTACCTATATAGATAGTTAGCTAGATGTTAGCTAGCTAGCTAGATAGACAGATTGATACATCGATAGCTATTCGCTAGATAGCTACTTATATAGCTAGTTAGCTAGCTAGAATGCTAGATGGACAGACACTGATATATAATTAGCTAGATAGCAACTATATAGGTAGCTAGCTAGACAGATAGATAGTTATATAGCTAATTAGCTAGATAGCTAGATGTTAGCTAGCTAGCTAGATAGACAGATTGATACATCTATAGCTAATTAGCTAGATAGCTACCTATATAGATAGTTAGCTAGATGTTAACTAGCTAGCTAGATAGACAGATTGATACATCTATACCAATTAGCTAGATAGCTACCTATATAGATAGCTAGATGTTAACTAGCTAGCTAGCTAGACAGATAGATAAATCTATAGCCAATTAGCCAGATAGCTACCTATATAGATAGCTAGATAGTTAGCTAGATGTTAGCTAGCTAGCTAGCTAGACAGATAGATAATTCTATAGCTAATTAGTTAGATAGCTACCTATATATATAGCTATATAATTAGCTAGATGTTAGCTAGCTTGCTAGATAGATAGATACATCTATAGCCAATTAGCCAGATAGCTACCTATATAGATAGCTAGATAGTTAGCTAGCTAGCTAGCTAGACAGATAGATAATTCTATAGCTAATTAGTTAGATAGCTACCTATATATATAGCTATATAATTAGCTAGATGTTAGCTAGCTTGCTAGATAGATAGATACATCTATAGCCAATTACCTAGATAGAAACCTATATAGATGGCTAGATAGTTAGCTAGATGTTAGCCACCTAGCTAGACAGATAGATTGATATTAATTAACTAGATAGCTAGATAGTTAGCTAGATGTTAGTCATCTAGCTTGACAGGTAGATAAATCTATAGCTAATTAGCTAGATAGCTACCTATATAGATAACATAGATAGGCATAGATAAAGCTATATATATAACTAATTACAAGATAGATAGACTGATTTCTAATTAGCTAGATAGTAACTATATCTTTAGTTAGATGTTAGCTAGCTAGCTAGATAAACAGATAGATAGCTAATTAACAAGCTAGCTAGCTAGATAGGCAGATAGGTTGATATCTAATTAACTAGATAACAACTCTATAGATAGGCTAGCTAGATGTTAGCCAGCTAGCTAACTAGATAGATAATAGATCTATAGCCAATTAGCTAGAGAGCTACCTATATAGATAGCTAGATGTTAGCTAGCTAGCTAGATAGACAGACAGGTAGATAAATCTACAGCTATTAGCTAGGTAGCTACCTATATTAGCTAGATGTTAGCCAGCTAGCTAGATATACAGTTAGATTGATGGACAGATTGATAGACAAAGCCATATAGATAGCTAATTAACAAGCTAGCTAGCTAGATAGGCAGATATGTTGATATCTAATTAACTAGATAACAACTCTATAGATAGGCTAGCTAGATGTTAGCCAGCTAGCTAGATATACAGTTAGATTGATGGACAGATTGATAGACAAAGCCATATAGATAGCTAGTAGCTAGCTAGCGAGATATAATGATAGATAGATATGCTAACAGGCTGTGTGCTGAGCGCTGGCAGGAAGAGAGGATAAAGTGCTACACTCCAGGATTACATACAACAAACAACACAATTCAAGTCTTTCACACGGTCCAAAAGTGAACATCAATAGTCCGGACGGTTCTTCGAGGTTGTGTATGCTGATATGCCATAAAGAGCTACTGAAGATCAGTCGGATCCATTTCAGGATTGTTTTGATCAGAGGGAGGAGGTATTGATCTGCGTTAAAGGAAGGAAGACCGCAGGGGCTGGAAGTGGACGTCGTGGAAGATGGATCTCCAGGAACGCTCGGGTTACGGCGAACTCTCCAGAGAGGCTGAAAACACAGAAGAGAGAAGAGACAAACATGAGACACAAACAGCAGAGAGGAAATTAATAAAGAGGAGAGCGGAGCCAGAATAAAGAAACATAAATAAGATATCTTTAATGCAATAATTGGCCAAAAATATGTGGACATCCCCTTTAATTAACGGGTTTGGCTAGACTCTCTAACTCCAGAGAAGGCTCTGCTCAGTTCACTGACACTGCAAGGTCAATATGCAGAAAATAAAGGGCAGATTGCACCAGCTGGACTTGGAAAAGTCCAGCCTTCCGATAAATATTTACACTTGTTGCAGCATCTAAATCTACGGCCAGAGTATGCGATGCACGTCCACACCAGTGTTGCCAACTCTCGCGAGACAAATAAGCAACCGCAGCTTCCAAAACAAGCCCAATATTATATTATGGGTAACACTTTATTTTTATAGTCCACTTTAGACATTCTACTAACTATAAGTAGCTTTGCAACTACATGTCAACTAACTGTCATTAGAGTATTTGTAGACTGTCTGCTTAAAGGATTAGTTCACTTTTAAATAAACTTTTGCTGATAATTTACTCGCCCCCATGTCATCCAAGATGTCCATGTCTTTCTTTCTGCAGTTGAAAAGAAATTAAGGTTTTTGATGAAAATATTCCAGGATATTTCTCCATATCAGTCCCTCTAGAAAAACGTGATTATGCGATCGCGTGATTTAATGCATAATCAGTCCGCATATTTATGCAGGGCTAGCATGATTTCATAATCCCCGCATTTTCGTTGCAAAAAAAGTCATATATATATATTAGCAGAAAGTTGAAAAATGTTTGTTTACTTCACACAAGAGCCGCCATTTCCCCCTGTTGTCATGGGAACGCTTTGAAGTGACGTAATTACCCGACGTGAACGTCATCGAAAAGCTGCAAACCCCGTGGAGAAACCATAGATACCAGTGAAACCATGATGAAGCGCAAACTCCCATTGGCCAACAAAATAAGTTGAATCAATGAGTCGATTCAGTGGTTTGGAGCGTTATGAATCAGTGAGTCGATTCAGTGGTTTGGAGCGTTATGAATCAGTGAGTGGATTCAGCAGTTTGAAGCGTTATGAATCAATGAGTCGATTCAGCGGTTTGAAGCGTTATGAATCAATGAGTCGATTCAGCGGTTTGAAGCGTTATGAATCAGTGAGTCGATTCAGCGGTTTGAAGCATTATGAATCAATGAGTCGATTCAGTGGTTTGGAGCGTTATGAATCAGTGAGTCGATTCAGCGGTTTGAAGCGTTATGAATCAATGAGTCGATTCAGCGGTTTGAAGCGTTATGAATCAATGAATCGATTCAGCGGTTTGAAGCGTTATGAATCAATGAGTCGATTAAGCGGTTTGAAGCGTTATGAATCAGTGAGTCGATTCAGTGGTTTGGAGCGTTATGAATCAATGAGTCGATTCAGCGGTTTGACGCGTTATGAATCAATGAGTCGATTCAGTGGTTTGGAGCGTTATGAATCAGTGAGTCGATTCAGCAGTTTGAAGCGTTATGAATCAATGAGTCGATTCAGTGGTTTGACGCGTTATGAATCAATGAGTCGATTCAGCAGTTTGAAGCGTTATGAATCAATGAGTCGATTCAGCGGTTTGACGCGTTATGAATCAATGAGTCGATTCAGTGGTTTGGAGCGTTATGAATCAGTGAGTCGATTCAGCAGTTTGAAGCGTTATGAATCAATGAGTCGATTCAGTGGTTTGGAGCGTTATGAATCAGTGAGTCGATTCAGCAGTTTGAAGCGTTATGAATCAATGAGTCGATTCAGCGGTTTGACGCGTTATGAATCAATGAGTCGATTCAGTGGTTTGGAGCGTTATGAATCAGTGAGTCGATTCAGTGGTTTGGAGCGTTATGAATCAGTGAGTCGATTCAGCAGTTTGAAGCGTTATGAATCAGTGAGTCGATTCAGCGGTTTGAAGCGTTATGAATCAATGAGTCGATTCAGCGGTTTGAAGCGTTATGAATCAATGAGTCGATTCAGCGGTTTGAAGCGTTATGAATCAGTGAGTCGATTCAGTGGTTTGGAGCGTTATGAATCAATGAGTCTATTCAGTGGTTTGAAGCGTTATGAATCAATGAGTCGATTCAGCGGTTCGGATCGCCAAAGTCACGTATTTCAGCAGTTTGACATGCGATCCGAATCATGAATCGACTCACTGATTCATAGCATCATGATGCTGTGTTTTGAAATCGGTCATCACTATATAAGTCGTTATTTAGAGATGAACGGAGGTCTGACGGGTGTCCAACGACATGAGGGGACGTCATTAATGACAGAATTTAAATTTTTGGCCTCAATTTAAATTATTTTACCTCTTATCAGTCGAACGTGATCATCTCTGAGCTCCGCCATAACTTCCGCTAAGTGAGGTCAAATACAAGCGTGGTCATAGATGTATACGTAGATGCCTCATTAGCGCCTGCACGGATCAGTAGAATGAGGCATCTACGATCGATATATCTATGACCACGCTCATATTTGACCTCAGTTAGCGGAAGTTATGGCGGAGCTCATGTATGATCACGATCGTCTGATAAGAGGTAAAATAATAGCATAAATACTGCTGGGTTTCTCACAGAAACTGATGGTTTGGCTAGATAAGACCCTTATTCATCGTCTGGTGTCGTTTAAAGCCCTTTGAAGCTGCACTGAAACTGAACCGTTTGGAGCCCATTGAAGTCCATTATATGGAGAAACATCCTGGAATGTTTTCATCAAAAACCTTAATTTCTTTTCAACTGCAGAAAGAAAGACATGGACATCTTGGATGACATGGGGGTGAGTAAATTATCAGCAAAAGTTTATTTAAAAGTGAACTAATCCTTTAATATTTACTAAAACTTTATTTTGTTGGTCCCCTAACAGACTATAAGTAACTTGGCAACTACAATTCAACTTATTCTACTAACCCGAACCCTAACCTACCAGTCTCCTGACAGTCAACTAGTACTCTAATGACAGTTAGTTGACATGTAGTTGCAAAGCTACTTATAGTTAGTAGAATGTCTAAAGTGGACTATCAAAATAAAGTGTAACCATATTATTTATTAACATCAATATCATTCATGATCAATTTTTTTTTATCAATAAATGAGCCTGCAGCATATTAAACTGAAACCTCTCAGAGTTTGAAAAGCAAAAACAGATGTGATTTTACAAAAATCATCAAATTGCAATAAAGGGCACGCAATATCCTCCGATCAGCTGTGAACAGAAGAGGTTTGGAGATGGAAAAAGAGAAAAAGTGATGTGAAGGCCAATTATAGTAACCTATAGTCGGAGTTAGTGCACACATATAAGGGGTAGTGAGTAGTGAACACACACACTGCAAACTGTAAAAAACTCGATGTGCATATACCATCTGCCCTAAATAATATTGAAAATTACTAAGGTCACATACTATTTAGGATGGATAGTATGCACATTGGGACACAGGCAAGGAGCGCTGCAATATAGCCACATACGTATAATAAAATTAATTAGAACCATACCTACTGTTATTATTAGTATACTTGTTTTTTAGCCTAATATAGCCTGTAATTTTAAATACATTATAAACCGCAAAGCCCAAAGTCGCTTCTTTTAAGTGTTATACGCGGACTTGGCAACTCTGGTTGCCACCTGTCTCTTAAAATACGTAATCGTCCCGTATTTACAAGCGAAATGACACGTCCCGTATTAGGCGGAGTCTCAAGAACATGCGCTGTGCCAGTAAACTTGCGCGGTTTTTTAAAAACATGTCGAGCTTGCGTCGCGTCCACCGTTTGAACGCAAGAGGATCTCCAGATATACAGGTGCTGGTCATACAGGGGCGGGGCCAGAGGGGTGGCACGGACCACCCCCAAAATGTAATTGGCCACCCCAAGTGTCCCCCTATTCCATCAGAGTTTGAATGTAATATGTTGTTGGACTTGTCAGTATTAATTCTTTACTAGTTATACTAGCAGTTTTCTTAACCATAACGAATATTTTACAGTGCTTTGCTTTATTTCTATTTAATTTTATGCATGCATGTGGCCACTGTACTCATCCCCTGTTTGCTGTGGTTGTGGAGCACCTCCGCACTGGGAAGGAACCACTGTACCGTGACGTGTTGTTATCGGAGTAAATAATGGGCACAAACGGACGACCAAATGCGGTGGTTGGTTGTTTTCTCTGCTTTAAAGCTTATTAAAAAATAACTTGCGCACAAAAATAAACTAAAACTAAACCAATTTACACATTCAGGAGCCAGAAGACGCGAATGAGAAGTTGCGCGCGCCGTGAGAAGATTGTGTGTAGGGCTGAAACGATTCATCGAGTTACTCGAATAACTCGATTACAAAAATTCCTCGAGGCAAAAACTCAAAGCCTAGTTAAATTCCTATGACGCGCACTATACGGGCAGGGATCTGATTCACACGGACCGCTGTTCAATGTTCAGGAAGCACACCATAGCACGTGATACATTTTGCATTTAGTTGGCGCGATGGCGGAGAGTAAAGATGTCCGTAAACGGCAGAGAATGTCTAAAGTTTGGGATCATTACATTCTTAAAAAAGAAGAGAACAAGGTGCAATGTGTCTACTGCAAAGTAGACCTGGCATTCCACAGCAGGACGACTTCAATGGTAACGTAGCCTAAGCCTATGCATTGATGTTCGCTGACTTTAATCCCATACTGTATTTGTAGCGATGTCGTGATGCGGTTTGACTAGATATGATGTTTAGCTTTGATGTTTTTAAGCAGTAAACGTATTCACGTTCAATTGCAAGAGAGTATAGCCATAAAAAATAATAAATATAAAATAATAATGTATGTATGTATATGTATATATATATATATATATATATATATATATATATATATATATATATATATATATATATATATATATATATATATATATATATATATATATATATATATATATATATACATACATATACACAGGGAGTGCAGAATTATTAGGCAAGTTGTATTTTTGAGGATTAATTTTACAACATTAATAATTAAATAACAACCATGTTGTCAATGAACACAAAAAACTCATTAATATCAAAGCTGAATATTTTTGGAAGTGGTTTTTAGTTTTAGCTATTTTAGGGGGATATCTGTGTGTGCAGGTGACTATTACTGTGCATAATTATTAGGCAACTTAACAAAAAACAAATTTATACCCATTTCAATTATTTATTTTTACCAGTGAAACCAATATAACATCTCAACATTCACAAATATACATTTCTGACATTCAAAAACCAAACAAAAACAAATTAGTGACCAATATAGCCACCTTTCTTTGCAAGGACACTCAAAAGCCTGCCATCCATGGATTCTGTCAGTGTTTTGATCTGTTCACCATCAACATTGCGTGCAGCAGCAACCACAGCCTCCCAGACACTGTTCAGAGAGGTGTACTGTTTTCCCTCCTTGTAAATCGCACATTTGATGATGGACCACAGGTTCTCAATGGGGTTCAGATCAGGTGAACAAGGAGGCCATATCATTAGATTTTCTTCTTTTATACCCTTTCTTGCCAGCCACGCTGTGGAGTACTTGGACGCGTGTGATGGAGCATTGTCCTGCATGAAAATCATGTTTTTCTTGAAGGATGCAGACTTCTTCCTGTACCACTGCTTGAAGAAGGTGTCTTCCAGAAACTGTCAGTAGGACTGGGAGTTGAGCTTGACTCCATCCTCAACCCGAAAAGGCCCCACAAGCTCATCTTTGATGATACCAGCCCAAACCAGTACTCCACCTCCACCTTGCTGGCGTCTGAGTCGGACTGGAGCTCTCTGCCCTTTACCAATCCAGCCACGGGCCCATCCATCTGGCCCATCAAGACTCACTCTCATTTCATCAGTCCATAAAACCTTAGAAAAATCAGTCTTGAGATATTTCTTGGCCCAGTCTTGACGTTTCAGCTTGTGTGTCTTGTTCAGTGGTGGTCGACTTTCTGCCTTTCTTACCTTGGCCATGTCTCTGAGTATTGCACACCTTGTGCTTTTGGGCACTCCAGTGATGTTGCAGCTCTGAAATATGGCCAAACTGGTGGCAAGTGGCATCTTGGCAGCTGCACGCTTGACTTTTCTCAGTTCACGGGCAGTTATTTTGCGCCTTGGTTTTTCCACACGCTTCTTGCGACCCTGTTGACTATTTTGAATGAAACGCTTGATTGTTCGATGATCACGCTTCAGAAGCTTGGCTATTTTAAGACTGCTGCATCCCTCTGCAATATATCTCACTATTTTTGACTTTTCTGAGCCTGTCAAGTCCTTCTTTTGACCCATTTTGCCAAAGGAAAGGAAGTTGCCTAATAATTATGCACACCTGATATAGGGTGTTGATGTCATTAGACCACACCCCTTCTCATTACAGAGATGCACATCACCTAATATGCTTAATTGGTAGTAGGCTTTCCAGCCTATACAGCTTGGAGTAAGACAACATGCATAACGAGGATGATGTGGTCAAAATACTCATTTGCCTAATAATTCTGCACTCCCTGTATATATATATATATATGTATACATATATACATACATACATATACAGGTGCTGGTAATATAATTAGAATATAATCAAAAAGTTGATTTATTTCACTAATTCCATTCAAAAAGTGAAACTACAACAAAAAAGTGGAACAAAATATTATCATATTTCCATACACTCAAAAAAATGCTGGGTTAAAAATAACCCAAGTTGGGTTGAAAATGGACTAACTCAGCCATTGGGTTGTTTTAACCCAGTGAATGGTTTGTTTTAACCCAGCAATTGGGTCGTTTTAACCCAGCGGTTGGGTTAAATGTTTGCTTAAAACAACCCAACCGCTGGGTTAAAACAACCAAATTGCTGGGTTAGTCCATTTTCAACCCAACTTGGGTTGTTTTTAACCCAGCATTTTTGTGTAACACATTAATGTCAGCCGTTTTTAAAGACCAAGGAGTTGTTGTCCTGATGAAACCTCCAAACATTTGGTATCTCTGCAAAGCCCCGAATGTGCTCTTTACAGGACATCCAGACATAAAACTGTGTATGATGTCAGAGAAATTCACTAAAATATAATGTCCACTACAGTGGACAAAAGTCTATTCCTGGGTCCCAGGAGGATATATTATATATCAAATTCAACCCGCCAAAGCGGCTAGTAGGAGTGACTACACACACTGAAACACACACACATTTGTCGGGGTTAATGTCAAGCGTTATTTATTTAAAGTCAGGAAATGCCGAACCAAGAAGAAAATGCAACATTGTAACAAATTAAATCCCTGTTTCGGAACAAAGCCAACGATCTACATGTTTGAAAACGGCCTTGGTCTGGTGCAACATCTAGTTCAAACACATTTTACAGCGAGCCTACGTAAACTGTCGAGCCGGGTGTGTGTCCAGCTGGTGCAACCGGCCCCAGAATTAAACCTTTGGAATAAATTGTGACCCTTTTGCCCAACATCAGGCCCTAAACCAGAGCAAATTCCTGCAGCCAAGCCCTAACATCAAGACAGCCGTGATGAAAGAGCAACTTCTGAGCAATCGTCCTCTGGGGAGAAGTGGGAATTAAATGGGAAGCGCACACTCAAGTGGGAAGGACCATGTGTAGAAAGTAACAGATGAACTGATAGTCCAGATGGAAGAGACAGTTAAAGATACAGAAGAGAAAAGGATGGAGAGAAAGAAAACGGTGGTGAATCGATAGCTCTCATCTGACCTTTAGGAGAGAAAGACAGGAAAGACATGAGAAAAATGAAGCCAGAAGTACGAAACGCATCACGATTTAACTGACATATGACATCTGTGACATTCAGATGGTAGTACGAGTATGAATTCACCATAACAAAATCTTTATATGAATCATGTTGTGATATCAAGTGTATTAAGCATCCACACACACACACACACGCTACACAAACGGGCCAAGAACACACTGGCTGCTGGCTACACAGAGCATATCTAGCATTTGAAATTCATTATCATGGGGTAGCCTGACAAGCTGTCAAAGCGGCGTACACAGGCTCTCCATCCCAAACAGCCGCGTACAACGCTGTTGTCGAGGACGGGGGAGTGGGAGGCGGCTCTGGAGGTTCAGCGGAACGATAAAGCCGCTCGTTTTTTGTTTTTGTTTGTTGCAAATCAAGGTCAGGAATTTTCCTTCAATTTGCCAAGGACTGCTGACATGCAGCAGGGAGACAGGTACATATTTAGACTCGCAGCGGAACACACACACACACACACACACACACACACACACACACACACACACACACACACACACACACACACACACACACACACACATCATCTCGACATCTATCCAGCCAAAGGGCACTGCTCGCTGCTCTACAGCCATCAACGTCATACGAAAAACTGAGGAAATGTATGTACAGTACAGACATCCTCACTAGCAAAACCATGGTAGTACCACGTAAAATGGACATTTGTACATTTATTACGGTTTTCAAACATCAAAAACAGACAACAACAAACAACAAGACCCTTCATACAACAGAAATATGTGCATTATGGAAAAAAACCCCTAAAAAATACAACAAAAAAAAGGAGACAATATACAAAGCAAATCTCTGCTACAAAGTATAAATCACAATAATCACATAAAAGTGATTAATACAGATCTTAAATGAATGATTAGTCCTTCTGGCTCGACAAAAAAAGTAAAATCTGGTTCCCACATTTTGCAGAATTCTCGGAAATGGATTATCTAATTCTTTCCAGATGTAATGTAGAAGTCCGGTTAGCCAGTCAGAAAAGATGGGCCTAGTGTTTATCTTCCACAAAAGCAAGATCACGTTCTTAGATATAATCATACCATATTAGGGGCGTTCGTTACGTACCTCGGTTTTGAAGTCACGGTTCGGTACAGCAGTTTTACAAACTTGCTTTTTATTTATTCTTATTAAACAGTGGTTTACTGGAAAAAAGTGTCTGTCCTTAAATGAATTAAATTATAACTAAAAGTTTACTAAAGATATTGCTGTAACCTATAGGGAGCACTTACTTACACATTAATATTAAAGGTTAACAACAGAGCCCAAACTATTAGCCTAAATTCAGTTGATATTTATTTTTTAGGTATAATAATCAACACTCAAATAACACATTGTGTGCAAACATGTAAACTTCACATAAGGCAGTTTTTGCAATAACTTCTAAATCTAATTATACATTTCTCATTGTTGAAATATAATCATTTATACACAGTGTGTGTCATTTTCATGACAGGTTTATTTAAACATACATGAAATAATCCAGACATCACTGACAGGTTCAGTGGAATATAATGAATATAACGGCTAATATAGGTCATATATTTAGTGAAAGAGTTGATTTCTCTAGTGAACTCACAGCTGTGGACACTGAAGGACTCCTGAGGTAAATGTGATGCTACATGACATTGTTTACAAGCAGTTATATTATATATATATTGAGGTCTTTCCGCCGTTCAAACACTGATTGAGCGATTACACCACACATGATACGTGACAGTGAGTGTTAATGTCTCCTCAACATACCTTCAGATGTTCATTCATGTTTATTCTTTAGGAAGAGATGATCGATCGCGTTCACAGATGAGCGGCCGCTTGAACTGTGATCAGTGATAAGAATAATCAGAATAATCAGAAAATACATCTGCTCTGTTCTCCCCCCCTCACTGGACCCACTGCAGTTTGCATACCGCAAAAACCGCTCCACTGATGATGCCATTTCATCAACAATTCACACTGCTCTCTCCCACCTGGAAAAGAGGAACACATATGTGAAAATGCTGTTTGTAGACTACAGCTCAGCATTCAACACCATTGTGCCCTCCATACTTGACATGAAACTCCGGGCTCTAGGCTTAAACAGCTTGCTATGCAGCTGGATCCTGGACTTCCTGTCAAACAGACGCCAGGTGGT
Source organism: Romanogobio albipinnatus (assembly GCA_023566225.1). Taxonomy (NCBI): domain Eukaryota; kingdom Metazoa; phylum Chordata; class Actinopteri; order Cypriniformes; family Gobionidae; genus Romanogobio; species Romanogobio albipinnatus. Next base: position 3,438,017 of record CM042261.1, on the reverse strand, counting down.
CAGAATGGGCAGCAACATCTCCTCATCACTGACTCTCAACACTGGAGCCCCTCAGGGCTGTGTTCTCAGCCCACTCCTGTACTCCTTGTACACACATGACTGTGTGGCAACCCACAGCTCCAACACCATCATCAAGTTTGCTGACGATACGACGGTGGTAGGTCTCATCACTGACAATGATGAAACGTGGTGGTGTCAGGAGCACAACCTCTCCCTCAACGTCAGCAAGACCAAGGAGCTGGTGGTCGACTTCAGGAGGAATGAGAGAGAACACCGCCCCATCACCATCGATGGAGCACCGGTGGAGAGGGTCAGCAGCTTCAAGTTCCTCGGTGTCCACATCACAGAGGAACTCTCATGGTCCGTCCACTCCGAGGCCGTTGTGAAGAAGGCTCATCAGCGCCTTTTCTTCCTGCGACGGCTGAGGAGGTTTGGAATGAACCGCCACATCCTCACACGCTTCTACACCTGCACCATCGAGAGCCTGCTGACTGGCTGCATCACCACCTGGTACGGCAACAGTACCGCCCGCAGCCGCAAGGCCCTGCAAAGGGTAGTGCGCATGGCCAGCTGCATCATCGGAGGTGAGCTTCCCTCCCTCCAGGACATTTATGCCAGGCGGTGTGTGAAGAGAGCTCAGAGGATCTTCAGAGACTCTAGCCACCCGAACCATGGGCTGCTCTCACTGCTGCCATCAGGCAGACGGTACCGCAGCATCAGAACACGCACCAGCCGACTCCAGAACAGCTTCTTCCCACAAGCAATTAGACTCCTCAACTCCTGATCCATCAGGATCATAACACACACTGGACAGAATATCACTCAGCACAACCCACTGTAGATACACACACATTATATACACATTTATTTATCATATAGCATCTATTGTACATTGGATTTCTATTGTGATTAATATTGTATACTGTACATTGTATATTATTATTATTAGTATAGCGTAATGTATATTGTTTAATGTATGTTTAGTGTATATTGTTTAAAGTATATGTATATTGTAAGTATGTGTATATTGTTTAAAGCTGTGAGAACTACACTCACATTGTGTAAATTATTTATTGTTTATTGTAGAGTATACTGTGCTGTGAGTAATTGTGGGCGCATCAGATGATGTAATCTGATGTTGCTCTAAATGTTGTACATGTCATGTCGTGACTGCTATGTTGCTCGGAACTGCACCTAAGAATTTCACCTGCTGTTGCACTTGTGTATATGGTTGAGTGACAATAAAGTTGATTTGATTTTGATTTGATTTGAAAGGTATGCAGCAAAGCATTTGGGAAGCCACAACACGCACAACCTTGAGGCAGATGGGCTACAACAGCAGAAGACCCCACCGGGTACCACTCATCTCCACTACAAATAGGAAAAAGAGGCTACAATTTGCACCAGCTCACCAAAATTGGACAGTTGAAGACTGGAAAAATGTTGCCTGGTCTGATGAGTCTGGATTTCTGTTGAGACATTCAGATGGTAGAGTCAGAATTTGGCGTAAACAGAATGAGAACATGGATCCATCATGCCTTGTTACCACTGTGGAGGCTGGTGGTGGTGGTGTAATGGTGTGGGGGATGTTTTCTTGGCACACTTTAGGTCCCTTAGTGCCAATTGGGCATGGTTTAAATGCCACGGCCTACCTGAGCATTGTTTCTGACCATGTCCATCCCTTTATGACCACCATGTCCCCATCCTCTGATGGCTACTTCCAGCAGGATAATGCACCATGTCACAAAGCTCGAATCATTTCAAATTGGTTTCTTGAACATGACAATGAGTTCACTGGACTAAAATGGCCCCCACAGTCCCCAGATCTCAACCCAATAGAGCATCTTTGGGATGTGGTGAAACGGGAGCTTCGTGCCCTGGATGTGCATCCCACAAATCTCCATCAACTGCAAGATGCTATCCTATCAATATGGGCCAACATTTCTAAAGAATGCTTTCAGCTCCTTGTTGAATCAATGCCACGTAGAATTAAGGCAGTTCTGAAGGCCAAAGGGGGCCAAACACAGTATTAGTGTGGTGTTCCTAACAATCCTTTAGGGGAGTGTATAGAGTGTAGAGTAAAAAAAAAAGCTTTTTCTTTTATTCATATTGTCAATGTCATTTATTTAAAAAGTTTGGCATGCTGACCAGAAAGATTTTTTTAGTTTATTGACAAACATTATCTGTAAAGCACTTTAACTTTGCATTTGCAGTCAGCAGAGCCAAATGTTATTACAGTTCTAGATTTTACTATAGATATTTATTTTATATATTCTATTTATATTAATAATATTCTACTCTATTAATATTGATTTTATTAGTAATAAATAAATCTTCCTCAGTTTTGATCAATTGTTCACCTGTTTGGGAAGTGTTTGTTATGTTTTGACAATAAAGGATAATTTAAAACTACAATTAACTGTCTGTTTTCTACATCTTTCACTCAGGAGCAAAAATATGCCTTTAAAATTTAAAGAAATAAAGATTTGACATTTATCGTGATAATTATCGATATCGACTGATAAGGAATATTATATCGTAAACATTTTTTTTGGTCCACATAGCCCTACATAGAAGTAACATTGTTTTTGAACATTTACCATTTGATTCTGTTTGCAGTTTATTTTACAGTACGTGCACTTACAGTGCACTTAAGAAAGTACTGGGTAATATAAGGTAACTACATGGTTTAAGGTTAAGTTTAGGAGTAGGTTCAGTTATTACACAGTTATTGCAATTACTATAATAAGATACACTGTACCGATTCTTTCTGAAAACAGCCGAGTCCGTGGAGGCGTGCACACACACACACACACTAGATAACTCTTGATTCTCTATACGTTGGTGTTGTTCACATTATATGCACTTATGCACCGATTGCCAACAAAACACACATTTGATCAGTTTCACTCACCGCCTCATGACCGGGAACAAACACACACACTTGCAGAACTACGGAAACACAAACTGCATCCACTGTTCCCTTAACACTGGGTTATTTGTGAAGCTGAACAAGGTGATCTTTCTTTCACACACACACACACACACACACACACACACACACACACACACACACACACACACACACACACACACACACACACACACACACACACACACACACACACACACACACACACACACACTTCTTTAGTGACGTTGATCTTGTGTCGAAAAACACAACGCCAGCGCCGCCGACGGCTCTCGTAACCCGAACGAAGCTCGATGATGGACGCGCTCTTGCTCCCACTCTGTGTGTGTGTGTGTGTGTGTGTGTGTGTGTGTGTGTGTATGTATGTGTGTGTGCGCTTGTCCGGGAAAAGTGCCCATACAAGCAATCCTGGCCTTTATTACATCATACAGGGCCATACTCGAGAAAAAAAAAAAAAAACTTTCCGAGACTTGTTTGAATAGTGAAGGAGTGTATTGGGCACAGAAATACGTTTTGAAATGTTGTCCATGTTTATCATGAGAATCAACTCTTTAACATTATAAATAAGGCAGAATGCATGAAATAGCATTAGCACCCTGCATACTTTGGTATTTGCATACTACTCAAAGATACCCCAACCCACAGAAAACGTTCTGCATATTTACAATAAAACAACAACAACAACAACATCCCCAAAAGAAGGTTTTGGTCAGGTTTAGCTTGCAAATTTGTTCCCAATATATATATATATTTGTATCCTTGAGAGGCTAACCATTCATAGTACATGTTATGGTATTTCTTTGTAAGGGGTTTTAAATGTAATTGTAGATCGCGGCACTCTTAATCGTTTCAAACATGGCTTTTCTTCTGCTGAAAATTATGCCGTCAACTTTGCCACTGGATGTCTGAGACTAGAACAATATCACTATATCACAATAATTCAAAGGATATCCTTTAACTGAACAAGAGCTGAGGATTATACAATAAAAAACCCACTGCAAATGAGTCATTCCCTTTTTCTGTTCTTTTGATTCATTCTCTTCTCTCTGATTAATTATCACCGGCTGAATGTGACAGCGGGAGGACTCGCTCTGTTCCCTGTTCAACTGTGAAACAATGAGATCAGCTCGGGCTGCTGATCTCTCCATGCAAAAACCTGGAGTTTGGACCAAGAACGCTTTGAACCCCAAACAAATGAATGCGACGTTCGTCAACGCAACCTTCCCTTGATGTGATGTATGGCTCATTGAATGGGCGGAAAGATAGCATTAGATCGTTTCCCATCTCTGAAATATAGATCGGATTCAAACACATCACAGTTGAGCGGCCATGAGAATGGAGCCGGAGAGAGAGGAGAGGAAGAGAAAGAGAAATGGAGCGCCAGGAATCCTGGAAAGCTCAAGAGTAACAGAAGCTGGAGGCAACCTATGCATTCATAATGAGTTCTTACCAGTGTTATTGAATCAGAGCACAACCCTTGCCTGCCTCAACACCAGATTCTCTTCCTTTCCTCAAACATAACCCTGAGAGTGTGCAAATCCACCAAAAACTGACAGCCTTTCCCTTTGTAGTACAGCCGAGATTATACAAGAAGGGTTCTACGAGGTCTCTGACATACTCTGCACAACTTCTGTTTCGGCAAATGATCCAAGGCAATAATACTCACACACACATTTAATCAAGCCCCTGACTCATAGATTAACTCCACAATAAAGGGATTTCCAACAGGCTTTGAGCTTGAAGCTATATTGTGTGTTTTAACTCTTTCCCCGCCTGCGTTTTTGAAAAAGGTTGCCAGGCACCGCACGCATTCTTGATCGTTTTCACAAAAGTTTCATGGCCCTCAGAATATTTTGTTGCATGGTTATCGGAACATGCAATACATCAAAAGACAGATCAGAGCCTCTGCTGTTAAACTTTGTTTTATTCTAGCTTCATGCATTCTTTTTTATCAAACAATTGAAAAACATTTTGAGAAAAAAAATGTTTTTGTCAAAGACTCCATCCAGATGGGATTCAGAGCGATGATCAAAACACAGATGGAGTAGATGGAGTCCATCAGCTTCACAGTCCTATCGCTCGTCCTGGGGCGACATTTCATTCAGTAACATTACCCCGTTTTGATTTATATGCTGTTTAAAGTGTCCCTATTATGGAGGTTATTGTCTCTCAAAAGTAAGAGTCGACTCTGAGTCAATTAAACAAATTGTTTTTAAAACGAATCCCAAACCGCTTCGTTGTGACATCAAGGTGAAACATTAGCATATTGCCCCCGTTTTCAGCCTCGCTTGACCAATCACAACTGACTGGGTCATCTGACCAATCACAACTGGCTGGATTATCTGACCAATCACAACTGACTGGGTCATCTGACCGATCACAACTGACTGGGCCATCTGACCAATCACAAGTGACTGGATTATTTGACCAATCACAACTGACTGGGTCATCTGACCAATCACAACTGACTGGGCCATCTGACCAATCACAAGTGACTGCGCCATCTGACCGATCACAACTGACTGGGCCATCTGACCGATCACAAGTGACTGCGCCATCTGACCGATCACAACTGACTGGGCCATCTGACGGATCACAATTGACTGGGCCATCTGAACGATCACAACTGACTGGGCCATCTGACGGATCACAACTGACTGGGCCATTTGACCAATCACAACTGACTGGGCCATCTGACCGATCACAAGTGACTGGGACATCTGACCGATCACAACTGACTGGGCCATCTGACCGATCACAACTGACTGGGCCATCTGACCGATCACAAGTGACTGGGACATCTGACCGATCACAACTGACTGGGCCATCTGACCGATCACAACTGACTGGACCATCTGACCGATCACAACTGACTGGGCCATCTGACCGATCACAACTGACTGGGCCATCTGACCGATCACAACTGACTGCGCCATCTGACCGATCACAACTGACTGGGCCATCTGACCGATCACAACTGACTGGGCCATCTGACCGATCACAAGTGACTGGGACATCTGACCGATCACAACTGACTGGGCCATCTGACCGATCACAACTGACTGGGCCATCTGACCGATCACAAGTGACTGGGACATCTGACCGATCACAACTGACTGGGCCATCTGACCGATCACAACTGACTGGACCATCTGACCGATCACAACTGACTGGGCCATCTGACCGATCACAACTGACTGGACCATCTGACCGATCACAACTGACTGGGCCATCTGACCGATCACAACTGACTGGGCCATCTGACCGATCACAACTGACTGCGCCATCTGACCGATCACAACTGACTGGGCCATCTGACCGATCACAACTGACTGGGCCATCTGACCAATCACAACTGACTGGGCCATCTGAACGATCACAACTGACTGGGCCATCTGACCAATCAAAACTGACTGCGCCATCTGACCGATCACAACTGACTGGGCCATCTGACCGATCACAACTGACTGGGCCATCTGACCGATCACAACTGACTGGGCCATCTGACCGATCACAACTGACTGGGCCATCTGACCAATCACAACTGACTGCGCCATCTGACTGATCACAACTGACTGGGCCATCTGACCAATTACAACTGACTGGGCCATCTGACCAATCACAACTGACTGGGCCATCTGACCGATCACAACTGACTGGACCATCTGACCGATCACCACTGACTGGGCCATCTGACCGATCACAACTGACTGGGCCATCTGACCGATCACAACTGACTGGGCCATCTGACGGATCACAACTGACTGGGCCATCTGACCGATCACAACTGACTGGGCCATCTGACCGATCACAACTGACTGGACCATCTGACCGATCACCACTGACTGGGCCATCTGACCGATCACAACTGACTGGACCATCTGACCGATCACCACTGACTGGGCCATCTGACCGATCACAACTGACTGGACCATCTGACCGATCACAACTGACTGGGCCATCTGACCGATCACAACTGACTGGACCATCTGACCGATCACCACTGACTGGGCCATCTGACCGATCACAACTGACTGGGCCATCTGACCGATCAAAACTGACTGGGCCATCTGACCAATCACAACTGACTGGGCCATCTGACCCATCACAACTGACTGGGCCATCTGACCCATCACAACTGACTGGGCCATCTGACCGATCAAAACTGACTGGGCCATCTGACCAATCACAACTGACTGGGCCATCTGACCCATCACAACTGACTGGGCCATCTGACCAATCACAACTGACTGGGCCATCTGACCAATCACAACTGACTGGGCCATCTGACCAATCACAACTGACTGGGCCATCTGTCCGATTACAACTGACTGGGCCATCTGACCAATCACAACTGACTCTTTCAGAAGATGTGTCATAGCGCCCCCTACCAGATAACAGTGGAAACAAGGAAATCCAGAAAATTCTGTCAATGGCGGGGAAAGAGTTAACATGGAAAACTGTATACATGTAACAAATAATAACGTGATTACTTCGTCCTCAAAATGTCATCCGAGGTTCATTTCCAAGAGACTCGCATTTGATGCATTTATGTCTGCGTGACTAGTTACACACTAACGCAGCATCTGTTCTGCTCACACGTATATATATTATCGTCCACAGGTCCCATCTGTCACACTGTCCCCTGTATAGTTCTGCCTGCAAGGGAAAAAACATTTACAGACTAGCACATTTACAGTAAGCCCAACATGCTCGATGTATTCTTCCACAGACTTAAATAGGTCGTCCTGTTCTGCTGCGGCTCATAAGTTTAGTCTTCGCTCTGCCCTGATTTCCAACAACAAACAAAAGATCACTGTATCTGAGGTGAAATAAATGGGTCTATTTATGTAGGCATTTGCTGTGTTGTGCCTGAGCATCTCCCATGCCTTCACTCCTCTCTCCTGCACAGCAGCATCCTATCATTTGCAGTGAAGGCTGGAGAAATATGAACAATAGAGACATGCTTTGCCTTCAGAATTGCCCTTATTCTTCATGGCAAGCTGCTGGAAACGTTCCTCCGAGATTTTGGTCCATATTGTTATGATGCAGATTTTTCTGCAGATGAGGGCGTTGAGATCAGACCGTTTGAGTTTAGTGAACTCATGAAACCAGTTTGAGGTGATTTGAGCTTTGTGACATGGTGCGTATCCAGCTGGAAGTGGCCATAAAGGGATGGACATGGTCAGCAACAATACACAGGTTGGCTGTGGCGTTTAAACGATGGTACTAAGAGGTCCAAAGTGTGCCAAGAAAACATATAACACACCATTACACATCCCAAGGCGGGATGGATCCACACTTTCATGTTGTTTACGCCAAATTCTGACCCTACCATCTGAATGTCCCAGCAGAAATCAAGACTCATCGGGTAACGTTTTTCCAATCCTCCAATTTTGGTGAGCCTGTGTGACAGGGCTCGACATTTAAGGATTTGTTCACTCCAGAATAAAAATTTCCTGATCATTTACTCACCCCCATGTCATCCAAGATGTTCATGCCCAGCAGGCACCAGACGTCAATATGACGTCAGATTGGCGTTGGACCCCAACGTCGGACGGACGTTGCATTTTGGTTGAAAATGAAAATCGGGTTGACGTCAGAACACGACGTTGGGTTCTGACGTCAACACGATTTTCATTTTCAACCAAAATGCTACGTCCGTCCAACGTTGGATGTTGATGTCAATATGACGTTGGCTCAACGTTGGATTTTGGTTAGTTAATACCACAAGTTACCTAAAACCAACACAATAATGATGTTAGAATTTGACGTTGTGTTGATGTTACTATTGAGACGTTAATGAGACGTTGGGTTTTGTTCATCATACGGCATGACTAAATGTCAGTATTTGACATCAATATGATGTTGGTTTGAGACGTTGGCTCAACATTGGTTTTTGGTTAGTTAATACCACAACCTAAAACTAACAAAGGCTCAACATCTAATGATGTTAGAATCTGACATCAATCTGATGTTGGCTTGAGACGTTGGCTCGACGTTGGATTTTGGTTACTTTACAACCTAAAAACAACTAAATATCAACGTCAGCTGACGTTGGTATTGGGTGTCAAATTAACGTTGGCATTAGACGTTGAGCTGACGTTGAATTTTGGTCACCTGACGTCGCAACCAAAATGTAACCAAATATCAACGTCTTATGACATTGTGTGCCTGCTGGGTGTCTTTCTTTCTTCAGTCGAAAAGAAATGAAGGTTTTTGAGGAAAACATTCCAGGATGTTTCTCCATATAATGGACTTCAATGGGGACCAACAGTTGAAGGTCCAATGCAGCTTCAAAGACACGATCCCAGGCTGTATATACTTTCCCAATGTATATACTTTTTAACCACTGATGCTCGACTTGCACTGCTCTTGCGATGTGCCATTACATAATCATGTTGGAAAGGTCCCGCATGACGTAGGTGGAAGTACCAACCCAGTTTTTACAAAGCGAATGCAAAGACTAATGCAGTGTTCGAAATTGCCCCTATACCCTCATTTACTATTCCCCACAGTGAATGAAAACGAGTGAGTGGATTCGGACACTGAGTGCGCCGGAAGGGCTGTTGCTTTTCCATAGTTTGTACTTTCTGTTTAATAATCATTTGAAACGTAGCAAACTGACAGCTCAAGTAGCAATTCAACGATTTATCTTGAAATCTGCCATGGAAACTAGCATATAAACCGTAATTAAACAATTTAAAGGGCTGGTAAAACACATTCTTTCGAAGGCTTGATTGTGTTTGTGGGGTGTACTGTAACGTGTTCATGCTTCGTTTTAAAAAAATTGCATTATTTTTCATATATTTGACCTTTATTCTACACTGCTCTGTCCCTCGTAAAAACGGTCTGATGGTTTCCGGGTTGTATGAACCCGGTCCCTCAAAAGTACGCAATGGGCTCAGATTGGTTAGCTGGCCCAGTGTGTTGTGATTGGCTAACCGCCTAGTGCACGTTTGTCGGAAACGTCACGCCCCTTCCCTTTACCGGTAGACTGTGCTTTGGGTAGTACAATGGCGTCAATAAAACCATACCAATTTGAGCCCGAATCAGACCCAGACAGTTTTAGTGAAGATGATCGAGCAGAACCTGTTCAGTCCTCAAGAGTAAAGACTGCGGATCTATAGTGATCGCTACTGAATGGCACCGTTACTTTTGTATTTTTAGAACGATTTGCCAAATATCTGTCGCAAGAACGAACACTAAACATTGGCTTTACTATAGTATCCAAATCAAACACAGAACCATGTTTAGCATGCCTGTAGATAAACAATACATAAAAGCTCTAATCAAAGAATCATTTACACTAATGCAAAGTTCGCTGTTGAGATTTTAAAAAGTTTGTAACGTTTTTGTCGGATAACGTTAAGTATGAATGAGCATTTAACAAACTGGTTTGCAGAGCCAAATAGCGTTGTCATCTGTTTACTTCCTTGCTATTACACACAATTAACAATACGAACTATTACAGGAAAACACATTGACGAAAAATAAATCACACTTACAGGTTGCGGCCCTGTAAACAGCTTCTGTTTTTAAATCCATCTTTCAGGACAAGCCGTTGTGCGAATCCTGCATTGAACTCGTGAAGATTGTGGAAGCTTTCCTCCGTGAGATGTGCAGCGGGAGCCGCACGCACCCGTCTCCTGGCAGTGTGTGTCTCGTGCAGCTGAACCGCGGCTCGTGTATTGCAAATACAGACGAATATTGTCCATTATGTCACATTTTCCGGTCTTCTCCTCTGACCCCTGTCTGTCTCGTGCTTTGATTTATGATGGGCAGCATATATCTGCTGCAAATGCGACCGTGTTCCCCTCTGTCTCATACACGCATGCATATCACATGTTGTATGTTAAACGCACTGCAACGCACCCCCGTCCCTAAGAAGGCTGAACAAAGTGGACCTGCAATCCGGATGAAAATAACAGCGTTTCGTCGGCATTGGCAACAACACTCCAGCCTACTAACTAGCCTACCACAACAACTATTCCCCGCGGCGATACAAAATGCCCTCGCCCCCCCTTATTTCATATTCTCGGAGGAGGGGTTTATGTAAATATTGGGGCTGGTGATGTCAGCAAACCTGGAGGAATGTGTAGTAGTCCCTAGCGGCCGTTTGCTGTAGTCCTTAGAAATTGATTTCTTTAAAAGCAAATATCTCCCTTTGCTTTAAACGTTGTTACTTTTCAGATGTTGTTTATGCTCAAACAGCGACACTACACACTAGCTAAAGTAAGAAAAGTGAAATCGTGGTTTACCACCCCTTTAATAATCAATTAAAAAGGAATTTATACCTTTATGATATGCTGGACCAGTGGTTTGGAAAATTATTTTTCCTGATTGATTTAGAAATGGCAGCCATTTCCTGGCGAGACGTGGGAATTAATTCAGCGCGCAACTCTCACAATGCATTATGGGTATTCTCTGGCCGTGCATTCTCATTGCGGTGCATTGTGGGATTGAATAAGTGCACTCAATAATGTCCACTATGGTTTCGGACACCACTACAAATGGCCGTCCCCTCAGATAGTGCCGTTTAAGGGTATAGGGGCGATTCTGGACACAGCCTAAGTCAAACACCCTTTACAAAAAACAAAACAAAAAAAAAAGGTAAAAAAACGATGTCAGACGATTTTGAAGTTGGAGGAGAAAATGAGATGGAGTTTTTTGCTAAGTGAAAGTTACTCAGCTAAGTTACTCAGATCCTGGGTCAGACGCCACAACCCAGTGTTTGGGTAGTTTTTGTGTTACACAGATCCTGGGTCAGACGTAACAACCCAGTGTTTGAGTAGTTTATGTGTTACACAGATCCTGGGTCAGACGTAACAACTCAGTGTTTGAGTAGTTTATGTGTTACACAGATCCTGGGTCAGACGTAACAACCCAGTGTTTGAGTAGTTTTTGTGTTACACAGATCCTGGGTCAGACGTAACAACCCAGTGTTTGAGTAGTTTTTGTGTTACACAGATCCTGGGTCAGACGTAACAACCCAGTGTTTGGGTAGTTTTTGTGTTACACAGATCCTGGGTCAGACGTAACAACTCAGTGTTTGAGTAGTTTTTGTGTTACACAGATCCTGGGTCAGACGTAACAACCCAGTGTTTGGGTAGTTTTTGTGTTACACAGATCCTGGGTCAGACGCCACAACCCAGTGTTTGAGTAGTTTTTGTGTTACCCAGATCCTGGGTCAGACGCCACAACCCAGTGTTTGGGTAGTTTAAACTAAGTGAAATGTGGTGCTATTTGTTACAGAAATATCTGAAAACTTGCAATACTCAAAGTACGCACACAAAAAGCCGCCTCTCAGTACTAAATTGAGTTCTTTTTCGCTGCTTGTTGCGCTTAAACAGTCAAATACACACAACATAATGCCAAAATACTGGTCTTGGCGAGTATTCACGTAAACATAATCAATTATGTTTTAAGAAAGGAATAATTGACTCTGGGCCATTGAATTATTCCAAAAATAATGCACACCTGAGGTGGTGTGGTCACGATGTGTGATGTGAAGCGAACACCTCGAGTGTGCATTATTTTTCTAATAATTCAACGGCTTATACTACGGTTACCACACCTCAAAACATTGTTCAGATGATTTATTTCAAGACATTAGGTTTTGTCCTTAAAACTCTCTTGTGCGCAGGACTCATTTTGTACCTAACGCATCTAAACCCAAATGTCCGTTGCAAATTACAAAACGTCATTTTAGAGCTAGTAATGGAGGCTTGAGCCATTGGTAGCAGAATAATGCAGTTATTAATGCAGTGAGTTATTAGAGAGAGGGAGAGAGAGAGAGAGAATGCGTTTCGTACATAAATGTAATTTTGTGGGAAAAACATGGAAATAATTTGTTGTTTTTATCCTATTGTTTACTATATATATTTTTTTTTGCTGTTGTCGCTGTAAGGACCGCTGGAATAACTCAAATCATCTGGCGGAGTGATATGGAAATGTAATGCGGTCAAAACCTGCCTGGGACTATTTTAGCTGTGCGTTCCCCTGTAGAACGTTTGCCCACCAAGTATAAGTGAAGGTAAACAGTTGAGAAAGAAAACGCATGTGTAACAGTGTAATGCTGCGTTCACACCAAATAGTGTCCCAATAGTGTCAGGAGCGAGTGATTTCAATGTTAAGTCAATGGAAAGGCGCGTTGACGCGCGTCTGGAGGTCCTGCGGCGCGATTTGAGCGTCTTGCGCGTTACACGCGAGTGGTACACGCGTTTGAAGCGAATTTGCGTCTGACGCCCGAGTTGAAATTTTTTAAACTTTGGTGTCAATTCGTGCCGCGTTAACCAATCAGGAGCCTGCTCGCTGCTGTCACGTGGTAAAGTGATGTGATGAGAAACCCCTCATAATTAAAAAATACTACTGTCACAAAATGAGGTTTTAAGACTTTTTCAGGTGAGAATGTAGTTGTTTAAAGCTCAAATCTGTGGTTTATTTATAAAGAGAGCGCCTGTTTAAAAAAAATAATCTTGTGTTTTTGGAGTTGTGAGATCCAGGCGATCACCGGGCGCTCAGCGCTCATTAACCCCGGCGAGAGCAGCCTCTCCTCGGCCAGTCCTTCTGCCATCTGCCGCTGGCTCTGATGTCCTGTAGTGGTTTGTCTTGTGTGGATCTAACGGCCGATCTTTGGTGTCATGAATCTATAATTTTGACTGAGGGCAAAGAGACGTTTCATTATTTTTTTAGGATATTTAAATATACATGCAGTGAAGATAATGTAGGTGTTGCCTGGACCACATTTGTGTGGCTATTAATGTTTAATATATATTTTTTAATGAAAATGAAAAGAGGCAGAGTGGTGTTTATGACATATTTCTCCTGGAGCGCCTTGAACGCGCGTCTATTTCACTTCAAACGCTTAATTTATAAGCGCGTCCAATTCGCTGTGGACGCGCGAATGGATTCAAAATGTTCAAGCGTCCATCTAGATGCGGTAGATGAGATTTTGACGCTCTATTCGCGTTTGGTGTGAACACAGCATAATGGATCCGTGCATCAGCTCTTAAAGTGACAGCAGCCTAATAAACCCGCCGCCAAATGATGAGATATTACAAATCTATATGGAATCTATATGGCAGTTTTCCCCCATGGTATCGATGTCAAAATTGTGTCCCGTGAAAATACTGAGTGGCTAGAAACTTTGTAAAAACCACTAGCCCACAGTAACTGCTGAGCAAAAGAGTTCATGTCAAGCCCTGCTGTGTGAATTGTAGCCTCAGTTTGCTGTGACACCAGTTCATCAAGGTTGGGTGTGTTGTGCGTTCAGAGATGCTTTTCTGCAGACCTCAGTTGAGACAAGTGCTTATTTGAGTTACTGTTGCCTTTCTACCAGCTCTAACCAGTCTGGACATTCTCCTCTGACCTCTGACATTAACAAGGCACTTTCACTCATAGAACTGCCACTCAATGGATATTTCTCTTTTTTTTCGGACCATTCTCTGTAAACCCCAGAGATGAATCCCAGTAGATCAGCAGTTTCTTTAATACTCAGACCAACAACCACGTCAAAGTCACTTAAATCACATTTCTTCCCCATTCTGATGCCCGGTTTGAACTTCAGCAGATTGTCTTGACCCCGTCTTCAAGCCTAAATGCGTTGAGTTGCTGCCATGTGATTGGCTGATTAGATATTTGCACCAACGAGCAGTTGAACAGGTTCACCAAATAAAGTAAAACTTCTCTAAACTTCCACACAAACTTTTTCCAAAGACCTCTGTAAATGTTTCACTTAGGGATGCAGTGGCAGTTATGGCTGCTCGCCTTTACCTGACATTGATGAATACCCAAGGACCTGAGCCCACATGAGAATACACTCTCCCTGCCATCGTTAACCTTGTAAAACCAACCTTCAACCGATGATTAACAGCGTGCCATTATGCGCTATTAGATTTCATTAGCAGAGGTTGAATCTTACACAAAAATACAACAAACTTTATGATGGAGATGCAACAGCCACAAAATAACTATCCGGGGGGAATAATACAAAACTTGCACAGCAGTTCGTAAGTCAGTGTCAGTGCAAACACTAAAGATTTAGCACATTTTTTCAGTGTTTGAGTAGTTTTTGTGTTACACAGATCCTGGGTCAGATGTCACAACCCAGTGTTTGAGTAGTTTTTGTGTTACACAGATCCTGGGTCAGATGTCACAACCCAGTGTTTGAGTAGTTTTTGTGTTACACAGATCCTGGGTCAGATGTCACAACCCAGTGTTTGAGTAGTTTTTGTGTTACACAGATCCTGGGTCAGATGTCACAACCCAGTGTTTGAGTAGTTTTTGTGTTACTCAGATCCTGGTTCAGACGTCACAACCCAGTGTTTGAGTAGTTTTTGTGTAACTCAGATCCTGGGTCAGACGTAACAACCCAGTGTTTGAGTAGTTTATGTGTTACTCAGATCCTGGGTCAGACGTAACAACCCAGTGTTTGGGTAGTTTTTGTGTTACTCAGATTCTGGGTCAGACGTAACAACCCAGTGTTTGAGTAGTTTTTGTGTTACTCAGATCCTGGGTCAGACGTAACAACCCAGTGTTTGAGTAGTTTTTGTGTTACTCAGATCCTGGGTCAGACGGAACAACCCAGTGTTTGAGTAGTTTTTGTGTTACTCAGATCCTGGGTCAGACGTAACAACCCAGTGTTTGAGTAGTTTTTGTGTTACTCAGATCCTGGGTCAGACGCCACAACCCAGTGTTTGGGTAGTTTTTGTGTTACTCAGATCCTGGGTCAGACGTAACAACCCAGTGTTTGGGTAGTTTTTGTGTTACTCAGATACTGGGTCAGACGTAACAACCCAGTGTTTGAGTAGTTTTTGTGTTACTCAGTTCCTGGGTCAGACGTAACAACCCAGTGTTTGGGTAGTTTTTGTGTTACTCAGATCCTGGGTCAGACGTAACAACCCAGTGTTTGAGTAGTTTTTGTGTTACTCAGATCCTGGGTCAGATGTAACAACCCAGTGTTTGGGTAGTTTTTGTGTTACTCAGATCCTGGGTCAGACGTAACAACCCAGTGTTTGAGTAGTTTTTGTGTTACTCAGATCCTGGGTCAGATGTAACAACCCAGTGTTTGAGTAGTTTTTGTGTTACTCAGATCCTGGGTCAGATGTAACAACCCAGTGTTTGGGTAGTTTTTGTGTTACCCAGATCCTGGGTCAGATGTAACAACCCAGTGTTTGGGTAGTTTTTGTGTTACTCAGATCCTGGGTCAGACGTAACAACCCAGTGTTTGAGTAGTTTTTGTGTTACTCAGATCCTGGGTCAGAAGTAACAACCCAGTGTTTGGGTAGTTTTTGTGTTACACAGATCCTGGGTCAGACGCCACAACCCAGTGTTTGAGGAGTTTTTGTGTTACACAGATCCTGGGTCAGATGTAACAACCCAGTGTTTGAGTAGTTTTTGTGTTACACAGATCCTGGGTCAGACGCCACAACCCAGTGTTTGAGTAGTTTTTGTGTTACACAGATCCTGGGACAGACGTAACAACCCAGTGTTTGAGTATTTTTTGTGTTACACAGATCCTGGGTCAGACGCCACAACCCAGTGTTTGGGTAGATTTTGTGTTACACAGATCCTGGGTCAGACGCCACAACCCAGTGTTTGAGTAGTTTTTGTGTTACACAGATCCTGGGTCAGACGCCACAACCCAGTGTTTGGGTAGTTTTTGTGTTACACAGATCCTGGGTCAGACGTAACAACCCAGTGTTTGGGTAGTTTTTGTGATACACACATCCTGGTCAGACGTAACAACCCAGTGTTTGGGTGGTTTTTGTGTTACACAGATCCTGGGTCAGACGTAACAACCCAGTGTTTGGGTAGTTTTTGTGTTACACAGATCCTGGGTCAGACGTCACAACCCAGTATTTGGGTAGTTTTTGTGTAACCCAGATCCTGGGTCAGACGTAACAACCCAGTGTTTGAGTAGTTTTTGTGTTACACAGATCCTGGGTCAGACGCCACAACCCAGTGTTTGAGTAGTTTTTGTGTTACACAGATCCTGGGTCAGACGTAACAACCCAGTGTTTGGGTAGTTTTTGTGTTACACAGATCCTGGGTCAGACGTAACAACCCAGTGTTTGGGTAGTTTTTGTGTTACACAGATCCTGGGTCAGACGTAACAACCCAGTGTTTGAGTAGTTTTTGTGTTACACAGATCCTGGGTCAGACGTAACAACCCAGTGTTTGGGTAGTTTTTGTGTTACACAGATCCTGGGTCAGACGCCACAACCCAGTGTTTGGGTAGTTTTTGTGTTACACAGATCCTGGGTCAGACGTAACAACCCAGTGTTTGGGTAGTTTTTGTGTTACACAGATCCTGGGTCAGACGTAACAACCCAGTGTTTGGGTAGTTTTTGTGTAACCCAGATCCTGGTTCTGTGGAGTATTTAAAAAAAGTTAAAAAAATGGGTTGTTTTTAACCCAGTGTTTTTTAGAGTGAGGATTAGAAAGGCATGCATTTTAAAACTCCTTCAGTAAATTGGGTCATAAAACAATCCAGTAAAGCTATCGGGTGCGTTTTGAGTGAATTCCCTCATCTGTCACCGACTGTGGTGGCGCCATCGCAATGGCATTTTTACGGTCTTATTTAATATTTAATCAATTAACTTCATTTGTTCTTTTGCGATGTGTGTGGTGCTGATATTTATAATGGGATTTACATCTGGCATTCACATGAGAGGGAATAAAACAACATCCCTAATTTAAAATGAGAATGATGACACAAAAAGCAGGAGAGGGGGGAGAGATTGAGCAGAGATGAGGGAGAGCTGCGTTCCCTGATGTGCCACGGGATCGAGGCTTTTCTCAGCTCCTGCTCGGAGGATTACTGCATTTACACTTCAGCTTAAAAATAGCCCCGTGATAATTTATTTAGCTGGAGTGTGCCTGTCTGCATTGTGTTCCTGGAGAATAACTTCCTCTGCCTGAGACTGATATTCTTCCATAAACCTCACATATAAACGCAGAACCTTAGACCTTCAAAACATTACAACCAGGGCTTGACATGAACTCTTTTGCTCAGCAGCCACTGTGGGCTAGTGGTTTTCCAAAGTTACTAGCCACTCAGGATTTTCACTGGCCACAATTTTGACATCGATACCATGGGTATAGATATTTTTCATATCTAGGAATCAGGAATATTAGGCCGCTGTCACTTTAAGAGCTGACGCACGGATCCATTACACTGTTACACATGCGTTTTCTTTCTCAACTATTTACCTTCACTCAAACCTTACTTGACTACTCCAAGACCGGCATTTTGACTTTATTGTGTGTGTATTTCACTGTTTAAGCACAATAAGCAGTGAAAAAGAACACAATTTAGCACTGAGAGGTGGCTTAATGTGTGCGCACTTTTGCGGTGTCGCGGACAAGAAACATGTCAGACTACACAACCAATCATCACTTTCCGTCTTTAATGACATGCGTGATGTCATCAAGGAGGCGGAACTAGTGACTGACTTCTGGAAACAACAGTGTAAACAAACAATGCAAACTTCATTGCATAATTCCACCAATACCATCGTCTCTCATTTGTTTCCCTATGTTTGAAAGCTGTGCACGGAAGAGCTTCTGTGCTCTGATTGGTCAATATCACGGATGTGACAGATACCCATCGTGGCGGACCGGAAAAAAATTCAACATGCTAGTCGGGACGATGTGAAGCGTTGGAGACACGTCATCGGCTGTCGTCCACTATGACTTACTATATGTGACCTAAAACAATCGATTCTTGTGTCTCGACGGCCATTGTCGTTTACGAATCACCATGACACGCTACGCCAAATGGATCGTGCTGATAGGTGTAGTCTGTTGCAGGCATAAAGAAACACTAATATTCAAAACTGAGCTCACTGTATTCTCAGAGAAGTCCAAAAGCATGATGTGAATGTGAGGAATGGCAAAAAGTCACACTGTGATTGGCTGATTGACCTGTCCATCAAATAATAGCTACACTCTAAAAAATGCTGGGTTGAAAATGGACTAACCCAGCGATTGGGTTGTTTAAAGCAAACATTTAACCCAAGTGCTGGGATAAAAACGACCCAATTGCTGGGTTAGTCCATTTTCAACCCAACTTGGGTGTACCATTACTTTTTTATTAGTAGTCATTTTTAAAACATTTAAAAATGTGGAAACCACTATGCATTTTTTGTAAAGAAATTAATATTTTTTTATTAAGAAAGGATGCATTAAATTGATCAAAAGTAAAGATTGACACTAATAATGTTACAAAATATTTCTATTTCAAATAAATGCTGTTCTTTTGAACTTATTCACATCACGGTTTCCACAGACATATAATAAGCACAGCTGTTTTCAACATTGATAATAATCATAAATGTTTCTTGAGCTCAAATCCTCATATTACAATGATTACTGAAGGATCATGTGACACTGAAGACTGGAGTAATGATGATAAATTCAGCTTTGGTCACAGGAATAAATTACATTTCACAATATATTCGCATAGGGAACAGCTGATTTACATTTGAATAATATTTCACAATTTTTTTCCTGTATTTTTGATCAAATAAATGCAGCCTTGGTGAGCAGAAGAGACTGCTCTCTATCTTATTGACCCCAAAATCACACCAATTCGTTAAATAAATCAACCGCACTGATTCACGTCCCGTTCACATTTAACCTGCAAACAGTGTGATCATCCTCTACTACTGAATCTGTGCTAGTTAGGTCCATCTGACAGCTACACATGGCTGATGTCTATAACTCCAGCGTATATGAAAGCAATCCAGACTCCTAAGTCGAAAGACGCAATTATATTAGACATTGATAAGCGTGTAAGTGGCTGGAAGTTCACCGTCTCGACTGGTGATGCCAAGCTCTGGTCGGTGTGTGATAATCAGCAAGGGGCTGGATCTCATTACCCTTTCGTTGATAGGGAGGAAACTCTCAAAAGAGCCCTTAAATCTGATGACTCGACACTGTAATCAGCCATGAACCACAGAGACCAGGAGATTAGTTCAGGAAGGAGTCCTAATGTTTTGAAGCAGTGATTTATGTTCATGACCTTGAGGTTCGTTGGCGAGTAATGACCCCTCTCAATAAGTGGACATCTTTCATATGGGAAAAGGATATTGTATTTTTCCTCTTTCTCTGGCACTTCCACTTATTCGATGTGCTATTATCTAGTAAAACTATTATTGAAGATATTAAATCATGAAGCTCAAGTTCACGCTGAAGGTTGACACTTCCTCAACGTTGTTAATGTATCAGAATTTAGATCAAACCCATGACCAAAGGCTCACTATCTTCACTACACTATTAATCTAGGACCTTGCAAGAGAGCTGTCAAGTCATGACATCAATTAGGGTAACATTTCATTTCGATCGTCCACTTTAGACATTCTACTAAACATCGTAGAAGTAACTTTGTAAGAGCATCTCAGCTAACTCTCATTAGAGTAGAGTAGACTATCTGCTTATTATGTGCTAGCACTTTATGTTGATGCTCCCCAACAGACATTTTACTAGTCACTTGGCAACTACATGGAAACTTATTCTCCTAATCCAAACCCTAAGATTAAAGTCTACTAATACTTCTAATACTACTAATAATTAATATGCAGTTGCAAATTAACGGGAGTTAGTTGACAGTTAATTGCAAAGTTACTTGTAGTGTCTAAAAAGGACTACTGAAATAAAGTTTGGAGCTGCTGCATAAAGTATATACTACACCAAGTATGTGAGATTGCAAACTTGACGAATCAGATATAGCTGAAGCTCTTAT
This sequence comes from Romanogobio albipinnatus, assembly GCA_023566225.1. Classification (NCBI taxonomy): domain Eukaryota; kingdom Metazoa; phylum Chordata; class Actinopteri; order Cypriniformes; family Gobionidae; genus Romanogobio; species Romanogobio albipinnatus. The sequence goes on along the minus strand of CM042261.1, from coordinate 3,417,336 downwards.
GTAACTTGCATTTTTAAAACACAATGGTTTCAAAATTCACATTTGAGGAATGACCGTCATTTATGCTGACAGCGAACATTAGTTGACATGAACAACTTGGCAATAAACTGAAATAAGTTTAAGTCGAAGCACTAAAATTATTAACTGGAAATCAATAAATTTTTTTACTAAACAACTAAAACTAAATGGAAATAAAAAGAAATTAAACCTAAATAGCATTATTAAAAATAAAACCCTAAACATTACTAAAAATGTTATTAAAGTGAACAAAAATGTAAATAACAGCCAATTCATAATATTAATACAACTAATATATATATATATATTTTTTAAATAACCGATTAATCTCAGTTCATGTTAATTTCAACATTTACCAATGCATTATTCAAATGAAAAGATGTATCTCTTAATATTAATGGATTGTCCTTATCTATCTATCTATCTATCTATCTATCTATCTATCTATCTATCTATCTATCTATCTATCTATCTATCTATCTATCTATCTATCTATCTATCCGTCCGTCCGTCCGTCCGTCCGTCCGTCCGTCCGTCCGTCCGTCCGTCCGTCCGTCCGTCCGTCCGTCCGTCCGTCCGTCCGTCCGTCCGTCCGTCCGTCCGTCCGTCCGTCCGTCCGTCCGTCCGTCCGTCCGTCCGTCCGTCCGTCCGCCCGCCCGTCCATCCAACCAACCAGCCAACCAACCAACCAGCTAACCAACCAGCTAACCAACCAGCTAACCAACCAACTAACCAACCAACTAACAAGCTAACCAACTAATCAACCAACCAAACAACCACCCAACCACCCAACCAAACGACCAACCGAATAACTAACTAGCCAACTAGCTAAATTAACCCTAACCCTAACCCAACTACCCAACCAACCAACCAACACACCAAGCCAACTAGCTAACCAGATAACCAACCAACCATCTAGCTAACCGACCCTCCAACCAAACAACTACCCAACTGAAAAAAACAAACAACCAACCAACCAAACAACCAACCAACCGAATAACTAACTAGCCAACTAGCTAAATTAACCCTAACCCAACTACCCAATCAATCAACCAACCAACCAACCAAGCAACCAACCAACAAGCTAACCAACTAATCAACCAACCAACCAACCAACTAGCTAACCAAATAAGTTCCCAGCCAACCAACCGACTGACTTACTAACCAACTAGCTAAAAACCAACTACCCAACCAACAAACCAGTTTGAATCAGTCTTACTGAATCCACATCGGATTCATTCACATTCAGTGAAATCCGTCACACATTTGTGTAACTTCAATACGGTCTTCTTGCTCATATGTAAGATACACATTTGCAAACTGTTTTAATGTAATGAAGAAACCTTTCCTGAGCCATTCTCCCTTCAGATCATTACGTGCCCTAATGCTTCACGTAACACATTTTACAGTCAGTAATTAAACGAAAATTAATTTGTCTGGGAGAAGAAAGAACATTGCGGCTTGCATGTGGGTGTTGGAATTGCTTCATTACGTTCAATTACATTTGTTCCTCTCGTTTCCTTCTGGTTTGCACAGGGCAAGTCTGGGCCGAATTACACAGTCTCTGTTCACATTACAACCAGTCCCTCCAGAAAAACGTGATTATGCGATCGCGTGATTTAACGCATAATCAGCCAAAGTCCGCATATTTATGCGGGGACCGCATTTTTTCAAATACGCCGCACTTTCGCCGCATAAATTGCCTATTTCTGTGTGCAAAATATGCGGGGCTAGCATGATTTCATAATCCCCGCATTTTCGTTGCAAAAAAAGTCATATATATATTAGCAGAAAGTTGAAAAAATTTTGTTTACTTCACACAAGAGCCGCCATTTCCCCCTGTTGCCATGGGAATGTTTTGAAGTGACGTAATTACCCGACGTGAACGTCATCAAAAGCTGCAAACCCCGCGGAGAAACCATAGATATCAGTGAAACCATAGATATCAGTGAAACCATGATGAAGCGCAAACTCCCATTGGCCAACAAAAATAACAGCAAAAGAGCAAAGCAGTTTCCCGGTGTGATGACCGATTTCAGAACACAGCATCATGAAGCTTCGAAGCGTTATGAATCAGTGAGTTGATTCAGCGGTTTGAAGCGTTATGAATCAGTGAGTCGATTCAGTGGTTTGGAGCGTTATGAATCAGTGAGTCGATTCAGTGGTTTGGAGCGTTATGAATCAGTGAGTCGATTCAGCGGTTTGGAGCGTTATGAATCAGTGAGTCGATTCAGCGGTTTGGAGCGTTATGAATCAGTGAGTCGATTCAGCGGTTTGAAGCGTTATGAATCAGTGAGTCGATTCAGCGGTTTGAAGCGTTATGAATCAGTGAGTCGATTCAGCGGTTTGGAGCGTTATGAATCAGTGAGTCGATTCAGCGGTTTGAAGCATTATGAATCAGTGAGTCGATTCAGCGGTTTGAAGCATTATGAATCAGTGAGTCGATTCAGCGGTTTGAAGCGTTATGAATCAGTGAGTCGATTCAGCGGTTTGGAGCATTATGAATCAGTGAGTCGATTCAGCGGTTTGAAGCGTTATGAATCAGTGAGTCGACTCAGCGGTTTGGAGCGTTATGAATCAGTGAGTCGATTCAGCGGTTTGGAGCGTTATGAATCAGTGAGTCGACTCAGCGGTTTGGAGCGTTATGAATCAGTGAGTCGACTCAGCGGTTTGGAGCGTTATGAATCAGTGAGTCGACTCAGCGGTTTGGATCGCCAAAGTCACGTATTTCAGCAGTTTGACACGCGATCCAAATCATCAATCGACTCACTGATTCATAGCATCATGATGCCGTGTTTTGAAATCGGTCATCACTATATAAGTCGTTATTTAGTTTTTTTTTGCGCACAGAAACTATTCTCATCGCTTCATAAAGTTATTGTAGAGCCACTGTAGTGAGTTATGGGTCTTGAGAGTGTGCAGTGCATTGTGCCAATGGGGGCCTTTCTGAGCCATCGGAATTCAACAAAAATATCTTCATTTGTGTCTGAAGATGAACGGAGGTCTGACGGGTGTCCAACGACATGAGGGGACGTCATTAATGACAGAATTTACATTTTTGGATGAACTAACCCTTTAAGAGATTGGACTTTGTGCATTGGAAGCACTCAAATGTCTGTAAAACAGGAAGTTATTTATTCATTTTTCAGAAGTTGTAGCATATTCCTTTTGTAAAGCTACAGAACTTGTTTGACTCAATGTTTTGTAAATTTGAGCCGTGTGTTTATTAAGGTCTTCAATAAAACAAGATGAGAACTTAAATATTCCCAGCACTTTCTGTGATGTAGTGCTTTTTTTCTCTTTTTCATCAAACCGCAGTTTTAACAAGTTCCCGCAATTTCCTTGCATAAATATCCCGCATTTTCCATCGCATTTTTAAAGAAAACATGCCCCATAATCAAGGATTTTTGCCCGCAACAATCACAAAAAAAGCCGCATTTTTCTGGAGGGACTGTACAACAGGACATTTCCAAACAGTGACACCAGTCAATGATCAGCTTAACTTGGAGACAATCTCTCCAATACTAAAGCAAAAATAAGTAATAGAATTCAAAACTCTCAAGTTGATGGCATGAACCATATTGTATGTAGATTAGCAGCTGTCAGGCTCGGTCACATAAGGGCATATGCCACACAACTCAATGATAAATATTAATAAAACAGCGCAATGACTCTGGGGAACACATGCCATCATGACAACATCATCTTTGAATAATAACTTGAGTCTCATCCATCAGTAATGAAAGGGAAGAAGCTTCCAGCTTATTGCAGCAGCATTATGAAAAATGTGTAATATAAGTGAGAGTAGTGTTATTGAACATGGGGACTCCAGGTGAATCTCGCCCTGCTGTGACTGAACTACTTGACAAGGCAAGGGAAACATTTGCGCAATCCGCAGTGACTAACTTGCAAACATTGAGGAACAAGAATTATCCGCCTGATAAAACACCACACTGAGTAATCGCAGAGGAACACACACTCCCACTTCCCCTGAAACCAATTCAGATGTCAGATGTGTGATTGACAAACACAGATTTTTTACCACAGAACAAAACGCCCAGTTTTTTCTGGTATGTGCCTTGGAAAATAAGAGAGGGGAAATTCACTAAAGCCTCTTTCACACAGGAAATTTCCAGAAAAGTTGTTCCGGAAATCAAAGCTTAGACTGAATGTAGCTTAAAGGGATAGTGCACATTAAAGTAACACTCTGTCATCCTCATGCCGTTCCAAACCTGTATGACTTTCTGTCTTCTGTGGAGCATAAAAGAAGATAGAAATTGCATTGCAAAAATAAACCTTTAACATTCAAGACAAAAAAAAATCTCTTTGTGCTACACCGAAAAAAAAGTATATAAAAGGGTTTGGAATGACATGAGGGCAATTCTATTTATATTGTTTTAGCATCAGATTCACAGAAAAATATGCACATTAGATAATGGAGAGAATGTTCTAATCAAACAATGCTGATATTTGTAAATAACAACGTGTCCACACCAGACGTGACACGACTACGAGATGAAAAGAATCAATCCAAAACCACAGCCAATCAGAAGAGAGTGTGGGCGGAGTCTCTCTGCAAGTGCACTGCACTCTGAACCAGATCAATCGAAAATCACAGCCAATCAGAAGAGCGTGTGGGCGGAGTCTCTCTGCAAGTGCACTGCACTCTGAACCAGATCAATCCAAAACCACAGCCAATCAGAAGAGCGTGTGGGCGGAGTCTCTGCAAGTGCACTGCACTCTGAACCAGATCAAACCAAAACCACAGCCAATTAGAAGAGTGTGTGGGCGGAGTCTCTCTACAAGTGCACTGCACTGAACCAGATCAATCCAAAACCACAGCCAATCAGAAGAGCGTGTGGGCGGAGTCTCTCTGCAAGTGCACTGCACTCTGAACCAGATCAATCCAAAACCACAGCCAATCAGAAGAGCGTGTGGGCGGAGTCTCTGCAAGTGCACTGCACTCTGAACCAGATCAATCCAAAACCACAGCCAATTAGAAGAGAGTGTGGGCGGAGTCTCTCTGCAAGCGCACTACACTCAACCAAATCAAGCCAAAATCACAGCCAATCAGAAGAGAGTGAGGGCGGAGTCTCTCTGCAAGCGCACTGCACTCAATCAAATCAATCCAAAATCACAGTCAATAGGCTTGTTCGACTTCACCCAGCGATGCGCAGACCGATCGGCGGCTGACTTGAAGCAGTGCATGCCGGTTAGACATTTTGTCCGACTTGAGGCAGCGCCGACACCACGTGACAGTGACGTATGTCAACAAAGCACCGCGAGAGCGATTCAAGAGCCACCGGCTGATACAGCCGGTGCAGTTTCTACAGAGCGGCTGCAGGAGGCTACACGGACTCTGATGACGACACAGCTGTTCCACGATTGGCTGGATTCACCGCATGACAGCGATCACGCGTGTTTCATGTTTATTCTGAAACACACGCTGTATTAAGCAGTACATAAAGTATTACATGACAATAATGTCTCTGAAACATCTGTGCATTGCCAAATATTGCATTTATTTAACTTCAGCTGATAAAGTATGCAAACACAGCGCGAGCGTCACTACGGGAAGCAGAAAGTGTCCGACTTCACGTCTCCGTTTGCAGCTCCTCCCCGCCTGCACGCGGCTACTCTCGCCGATCAGTTGAATCCAGCCGCAGCCGATGTCGAACACACCTAATCAGAAGAGTGTGTGGGCGGAGTCTCTGCAAGCGCACTGCACTCTGAACCAGATCAATCCAAAACCACAGCCAATCAGAAGAGTGTGTGGGCGGAGTCTCTGCAACGGCACTGCACTTGGAACCAGATCAATCCTAAATCACAGCCAATCAGAAGAGTGTGTGGGCGGAGTCTCTGCAACGGCACTGCACTTGGAACCAGATCAATCCTAAATCACAGCCAATTAGAAGAGTGTGTGGGCGGAGTCTCTCTGCAAGTGCACTGCACTCTGAACCAGATCAATCCAAAACCACAGCCAATCAGAAGAGCGTGTGGGCGGAGTCTCTCTGCAAGCGCACTGCACTCTGAACCAGATCAATCCAAAATCACAGCCAATCAGAAGAGTGTGTGGGCGGAGTCTCTCTGCAAGTGCACTGCACTCTGAACCAGATCAATCCAAAATCACAGCCAATCAGAAGAGTGTGTGGGCGGAGTCTCTCTGCAAGTGCACTGCACTCTGAACCAGATCAATCCAAAACCACAGCCAATCAGAAGAGCGTGTGGGCGGAGTCTCTCTGCAAGAGCACTGCACTCGCAACCAGATCAATCCAAAACCACAGCCAATCAGAAGAGAGTGTGGGCGGAGTCTCTGCAAGCGCACTGCACTCGCTACAAGACTCACAACATTGTCTCTTTCAGTTTCGGCTATAAATGATATTCAAGCTCACATTAAATTCATAATCAGTATCTGAGATTATCATTTTCATAAATTGTTTGTTGTTGTTCCAGCCGAAACAAAAGCCATTTGTAAAATAGAAGCGTTGCGTATCACCGTAGCAGTTTGAGAGGACAAAAAGTCTTATTAACATAGAAAAGACGCTTTTTATCGCATGTCACAGCGTCACGTCTGGTTAGGACAAGGTGTCGGGCTCAAAATATAATAATATCAGCACTATTTCAGGGCTTTAGCACCAGTTTTATTACATATATTGTGTGCTTGTCTGGATGTATTCCAGCTCCCCTCCATCATTTGATGAATTAATGCTGCTCTGATCAATAGAAAATGTACACAAATATTTCTTCTAAATGAAATTTTGTTCCTTGAATTCACCCCAGAGTCACAATTACTACAAATGAGAGTTAGACTGTGAGACAGTGAGACAGAACGAAAACTTTTCCTTTAAGGGCATCAGGACAAACGGAAATTATTTCTAATCCATTTTCACTTTAGGCCCGAAAGCTAATCGCCTCTGTCCATACGGAAATGGCCTGATACTGTTCTTTTCCTCCCAATTGTATTAGGAGACTAAACACTCACACACACAAACTAAAGATAAACTATACCAGAGTCTAATTACTCTTTAAAATGGAAAAGCCCATGAAAAGAAGCCAACTCATTTCCAGCTCGGAAATCAGTGCAATAAGACATTTAATCAGGCGTGACAGATCCACTGAACGCTGCTGCTCCTCTTGTGAACGTCATAAACAGCACAAACAAAACTTTCACGTATTGTTGAGTCTACGCCATTCATAGTAGTTTAGACCTTATCTTAAGCCCTATTTGAAAGGGACTAGGTTTAGACTAGGACTAGAGTGTGTGGGCGGAGTCTCTCTGCAAGCGCACTGCACTCGCAACCAAATCAATTCAAAATCACAGCCAATCAGAAGAGCGTGTGGGCGGAGTCTCTCTGGAAGCGCACTGCACTCACAACCAAAACAATTCAAAATCACAGCCAATCAGAAGAGCAAGTGGGCGGAGTCTCTATGCAAGTGCACTGCACTCGCAACCAAACCAATTCAAAATCACAGCCAATCAGAAGAGCGTGTGGGCGGAGTCTCTCTGCAAGTGCACTACACTCGCAACCAAATCAATCCAAAATCACAGCCAATCAGAAGAGAGTGAGGGCGGAGTCTCTCTGCAAGTGCACTGCACTCAATCAAATCAAAGCTAATCAGAAGAGTGTGTGGGCGGAGTCTCTCTGCAAGCGCACTGCACTCACAACCAAATCAATCCAAAATCACAGCCAATCAGAAGAGAGTGAGGGAGGAGTCTCTCTGCAAGCGCACTACACAATCAAAGCAATCCAAAATCACAGCCAATCAGAAGAGAGTGAGGGCGGAGTCTCTCTGGAAGCGCACTGCACTCAATAAAATCAAAGCCAATCAGAAGAGAGTGAGGGCGGAGTCTCTCTGCAAACGCACTGCACTCGCAACCAAATCAATCCAAAATCACAGCCAATCAGAAGAGTGTGTGGGCGGAGTCTCTCTGCAAACGCACTGCACTCGCAACCAAATCAATCCAAAATCACAGCCAATCAGAAGAGAGTGAGGGCGGAGTCTCTCTGGAAGCGCACTGCACTCAATAAAATCAAAGCCAATCAGAAGAGAGTGAGGGCGGAGTCTCTCTGCAAGCACACTACACTCAATCAAATAAATCTAAAATCACAGCCAATCAGAAGAGAGTGAGGGCGGAGTCTCTCTGCAAGTGCACTGCACTCGCAACCAAATCAATCCAAAATCACAGCCAATCAGAAGAGAGTGAGGGCGGAGTCTCTCTGCAAGCACACTGCACAATCAAATCAATCCAAAATCACAGCCAATCAGAAGAGAGTGAGGGCGGAGTCTCTCTGCAAGCACACTGCACAATCAAATCAGTCCAAAATCACAGCCAATCAGAAGAGAGTGAGGGCGGAGTATCTCTGGAAGCGCACTGCACTCAATAAAATCAAAGCCAATCAGAAGAGCATGTGGGCGGAGTCTCTCTGCAAGCACACTACACTCAGTCAAATCAATTTAAAATCACAGCCAATCAGAAGAGCGTGTGGGTGTGAGAGTGTGCATTTATTATATAAATAATATTTATTTTATATTTTTGGTTCATGTTAATTTTGGTAAAAATTTTTTGCATTTCATTATGTGCTTTTGTCATTTTTTTTAATCACTATTTAGGTTTAGTTTATTTTTATTTCAGTTTTAGTTATTTATTTCCAGTTAATAATTTTAGTGCTTCAACTTCAACTCGGTTTATTGCCAAGGCAACATTTCTAATTTTCAAATAATAATTGTATTTTTTTTCAGCTTTATGTCATTTAACGGAAATGTTTTTAATAGTTTTATTTCATGATAATAAGCTAGTCCTGTCCGAATCAGGCTTAAGGAGATAAAGGCACAATCTCTCGCAGTGCCGTGTGGAAAATCATAATCTGTGATCCTCAAAGCCACTATTATCAAAGCAAACATAACACCAATGCCACAGCGAACACTAATGGTCTATTTATCTCTGTCTAATGTGATTAGATGGGACTAACCACAAACAAAAGATTCAGAAATATAGTTAACGCGCAGCACATTAATAATGAGCATGTTGCTGAATGTGTAAATGTAGCATGCGTCTGTCTAAATATAATGTCTGTATTTGGTGATTCATGCGCTGAAGCGCTCCAAATGTGTTTGGAAAGCTTCCGTCTGAGGGGAGGATGGATTGGCAGGATTTCACTCTTCATTAAAGGAGAGGAAAATGAGTTTGTCTTTCCTCGTCAGTCGGTTCTGAGCGCACGGCACACTCACACACACTCAACTTCAGCTTCTGAGATGTTCCGGCGTTTCAATGATGGGTGAAAAATAAAGAATGGGGTAAACAAGTTGTTGTTTTGTCAGTGGTAATCGATCGACAGCATCAACATAGATAGAATAGCCTTTAAAAGCAGCAATAATGGCAATTACACTCAAAAACAATTCACAAACTCATGCATCAGTTTATGAATGGGAGATTTGTAAATGTGTAGACAGATGTGCCTTAATAGACGGATCCAGCAAAACCTTTCAGCTCAAGCCTGAAAATGACTGAGGCTCATTACACATTCGTATAGGAATAGACGTAATTATGAACACGCTCACTCCAAATATTACTGTATCATAATTTGTGTGCACTGGCAGTTTCAGAGAAAGACTCCAGCTATGAATTCCACTGTACCGGTACACAACAAAAGCCATAAACTCTGAGAAAGCAGGTTCTATACAGAACTCTAGGGTTCTTGACTCAAAAATGTTCTATATAAGGAGAAATGTCTTAAATAATTTCATGTTTAACAGGTTATTTCATTTTTCCCTAGTGATAAAGTATGTTGACAAGCTGTTTAATTCATAAAATGTAATCAAAATAAAAAATAAAAATGATTAAAATTAATAACTTGTTCCCCACCAGCGTATTTTTTATTTCTTTCTTTTTTATTTCTTTTAAGGTTGCCAGCCAGCGGCAGCATTTTTTAACAGTTTCACACAAATGTTATGGCCCCAGAATATTTTGTTGTATGATTATCTGAACATGCAATATATCAAAAGAAGAAACAGACCCCCTGCTTTTTTCATGCATTCTTTTTTTTTATTAAAGGTCCCGTTCTTCGTGATCCCATTGTTCAAACTTTAGTTAGTGTGTAATGTTGCTGTTAGAGCATAAATAATACCTGTAAAATTATAAAGCTCAAAGTTCAATGCCAAGCGAGATATTTTATTTAACAGAAGTTCCCTTTCAAAGCCTACAGCGAACGGCCGGCTTGGACTACATCCTGGTACTTCCTTCATTAATGACGTCAGTAGAACAGTAGAACAGACTAACCTCCGCCCACAAGAATACGCGAAAAAAGGGGGCGTGGTCTTGTTGCTGTCCCACGTGGAGAAGAGGAAGTGTTGCGTGGAGAAGAGGAAGTGTTGCGTTTGAGTGTGTTTGTCGCCATGTCGTCGAGACGCTGTTATTTTCATCCCGGAGTCAAATCACCTTTGTTTGCCTTTCACAGGGACGCTGTAGAGATCATTGAGCGCATACATCTCCCGTTAAGAGGCGTGACCTTTCCGTGCGCTAAGCTGCTGTCGAATCACAACACGGGAACCGCTGGCACAATCAGAACTCATTACATATTTCTGAAGGAGGGACTTCATAGAACAAGGAACTCATCAGCCGTTTTCAGGACAGTGAAAACAGCGGTGTACAGATGAGTAAATTGTGTTAAAAATACTGTTTTTTTTTTAATATTATATTGCACACTGTAAACACAATCAAAGCTTCAAAAAAACACGAAGGACGGGACCTTTAACACTTGAATGTAAGTTTCTTTAAAAAAGAAATATTTTGAACGAAAAGCTGAGAAAATCGTGTGCTACAACGTGCTTAAGCAATGCTTTTATCACTTGTTTCTGCTCCTTTTTTCCTGTGTTTTGATCAGGAGATTCAGTACTCTTTCAGAAGATGTGTAATAACGCTATCTATATAACAGTGAAAACATGGAAAGCTGGAAAATTCTGTCAATGGTGGGGAAGCTTTTGCTCATAAAGTGACGGAAAAATCAGTCAAAGCTGGCTAAAACTAATCTGTAAAAACATCCAAAAAGGGGAACGCCTAAAAGTTTCTACAGGGGTGAATTCAGAGTGACTTCACAACTACCTTGTTTCGTCCAGATTTTCTGACTTTTCAGTTTGGTCCGAATCAAAATTACAAGAGTGAAAGCTCCCCTGGACCACGGTCCGGATCAAACAGACGAAATTTGGTCCGACGAAAAGAGGTAGTCTTGGTCCGGATCAAACTGAACAAAGGTTCGGTTCGTTTCTAGTGTGAAAGCAATTTCTGTATGGTTCGGACTTTCACACCATTTACAGGAAGTTCCTGTTGATGTGTAAATATAATGTTATTTTTAAATTTCATCTCGGCTATATTGTTTATGAAAAGGGCAAAGATGCGCAGAGATCAGAAATGATTTTGACCACTTCATTAAGTTGTGTTTTGTAGAAAGCATTTCTTTAAAGTGAATTTTGTTTTGTATAAATTGCATCTTAATTTGAATCAATGTTTCATCAGCCAATTGCCCGGATTTAATAAAGAAGAAGCAAATAGACTACAGCAGACAACAATTGTGACACTTGCATTGCTCTTGAACATGTCTCATAAATAAACCGAAACTCAGCAGGCTACTTTCCTCACAGAAAGCTTGAAATGTCCACTTTTAAACGAAACAATTCGAAACGAAAAGAAATAGTCAAGCAATGCGCACTGTTCACTAGTGGCAACGATATGCGTCCGTTCATTCATTCTTGTCAAAGACGCTGATGTCAGACGCATGTCCGTTTACAAACCAATCAAAGTCAAGATGCCGCCCACATAGATGATGACGACAGGACGCGAGCACGTCATGTGAAGTTCTTTAGTGCGCTCGCATAATTACAATGTGAAACCAAACCAAAACTAACCGAATGTATCAAATGTATTAAAACATGAACTTTGGTTCGGACTTTCAGGTGTGAAAACGCCCTTAGACACTTTTCATCTCAATGGGAAAATGTGTCCCAATCACCCTGAATGTTTTCTTTATTGATGCCAAAGTCTTCCGATAAGACAAGTGCAATCATTTTTTAGAAAAAAAGATGCTAGTTAGAGCCGTAAAGGCTTAAATAACCAACAAACATGAAAGTATGTCGCCGCCAATAGCCTTGTGGTTCGCTAACTTCACAGACATATAGAGCAGTTGCATCTCTGGCGACACGAGTTCGATTCCCGGCTCGAGGTCCATTGCCGATCCCGTTCTCCTCACTCTCCAGCCCATGCTTTATTGTCTCATCTGCACTGTCCTATCTAATAAAAGGCACAAAAAGACCAAAAAAAAAAACTACAGGAAAGTATGATGCAACCAAGACATTTCTCCTCATATAGAACCTAAAGGATTAAATGCTAAACTGATTTTACTCCAGCAGTAAATGCATAAAGCCATGCATGTTTCTTCATCTATGTGGCCATTTGCTGACTTCCATATCGCCTCTGTCCATCGCCAGTGTTTGGTAATTGTTTCCACCGCTCAAGACGTTAATGAAGGTGAGGGTGGGCCGGAGGAGGGCGTCTTGACAAGCGTTTAAGAGACTATTTCTGCTATGCATCCCAGCCACACATCTCTCAAAGCAACCCCACAATTACAGGCTCATCCGAGGACCGTGCGAGACCTCCTGGGAGCCGCAAACCAGCACTGAGAACTTCCCACAGGTGAAGGCAGCACTTTAAGGCAACAGGCATTGACTTCGCTTTCTATTGAGTGGTGTAGTCTGCAAAAGATGGTGGGTTGCATGTCAGCAATCATGAAGCACAAACATTGCCCTCAGAAATGAAGGAATTGCTGAATAAACTAAGGTGGGTTATGAAGATGCTGACAGATGTGGATGGTCTTTTCCTCTTCCTTCTACCCAAGTTTTGTGGTTTATGATGGGGTCATCAGTTTATGCTGGTGCTAACCACATGAGGTATGAGTATATAATGTCCTCATATGGCTTCTATTTTATCACGATCAACAGCTCATTCAGTCAGTATTTTTACCCTCAATCTACATATTTTCCAGCACTGTAATCAGTCTTCTTCTAATCAGCACAAACACACACAATCACAGATGTATTCTTTATTTGATCCTTCATAAAATATACAACTATGACAATATTATTATCTCCTTCTTGCCACTTCTGCAAACCCTGCAATTACAATGGAGAATTAAAGCGTTTAGGCTTCAAAAGCACCATGACTCCAGTGCTATATACAGATATGATGTCTTCTGAAGACAAATGATGGATTTGTATGAGAAACAATTTATAATTGTTATTAAACTTGTAGGCCTAATTATTATATTATGAAATCACATTCAGTGGGTTGGTAACTAGTCTGGCAAACTTCAAATCATTCAGAGCGAATCTGAATCTAACCGTTCAGAGCGAATCTGAATCTAACCGTTCAGGCCGAATCTGAATCCAATCGTTCAGACCAAATCTGAATCTAATCGTTCAGACCGAATCTGAATCTAACCATTCAGGCCGAATCTGAATCCAATCGTTCAGACCAAATCTGAATCTAATCGTTCAGACCGAATCTGAATCTAACCATTCAGACCAAATCTGAATCTAATCGTTCAGACCGAATCTGAATCTAACAATTCAGACCAAATCTGAATCTAATCATTCAGACCAAATCTGAATCTAATCATTCAGACTGAATCTGAATCTAATCAATCGTTCAGACCAAATCTGAATCTAACCATTCAGACCGAATCTGAATCTAACCATTCAGACCAAATCTGAATCTAATCGTTCAGACCGAATCTGAATCTAACAATTCAGACCAAATCTGAATCTAATTATTCAGAACGAATCTGAATCTAATCGTTAAGACCGAATCTGAATCTAATCGTTCAGACCGAATCTGAATCTAACCATTCAGATGATCCTGAATCAAACCGTTCAGACAGATTCTGAATTTAACCATTCAGACCTAATCTGAATCTAACTGTTCAGACCGAATCTGAATCCAACCGTTCAGACCGAATCTGAATCTAATCGTTTAGAACAAATCTGAATCAAACCGTTCAGACCGAATCTGAATCTAATCGTTCGGACCGATCCTAAATCTTATCATTCAGACCGAATCTGAATCTAATCAAACGTTCAGACCGAATCTGAATCTAATCAAACGTTCAGACCGAATCTGAACCTAACCATTCAGACCGAATCTGAATCTAACCATTCAGACCGAATCTAAATCTAACCATTCAGACCAAATCTGAATCTAATCGTTCAGACCAAATCTGAATCTAATCGTTCAGACCAAATCTGAATCTAATCGTTCAGACCAAATCTGAATCTAATCGTTCAGACCAAATCTGAATCTAATCGTTCAGACCAAATCTGAATCTAATCGTTCAGACCGAATCTGAATCTAACCGTTCAGACTGAATCTGAATCTAACCATTCAGACCAAATCAGAATCTAACCATTCAGACGATTCTGAATCTAACCGTTCAGACCAAATCTGAATATAACGTTTCAGACCAAATCTGAATCGTATCATTTAGACTGAATCTGAATCTTATCATTTAGACCGAATCTGAATCTAACCTTTCAGATTGATTCTGAATCTAACCATTCAGACCGATTCTGAATCTAACCGTTCAGACCGAATCTGAATCCAACCGTTCAGACCAAATCTGAATCCAACCGTTCAGACAGATTCTGTATTTAACCGTTCAGACCTAATCTGAATCTAACCGTTCAGACCAAATCTGAATCAAACCGTTCAGACCGATTCTGAATCTAACCGTTCAGACCGATTCTGAATCTAACCGTTCAGACCAAATCTGAATATAACGTTCAGACCAAATCTGAAGCTTATCGTTTAGACCGAATCTGAATCTAACCTTTCAGACAGATTCTGAATCTAACCATTCAGACCGATTCTGAATCTAACCATTCAGACCGATTCTGAATCTAACCGTTCAGACAGATTCTGAATATAACCGTTCAGACAGATTCTGAATATAACCGTTCAGACAGATTCTGAATATAACCGTTCAGACCGAATCTGAATCCAACCGTTCAGACCAAATCTGAATCCAACCGTTCAGACAGATTCTGAATTTAACCGTTCAGACCTAATCTGAATCTAACCGTTCAGACCGAATCTGAATCTAACCATTCAGACCGATTCTGAATCTAACCATTCAGACCTAATCTGAATCTAACTGTTCAGACCTAATCTGAATCTAACCGTTCAGACAGAATCTGAATCTAACCATTAAGACCAAATCTGAATATAATCATTCAGACCGAATCTGAATCTAATCATTCAGACCGAATCTGAATCTAACCGTTCAGACCTAATCTGAATCTAACCATTAAAATGATCCTGAATCTAACCATTCAGATTGTCCTGAATCTAACCATTCAGACCGATTCTGAATCGAACCGTTCAGACAGATTCTGAATTTAACCGTTCAGACCTAATCTGAATCTAACCGTTCAGACCGAATCTGAATCCAACCGTTCAGACCAAATCTTAATCCAACTGTTCAGACCGAATCTGAATCTAATCGTACAGACCGAATCTGAATCCAACGGTTCAGACCGAATCTGAATCTACCCGTTCAGACCAATTCTGAATCGAACCATTCAGACCTAATCTAAATCTAACCGTTCAGACCTAATCTGAATCTAACCGTTCAGACCGAATCTGAATCCAACTGTTCAGACCAAATCTGAATCCAACCGTTCAGACTGAATCTGAATCCAACCGTTCAGACCGAATCTGAATCTAATCGTTCAGCCCAAATCTGAATCTAACCGTTCAGACCTAATCTGAATCTAACCATTCAGACCGATTCTGAATCTAACCGTTCAGACCGATTCTGAATCTAACCGTTCAGACGAATCTGAATCTAACCATTCAGACCGATTCTCAATCTAACCATTCAGACCGATCCTGAATCAAACCATTCAGACCGATTCTGAATCTAACCATTCAGACCGATTCTGAATCTAACCGTTCAGACCTAATCTGAATCAAATCCCTCAGACCGATTCTGAATCTAACCATTCAAACCTAATCTTAATCTAACTGTTCAAACCTAATCTGAATCAAATCCCTCAGACCGATTCTGAATGTTTTGTTTACGAATCCTACATCACTACAAACCTCTCATGAATTACTGCTACTATATGGCTACAGAGGACTGATATGTTTTAAGATAGATTTATGGTGCTTTTGCATCATTTTTAAAGATTGAAAACTGACTTTAAATTTCTCATGTGGAAAAACAAAAAGAAACACAGTCATGTGGGTTTGGAATGGCATGAGAGTGAGTAAATGATGACAGGATTCTAATTTGGTCACACTTTAGATTAGGGTCTAATTCTCACTATTAACTACATCTTAATATGCATGCTAATAAGCAACGTGTTAATAGTGAGAATTGGACCCAAAACTAAAGTGTTATCTTACATTTTTTGGTGAACTATCCCTTTAAACTTCCCCGAAGCTTCCACAGTGTGCCATCTCATGCCTTGTTATTTGAAGCGACCAGGGCATCTATATGAATGTCGGCGTGAGTCTCGAGGGACCGTGCTGTCTTTGATGGACCCTCCATGGGGACCAGGTAAAAAAGCAACCCCTCACGTACTGCGAATCCGGGCCACAGAAAGTCAGCCTCTGTGATACCGCTGTAAATTACAGCAAAAAAAAGCCCTGCTACCCCTCTGTTATCCATCTCACATTTTTGATTGCTCCACGCGGGAGGGACGGAGGAGAGAGGGAGGAACTGAGGGAGAGGAAAGGTGAGGGTTTAGACTGTTTTTCTGTGAAGGACTGAAGACACTTTCCCGGAGGGGAAAGACAAGGAGCGATTATAACAATCGACCCTCCTTTTCTCAGATAGACGGGCTGATTGGGGGTCTTTAGCTCAGGGACCACCACTCAACAGAAGCTTTGTGAAGACATGAAATGCTCTTTTCTGCCTCCTCATCCTCCTCTCGTCAATGGCATTTGCCTCTCATGCTGAAGGATTTCTCTTTTAAAGGTCATGTGCCAATGCATTTCCTCCCTTATTCATATTTTAGGGAAGAATTCTTAAAAATGAAGTTCCGGATATGAACAGCATTATTTGATTGGCATTTGGCATATGGCAAATGCAATTGGTGTGCTATTCAAAAAGAGTGGATGCCAAGAGACCGGATTCATTTTCTCTTATTTTGGGAAAGGTTTATATGGAATGGGTTGCTTGGTTATAAAATCTGTATGTGTCTACACCGATGTGTAAAGTCGGTATAGAGCGAGAGTGACATTTGCATGATGGTAATTTACTCTGATCTAAAAGGAGTGAATTTAATGGGTCCAGTTCCACTAATTCCAATTTCTTAAAGGGATAGTTCACACAAAAATTGACATTCTGTCATCATTTCCTCACGCTCATGTCTCTCTGTTGTTTTGGACCCCATTGACTTTCACTGTATCGACAAATATTTTCTAGAAAACAACTTTGCGTTTTCCGCAAAAGAACAAACGTGATTCAATGCATTAAAACTAGTCCAGATTATTTAGAATATTAAAGGGGTCATGGATTGAGAAATCTAATTTTCCTTGAGCCTTTGACATACAGTATAATGGTGCGTTCACACCGGACGCGAATGACGTGAATAAATTGCACTATTCGCGCGTAGTTTTGAGTTTAAAACATTTTGAGTTTACTCGCTTCATTCACGCGTGACATTCACTGCACAACAGACGCAAATTTGCATCATGGGAGGGGCTTCTGCCAACGGCTCGTGAAATGGCTGACATGAGCTGTGTTTACACGTCTTTTTTGTTAAAATCTACTGTTAATGTGTGACAAAACATAGTTTTAAGACTTTTTCAGGTGATAATGTAGTTGTTTAAAGCTCAAATCTGTGGTTTATTTATAAAGAGAACGCCTATTTAAACATTTTATCTGGCGTTTGTGGAGTTGTGAGCTCCAGTGGATCAGCGGCGCTCAGCGCTCATTAACCCGGCGAGAGCAGCCTTTCCTCGGCCAGTCCTTCTGTCGTCTGCCGCTGACTCTGATGTCTCTGTGGTGTCTCGAGCTATAATTCGTCTTGTAACGGGCGATCTTTGCTCTCATGGATCTATAATTTGTTCCCTGGCAAATCGTTTAGGCTGAGGGCAAAGTGATAGGCTATAACTTTACGTTACCATTGTAGCCGACTAGCACTGACTTTGAATGTTTGACTGAATTGTTTGCTTTATTTCATGTGTAGCTTATTATACCTTTTACTTATACTTTTGTATTATTGATCATACATAAACTTGCATTTAACAAAAAGAGACTGGGTTGTGTTTCATGTCATTTAATGTTATCACAGTGATAATCATATGCACACTGGTCTGAACCAGATATTAATATATGATTAATATACACCATATGATTTTCTCCTCATTGTTGTCACTACAAGAGCAAGCTCCTGATTGGTTAACACGGCGTGAATATTCACCAAAGTTCAGATTTTTCAACTTGTGCGAATCACGCTTCAAACGCTCAATTTGCGTCCGGTGTGTATGCACCATCAGTGGTCACTATACTATAAGAATATCCTGTAAGTTTCAGAACTGAAAACTTCCAAAAACAGCTTTTATTGTAACCAAGCCCAGAGAACGACTCGTTGTGAAATGAGCCTATAGAAGATGAAGAAAGAAGAAGATCAACGCCTACTTCATCAGTGCAACTCTGGCCCCGCCCACTGGAGTATTAGTGAGATGACGAGGAGAGACGAACTGACTAAAAATAACATCGCCTTCCAAAGTATCCTAATGCTAGGAATGTGCTTATTTATGTATTCACTACATCTGACTGTGGATTCTTCTCAGGTGACTGTATGTACCGACAGAGCACCGGACGTGTCATTACTAGATTCACTCGTTCTCTGACGAAATCCTGCATTACAACATATTCTGAGGGTGGTGGTGTTCTGGGGATCATATTTCCATATTAACACATCAGAATATGTTCAACGAACGTTGCCACCTCATGCAGCCACATCCATTCTGTTCTTTCTGGGCCAAGACTTGTTCTTGCTTAAAATCCTCTCAAGAGCGCATTTGCTCAGAGATATTCAATGCCGTTCCACTTACAAGGCAGTAATTTAATCATTAGTAGCTAAAATCACAGTTAAAATACTCATTTATGTGTTCACAAATCATCCTGTGTCGGGTCGCGGCAGATCAGTGAGCAACAAGTCATAATTTAGACTTTTTATCTTATAATTATGACTTAAGTATGTCATAATTTCGATTATACTAACTATTTCATATGCAAATATGTCAGCCAATCACAGCAGTGGGCGTTTACACTGAAATCTCACAGCGGCCAATCACAGCAGTGGGCGTTTACACTGAAGGCTCACAGCGGCCAATCACAACAGTGGGCGTTTACACTGAAGTCTCACAGCGGCCAATCACAGCAGTGGGCGTTTACACTGAAATCTCACAGCGGCCAATCACAGCAGTGGGCGTTTACACTGAAGTCTCACAGCGGCCAATCACAGCAGTGGGCGTTTACACTGAAGTCTCACAGCGGCCAATCACAACAGTGGGCGTTTACACTGAAGTCTCACAGCGGCCAATCACAGCAGTGGGCGTTTACACTGAAATCTCTCAGCGGCCAATCACAGCAGTGGGCGTTTACACTGAAATCTCACAGCGGCCAATCACAGCAGTGGGCGTTTACACTGAAATCTCACAGCGGCCAATCACAGCAGTGGGCGTTTACACTGAAATCTCACAGCGGCCAATCACAGCAGTGGGCGTTTACACTAAAATCTCACAGCGGCCAATCACAGCAGTGGGCGTTTACACTGAAATCTCACAGTGGCCAATCACAGCAGTGGGCGTTTACACTGAAGTCTCACAGCGGCCAATCACAGCAGTGGGCGTTTACACTGAAGTCTCACAGCGGCCAATCACAGCAGTGGGCGTTTACACTGAAGTCTCACAGCGGCCAATCACAGCAGTGGGCGTTTACACTGAAGTCGCACAGCGGCCAATCACAGCAGTGGGCGTTTACACTGAAGTCTCACAGCGGCCAATCACAGCAGTGGGCGTTTACACTGAAGTCTCACAGCGGCCAATCACAGCAGTGGGCGTTTACACTGAAATCTCACAGCGGCCAATCACAGCAGTGGGCGTTTACACTGAAATCTCACAGCGGCCAATCACAGCAGTGGGCGTTTACACTAAAATCTCACAGCGGCCAATCACAGCAGTGGGCGTTTACACTGAAGTCGCACAGCGGCCAATCACAGCAGTGGGCGTTTACACTGAAATCTCACAGCGGCCAATCACAGCAGTGGGCGTTTACACTGAAGTCTCACAGCGGCCAATCACAGCAGTGGGCGTTTACACTGAAGTCTCACAGCGGCCAATCACAGCAGTGGGCGTTTACACTGAAATCTCACAGCGGCCAATCACAGCAGTGGGCGTTTACACTGAAATCTCACAGTGGCCAATCACAGCAGTGGGCGTTTACACTGAAATCTCACAGCGGCCAATCACAGCAGTGGGCGTTTACACTAAAATCTCACAGCGGCCAATCACAGCAGTGGGCGTTTACACTGAAGTCTCACAGCGGCCAATCACAGCAGTGGGCGTTTACACTGAAATCTCACAGCGGCCAATCACAGCAGTGGGCGTTTACACTGAAATCTCACAGCGGCCAATCACAGCAGTGGGCGTTTACACTGAAATCTCTCAGCGGCCAATCACAGCAGTGGGCGTTTACACTGAAATCTCACAGCGTCCAATCACAACAGTGGGCGTTTACACTGAAATCTCACAGCGGCCAATCACAGCAGTGGGCGTTTACACTGAAATCTCTCAGCGGCCAATCACAGCAGTGGGCGTTTACACTGAAATCTCACAGCGGCCAATCACAGCAGTGGGCGTTTACACTGAAATCTCACAGCGGCCAATCACAGCAGTGGGCGTTTACACTGAAATCTCACAGCGGCCAATCACAGCAGTGGGCGTTTACACTAAAATCTCACAGCGGCCAATCACAGCAGTGGGCGTTTACACTGAAATTTCACAGCGGCCAATCACAGCAGTGGGCGTTTACACTGAAGTCTCACAGCGGCCAATCACAGCAGTGGGCGTTTACACTGAAGTCTCACAGCGGCCAATCACAGCAGTGGGCGTTTACACTGAAGTCGCACAGCGGCCAATCACAGCAGTGGGCGTTTACACTGAAGTCTCACAGCGGCCAATCACAGCAGTGGGCGTTTACACTAAAATCTCACAGCGGCCAATCACAGCAGTGGGCGTTTACACTGAAATTTCACAGCGGCCAATCACAGCAGTGGGCGTTTACACTGAAGTCTCACAGCGGCCAATCACAGCAGTGGGCGTTTACACTGAAATCTCACAGCGGCCAATCACAGCAGTGGGCGTTTACACTGAAATCTCACAGCGGCCAATCACAGCAGTGGGCGTTTACACTGAAGTCTCACAGCGGCCAATCACAGCAGTGGGCGTTTACACTGAAGTCTCACAGCGGCCAATCACAGCAGTGGGCGTTTACACTGAAGTCGCACAGCGGCCAATCACAGCAGTGGGCGTTTACACTGAAGTCTCACAGCGGCCAATCACAACAGTGGGCGTTTACACTGAAGTCTCACAGGAGACACGCCCCTTCAAACAAAGCGTTCAAATCAGAGGCTAAAATCAAGGCAGGAAAACTGCATTTTTTAATCGATGTAAAGCTCATGTTAACATTATAGGTGCACCTCAGCAAATATTATAAAATAATTTAAAAAAGAAGAACGAGTTCGGCAAAAGGCGGATTTGAACTTGGGTCGATCGCATCTTACTCCCTATGCCAATGCTATTGATTGGTTACAGGCGTTTTTTGTAATTTTATCTGGTCCAATCAGACATCAGTGGGCGGAGCTAGTGTAAATAGCCTCTGCCAACAAGGCACTTAGTAGGCACCCAAACTCAGGTGCGCTCCAAAGGATTGCAAGACAAAAATGACTCTCATGCTGGAAAGTCATGTGCCAGTGCTAATCATCATGACAATAACTCTGATGCATACATTGTGTATTTAATGACAGTGTTCATTCAATGCAGACTATCAATGGAAATGAAAATGCTGTATCTTTTCTCTCCTTCTCCTCTGCCTCTCTGAGCTCCTCAACCCCCTGAGGTACAAACATTTATAATTAAGGTCACGTCAGAACCGTTTCAGTCACATGACACTCATATATCCCTCTTTTAATTGTGGGGGGTCGGATCAAAGGACTCCCCGGACTATTTAAACTGAGACTGAGAGAGCAAATACAAGCAGCTGATATGAAAGATTCCTCCCTTCCCCCACATCACACTGACAAAGACACCAATCAATGTCTATCTTTACATGTATCTTTAGCTCCACATGCATGAGCTCCTTTGAAGCCGTAATTATAACACAGGTCGTCTTCTGTTTGTTCCCCGATTCCCCTGCTGACGGAGCGGAGATATTAAAGACATGAAAAGAAGTCAAATCATGAGCACGATTCCCACACATCAAGCTGATGGGAAAGATACACGGATATACGACACACCTGATTCGAATCAGCAACACCGGCCCTCTGATATTGGAACACACACGCGTCGCTTCGACGCAATTCTGAGTGATTTATTACCTCTTATAACTTTCATGTGAGACTTCATGAAAAGGTTCAGCTGTCTTACATTTTTTATTGTTCTGACAGCGTTTATCTGTCGAGGGGAGGCAGATCTGAGAGAGAGAAGAAGAGGGATCGATTGTGCCTGCATTTGATCCTTGTAACCTTGGTTACTGCACACAAGCGTGTGCACATACATGCGTACTTTAACTCAACAAGGCTTCATTTACAGTAGGTTTCCGGTAAACGCACGAGGCACTATATTTTCTTATGAATAATCATGGGCAAAAAGTTCAAACATGGTTGGCATTTAAAAGATGTTTTTTTTGGAAAGAAATTAATAGTTGTATTCAAACAAAGACGCATTCAATTGATCAAAAGTGACTTTTCTTTTGAACTTTCTATTCATTAAAGAATCATGAAAAATAAAATGTCATGGTTTTCAACACTGAAAATAATCATAAATGTGTCTTGAGCTTAAATCCACATATTAGAGTGATTTGTGAAGGGTCATGTGACACTGAGACTGGAGGAATGATGATAAATTCAGCTTTGATCACAGGAATAAATTACACTTTACAGTATATTCACATAGAGAACAGATGATTTAAATCAGAAAAATATTTCAACATTTTTACTGTATTTTTGATCATGCATAAGAGAGTGAAAAAAGTCTGCATGTTGAATAAATCCCTCTGAACTTAATCAATCTAATTGCTCTTAAAGGGACAGATCACATTATTTATATTCACTCTCATGTCATTGCAATCCTGTATGACTTTCTTTCTTCTGTGGAACGAAGTGAGAGTAAATGACGAGAGAGAACTCATGTATTAATACGTATGTGCACATAGCTATTATTTACAGTAAGTGACAGAATATTTTTTTTGTCTAAAAATCTTGGGTTGAGCCTTTTGGGTAATTTTCTTGCTTATTTTGTTTCAGTGTTTGAGTAGTTTTTGTGTTACTCAGATCCTGG
Organism: Romanogobio albipinnatus; assembly: GCA_023566225.1. Classification (NCBI taxonomy): domain Eukaryota; kingdom Metazoa; phylum Chordata; class Actinopteri; order Cypriniformes; family Gobionidae; genus Romanogobio; species Romanogobio albipinnatus. The sequence continues at coordinate 3,393,698 of CM042261.1, read as the reverse complement.
GTCAGACGTAACAACCCAGTGTTTGAGTAGTTTTTGTGTTACTCAGATCCTGGGTCAGACGTAACAACCCAGTGTTTGAGTAGTTTTTGTGTTACTCAGATCCTGGGTCAGACGTAACAACCCAGTGTTTGAGTAGTTTTTGTGTTACACAGATCCTGGGTCAGACGTAACAGCCCAGTGTTTGAGTAGTTTTTGTGTTACTCAGATCCTGGGTCAGACGTAACAACCCAGTGTTTGAGTAGTTTTTGTGTTACTCAGATCCTGGGTCAGACGTAACAACCCAGTGTTTGAGTAGTTTTTGTGTTACACAGATCCTGCGTCAGACGTAACAACCCAGTGTTTGAGTAGTTTTTGTGTTACACAGATCCTGGGTCAGACGGAACAACCCAGTGTTTGAGTAGATTTTGTGTTACTCAGATCCTGGGTCAGACGTAACAACCCAGTGTTTGAGTAGTTTTTGTGTTACACAGATCCTGGGTCAGACGGAACAACCCAGTGTTTGAGTAGTTTTTGTGTTACTCAGATCCTGGGTCAGATGTAACAACCCAGTGTTTGAGTAGTTTTTGTGTTACACAGATCCTGGGTCAGACGTAACAACCCAGTGTTTGAGTAGTTTTTGTGTTACACAGATCCTGGGTCAGACGGAACAACCCAGTGTTTGAGTAGTTTTTGTGTTACTCAGATCCTGGGTCAGACGTAACAACCCAGTGTTTGAGTAGTTTTTGTGTTACTCAGATCCTGGGTCAGACGTAACAACCCAGTGTTTGAGTAGTTTTTGTGTTACACAGATCCTGGGTCAGACGTAACAGCCCAGTGTTTGAGTAGTTTTTGTGTTACTCAGATCCTGGGTCAGACGTAACAACCCAGTGTTTGAGTAGTTTTTGTGTTACACAGATCCTGGGTCAGACGTAACAACCCAGTGTTTGAGTAGTTTTTGTGTTACACAGATCCTGCGTCAGACGTAACAACCCAGTGTTTGAGTAGTTTTTGTGTTACACAGATCCTGGGTCAGACGGAACAACCCAGTGTTTGAGTAGATTTTGTGTTACTCAGATCCTGGGTCAGACGTAACAACCCAGTGTTTGAGTAGTTTTTGTGTTACACAGATCCTGGGTCAGACGGAACAACCCAGTGTTTGAGTAGTTTTTGTGTTACTCAGATCCTGGGTCAGATGTAACAACCCAGTGTTTGAGTAGTTTTTGTGTTACACAGATCCTGGGTCAGACGTAACAACCCAGTGTTTGAGTAGTTTTTGTGTTACACAGATCCTGGGTCAGACGGAACAACCCAGTGTTTGAGTAGTTTTTGTGTTACTCAGATCCTGGGTCAGACGTAACAACCCAGTGTTTGAGTAGATTTTGTGTTACTCAGATCCTGGGTCAGACGTAACAACCCAGTGTTTGGGTAGTTTTTGTGTTACTCAGATCCTGGGTCAGACGTAACAACCCAGTGTTTGAGTAGTTTTTGTGTTACACAGATCCTGGGTCAGACGTAACAACCCAGTGTTTGAGTAGATTTTGTGTTACTCAGATCCTGGGTCAGACGTAACAACCCAGTGTTTGGGTAGTTTTTGTGTTACTCAGATCCTGGGTCAGACGTAACAACCCAGTGTTTGAGTAGTTTTTGTGTTACACAGATCCTGGGTCAGACGTAACAACCCAGTGTTTGAGTAGATTTTGTGTTACTCAGATCCTGGGTCAGACGTAACAACCCAGTGTTTGAGTAGATTTTGTGTTACTCAGATCCTGGGTCAGACGTAACAACCCAGTGTTTGGGTAGTTTTTGTGTTACTCAGATCCTGGGTCAGACGTAACAACCCAGTGTTTGAGTAGTTTTTGTGTTACTCAGATCCTGGGTCAGACGTAACAACCCAGTGTTTGGGTAGTTTTTGTGTTACTCAGATCCTGGGTCAGACGTAACAACCCAGTGTTTGAGTAGTTTTTGTGTTACACAGATCCTGGGTCAGACGTAACAACCCAGTGTTTGAGTAGATTTTGTGTTACTCAGATCCTGGGTCAGACGTAACAACCCAGTGTTTGAGTAGATTTTGTGTTACTCAGATCCTGGGTCAGACGTAACAACCCAGTGTTTGAGTAGTTTTTGTGTTACACAGATCCTGGGTCAGACGTAACAACCCAGTGTTTGAGTAGTTTTTGTGTTACTCAGATCCTGGGTCAGACGTAACAACCCAGTGTTTGAGTAGTTTTTGTGTTACTCAGATCCTGGGTCAGATGTAACAACCCAGTGTTTGAGTAGTTTATGTGTTACACAGATCCTGGGTCAGACGTAACAACCCAGTGTTTGAGTAGTTTTTGTGTTACACAGATCCTGGGTCAGACGTAACAACCCAGTGTTTGAGTAGTTTTTGTGTTATTCAGATCCTGGGTCAGACGTAACAACCCAGTGTTTGAGTAGTTTTTGTGTTACACAGATCCTGGGTCAGACGTAACAACCCAGTGTTTGAGTAGTTTTTGTGTTACACAGATCCTGGGTCAGGGCTTGAGTAATTTATCGTGGGCTTTTTGCGTCCTCTTCAGGAGAGAGCAGAGCCGCTCCGTCAAATTGGTGCCTGTCTGGTTTGTGTACATTTAATTTGATCTATAAATGAGTTATTGTGCTGTATATTGTTTAATTTTATGCAAAGCAACAGACAGGGTCGCGATGTGAGTCGCACAAACGAGTGTCACGTCTGTCCTGTATTCACCCAGCCCTTGGGTTGTTTTTAACCCAGTGTTTTTAGAGTGAGCCAGAAAGAGATTTGTATGCCTTTAAATCCGAGTCTCGGCCTGGAAGTGACTACAGGAAGTGTCAACAGCGCTTCACTAAGCTGTGAAATTTGTCTTTTCAGCAAAAAATAAATAAATCTGCTTAGATTCAGCGCCGATTAGATGGATGTGTTTTTTGTTTTGACAAACATGAAAACGTTGCTTGCAGCAAAGCACCAAAATCAGCCAAATGCATAATGAAGATCATGCAGCAAACACACTTTAAAGAGACCCTACCATTGATATAAACAACAGTGTTGCTGCGAGCAGATTTCATTCTTGTCGGTTTTGTGTCCCAAAGGCCAGACAACTGTAGATTTTACTTCGAGAACATAAAAGAACTAGAAGACAAACTCCTTCATAAGTGTTTGCTCTTCATTAGTCTCTCATGGGCTGTTTCTGAGCAGGTGGTGTGAGGGATCCTTCAGGTCACCTTCATGAAACTCACTCAATTTAATCTTGAATCTCTGGCAACGGCCCGGACACCTTAAAATTACCCATTACCCATCTGTGCCACCCCAGCAGTCTCTCCGGGGACTCGCCAGCAGCAGATGCAGAGTAAAACTTCATTGTTAAACTGTAGAGCGCAGGGGAGATTCTGCCTGAAGCCTGTATTTCTAATTCAGGGAGCTCACTGACTCCAGATCAGCAGTCCTGCGTCAAACCTTTGAGAACAGGGACTGTATCGGCGACCCCTGGCATCCATTTGCTGTGCACAAAGACGAGGAGCTCTTGTTAGAGAATGATCTGACCCGCTCATGAATCAACCCGTCAGAATAGATGCTTTCATTTACTCGTCTGAAAGCGGGCCTGCTGAGATTGTCACATCATTTACTCACACTTTCACTTTTGGGTGAATTTTCCCTTTAAGTTATTTGGTGAACAATGAAGTGATGGAATTCTTGACTTCTTACACTCTTGAAAATGGACAAACCCAGCAATTGGGTTGTTTTCAACCCAGCTTTTTTAGAGTGTACTGTACAACATGACTTCACCATCCAGTTAGGTACATCCTTGATTTCCCCATCAAAGTCAGTCAGAAATCTTGGAGTAACATTTGATGACCAGCTGTCCTTCAGAGAACACATTTCTAAGACGGCTCGCTCATGCCGGTTTGCGCTCCACAACATCAGGAAGATTAGACCGTTCCTAACAGAGCACGCAACACAGCTTCTTGTCCAGGCCCTGGTTATCTCTAGACTTGACTACTGTAATGCGCTTCTGGTTGGCGAGCGATCCAATCACTTCGAATGATCCAGAATGCAGCAGCACATCTTGTCTTCAACGAGCCCAAAAGGACCCATGTCACACCTCTCTTCATCTCCCTGCACTGGCTACCACTCGCTGCTCGCATCAAGTTTAAGGCGCTGACGCTTGCACACAGAGCCACCACGCGCTCAGCTCCGGCTTACTTTGACCCCATTCTACACATCCACACCCCCACCAGAAGCCTTCGCTCAGCAAAGGAACGACGGCTTGTGGTACCATCACAGAGGGGGAAAAAATCCCTTTCCAGAACATTCACATTCACCGTTCCCAGCTGGTGGAACGATCTTCCCAACACCATCCGAAACGCAGAATCATTGACATCATTCAAAAGTCAACTTAAAACTCAGCTCTTCCGTGAGCACTTAACCTCATAAAAAAAAAAACATTTTCCTCTCCTCTTTCTCTTCCTTCTTCCCTCCCTACTCTAGCCTGTGCTACACTGAGCAATGTACACGCTCTCAGGATTTCAGGCTCTTATTGCGCTTCTCGACTCTTTATGACCAATCGCTTCATGTTCCCCCAAGTTGTAAGTCGCTTTGGATAAAAGCGTCTGCTAAATTCATAAATGTAAATGTATATGTACTGTACACTAAGTCCTAACCATCGCCGTGGTGCGGATACAACGACAAGCATTAATGCCGCTTCAATGGGCATCTTGTCCCAAGTCTGGGGTTGACAGACATTTTGATGCCGAGGAACCGCAAATATGATGAGATCCTTATGAGGACCTTATGACCTTCCTAAACCTTTTACAAGTGACTATCCTGCACTGTGACATTGACCGCAGAGTCCATTTCTCACTTTATAAAAAAAATAAGAAAAATAATAATAAAAAATAAAATAAATAAAAATAATAAAAAATAAAATAAATAAAAATAATAAAAAATAATTATATATATATATATATATATATACACACACACACATATACATATTATATATATATAAATAAAATAAAAAATAAATAATAAAAAATAAAAAAGATAATAATAAAAAATATATATAAAAATAATATAATAAATTTAAATATAATAAATATAACGTTAATAAAATAAATAAATAAACTTATAATAATAATAATAATAATAATAATAATAATAAATCAAAATATAAAGTAATACAATAAAATAATTATAATAATAAAGGTGTACTGGTAGAACGTATAAAAAATAAATAAATAAATAAAAAATAAAAATAATAACATATATATACACATAACACACATATATATATACACACAAATATATACACACATATATATATATATAATTAAAAAAATAATTAAAAATATATATAAAAATAATAATAATAAATATAATAAAATTAAATATAATAAATATAACTTTAATAAAATATATACATAAATAAATAAATAAATAAATAAATAAATAAATAAATAAATACATAAACTAATAATAATAATAATAATAATACATAAAAATATAAAGTAATAGAATAAAATAATTATTATAATAAAAATATTTAAAAAAATAAAAAAATAAAAATTAATTTCATGTATATCCATGGATGTATGGACAGGGAAGTCCACTTCTTAAAAATAAATGGCAGACTGGTAGAATATATACATATTTTCAAAGAAAAAACTATAATAATCAAAGAAAAACATTTAGCTATTTATAAATAGATATATATTTAATGCATATCTATTAATATTCCCTGCATAAAAGCCAAATATTATAAGGATATTAAATAATTGGTAATATAAACTGTTAAAATATTATCTGGAAAAAAATAATAATAATAATAATAAAATGTAAAAAAAATTTACCCACAAAGCTATATTTCCATGTGTTTCGTTCCTGACATTTAAAAACGAGCCATCAGTATAATAATATAAATTAATCTCATGATACACACACCTCACACAGATTTCTGCATCCGCACACTGACTGTGATTGTAACTATAACTGAAGCTGCACTGCGCCGGATGGGCTTCATTGGTCAGTCTGGTCACACGGGCCGAGGGCGTTAGACCTCATAATGGACATGAAGCGCTGGTGAAGCATCTGATCCTCTTAGTTCAGAAGGTGCTGACAGCTCAGGATTAAACCATGGAGATTTCAATCCCACCAACTGTAAAAACACCACAGCAAACGGACACACACTTTCCTCAAATAAACCACACAGAACTCTTAAAGCAACAGTACACATTATACAAACGGCCCGTTTGAGTCGAGGAGAACAGCTCTAAAAACAAACAACGCAGTTCGTACTAGAGAACAAAACATTTAATTATGAGATAAATTATGAAAGTATGCCATCAGCCTATAAAACCATTTTTGGTTCTAATTGGAGAATTTATTTTTAAAGCTGAACTGCAGTTAAAAAATCCATATGTGGTTTGATTATCATTAAAATTATCATTAAAATTAATTCTCTGGAATGAATGAGGCACTGTTAGATACATAAAAATAAATACATTAAAAATAATAAATTAATAAAACATTAAGTTAAATAAAATAGAAATAAATTATTAAAAAATGTAATTAATTTTTAAAAATGTTATTCAATAAAAAAACCCATAAAAAACATAATAAAAATAAAAATAAATAATACATTAAATAAAACATAATACAAAAATTAAATAAATTAATAAAACTAAGTGAAATCAAATAAAAATAATTAAAAAAGTAATAAAAAATGTAATTCAACTGAAAATAAAATTATTAAAAATAAATAAAATAAAAATAATAAATTAATAAAATATTAAGTTAAATAAAATAAAAAATAAATTATTTAAAAATGTAATGAATTTTTTAAAATGTTATTCATTAAAAAAACATTATAAAAATAAAAATAAATAATACATAAAATAAAACATAATAAAAAAATACAAATTAAATAAATTAATAAAACTAAGTTAAAAAGTAATAAAAAAGTAATTCAACTGAAAATAAATAAAATAAAAATAAATTAATACAATAATAATACAAATAATACAAATAATAAATTAATAAAACATTAAGTTAAATCAAATTAAATTAAAAATAATTAAAATAAATAATGATTTTTTTATAAAAAATATAATTCAACTAAAAATAAAATAAAAATAAATAATAGATCAAATAAAATAATACATAATAAAATAAAATACATTAATAAAACATGAAGTTAAACCACATTAAATAAAAAATAAAATAAAAATAAATAATGAAAAATAAATTCAATTAAAAATAAAATAATACATAATAATATAAATTTTTTTAAATATTCTTCACATTACATTACAGATATTTAAGAGTTCCTGGTTGTCGATGTCCTCAATGTGCCAGTTCATACACGGTTTTACAAAAAAACTAAAGTAAAAAAGTTACATATTTTTGTTTTCTCAGAAGAATGAAAATGGCACAAGTTTGGAATGAACAACGTAAAATATACGTAAATATAAAATGTAAAAGATAAGTCTGAACTACCTCTTTAAAAAGAGCATGTGATAGAGCGTGACCAACCAGAAACATCCTCTCACAGCCGCACGCAAGAAATACCAGCAGTAAAACTGATCCTGTGAAAGCGTCCATAAAGCATCCAATAACACCGCAGGAGCACTACAGCTCTCTTAACTTCAGTCTGTCTGTGTTTTACGTCAGTAATAAATCCGTGAGCTCAGCATCTGTCCTGCTAGCCTGAGATCTCGCGCTGACGGTCCGTTTCTATACAGCACTAACACTATCTTTTTGGGGTCAGTTTTTGAGTGAAATTCTGCCCCTGACAGGTGGGCCTATCCGCTGAAGCGCCAGGGGATCTGAGCCCAATATCTTTGTCAGATGCATTGTAATTGTGAGGGGCAGTGCGGATGAACCGGCTGCTCGGGATATTGCTTTGTATTTCCCCAGAGCCGCTGTCGCCTCCTCGAGTCTTTCACTGCATCTCTCCCTGGTTCTGTGTGTGAGATGAGATGAAGAGAGAGAGAGAGAGAGAGAGAGAGAGAGAGAGAGACAGAGAGAGAGGGCACAAGTGGGACCGGGGCTCACAGACTCATTTGTTTGGCTGAGAACGAGGGATATATAGATATCTGAAAGAGCCCTGCGGAAAAGAGCAGCCTGAGCAGAAGTTATCTAGAGAAGCTGGTCAAGAGGTCAACATCAGCCGTCTGTATCCGTTCATCTCAATCTGACCCCTGTGCTAATGGACACTCGGCCTGAGCGGGACTAACAGACTCACTGACACAAACCCTCGCAGAACAAGATATCTGACCAGATACATAGAGTCCATTTCTCACTGAATAAACGAATGAATAAACGAATGAATTAATTAATGAATAAACGAATGAATGAACGAATGAATGAAGGAACGAACAAACAAACAAACAAATGAAAGAAAAAAAGGAACGAACAAACAAATGAATGAATTAACGAACAAACAAAAAAAACTAACTAACAAATGAATGCATGAATGAACGAACAAACAAACAAACAAACGAATAAACAAATGAATGAACGAACAAACAAACGAATGAATGAATAAACAAATGAATTAACAAATGAATGAACGAAGGAATGAACGAACAAACAAACAAACAATCAAACAAATGAATTAACAAACAAACAAACAAACAAACAAACTAATGAATGAACAAACGAACCAACGAATGAATGAATTAACGAACAAACAAATGAATGAATGAACAAACTAACTAACGAATGAATGAATGGATGAATGAACGAACAAAAACAAATGAACGAATGAATGAATAAACGAATGAATGAACGAACGAATAAACAATCAAACAAATGAATTAACAAACAAACGAATGAATGAATTAACGAACAAACAAATGAATGACTGAACAAACTAACTAACGAATGAATGAATGGATGAATGAACGAACAAAAACAAATGAACGAATGAATGAATAAACGAATGAATAAACGAATAAACAATCAAACAAATGAATTAATAAACAATCAAACAAATGAATTAACAAACAAACAAACAAACAAACAAACTAATGAATGAACAAACGAACAAACAAATGGATGAATTAACGAACAAACGAATGAATGAATGAACAAACAAACAAACAAACAAACAAACAAAGGGATGAATGAACGAACAAACTAATGAATGAACAAATGAACTACCTAACGAATGAATGGATGAATGAATGAATGAACAAACGAATGAACGAACAAACGAACAAACAAGCGAATGAACAAACAAACTAACTAACGAATGAATGAACGAACAAATGAATGAATGAACAAATGAACTACCTAACGAATGAATGGATGAATGAATGAACAAACGAATGAATGAATTAATGAACAAATGAACTACCTAACGAATGAATGGATGAATGAATGAATGAACAAACGAATGAATGAATGGGGTCGCTACTAGTAGAGCAATATAAAAATATATACTAGTATAATAAATGATAAAATAAAACAAATACATAATAATAATAATAAAAATATAATATATATATATTATTTTATATATAAAAAAAATAAAAATAAAAATATATATATATATATATATATATTATTAAATAAAATTAAATAAATAAACTATAAACAAAATATAAAATAATAAAATAATGCAAGAGCAAAACATATTCCCTGTATTAAAGCCAAATATTATAAGGATATTAAATGACGGATCATAAATAGATAATAGTTTTTATATTGTCCTTGTATAAATCAAATAAAGCAGTGTTAAAATATTAATTGAAAAAATATTTATCATCAAAAAAAAAATAAAAAAATGTTATATATATATATATATAGTTACATTATGAGAGAAATGATTAAAGTTTCTTGATGCCATCACCCTATAAAACAATTTTAAGTTTCTAATCTGAGGTAAAACTAAACGAGTCACAAGGTTTTATTTTGACAGGCATCAAATCTGATTCTGTGCTGTTTTTCATTTCAAACTAGTTATTTGTGAGATTTGCAAACGAGCGAACAAACAAACAAACGAACTAATGAATAAATGAATGAATGAACAAACGAAAGAACGAACAAACAAACAAACAAACTAATGAATGAATGAATGAAGGTCAGACGCAGAGCAGAAGAGCTACACCTGCGTTCAGTTCAAACTTATGAAATATTAATAGAGCGCAGACAAACAGAACCTCACTCTTCCACACAAACTTATGCACACGTACTGTACACACCTGTACACACATGTACTGTACACACACATACTGTACACACGTACTGTACACACACGTACTGTACACACACATACTGTACACACACATACTGTACACACACGTACTGTACACACACGTACTGTACACACACGTACTGTACACACACGTACTGTACACACACGTACTGTACACACACGTACTGTACACACACGTACTGTACACACACGTATTGTACACACACCTCACAAACCTTGTAACATGTCATATTTCCCCCACACATTTCCATACTTTAATCCCAACTCTAAATTCTAGAACAACAGTGTTTTCAGATAATCACGCTCTCCTGTAACTGCCTTAATCCCCCCCCTCCCTCTCTCTCTCTCTCTCTCGCTCTCTCTCTCTCTCTCTCGTTTTTCCTCCTTCAGTTAAAAGAGCCACGCTCTCCATTAACTCCTCTCAACAGGGGCTCTGGAACTCTCAAACACAGGCCCATTTTTAGGCAATGGGATTAAAAGGGAAAGAGTTCAGGATTTAGAAAGAGCTGCTCACATCTGCCAAAGAGCGAGAGGAGTTGGAGAACGCTTCGTACAGAGACCCGAGAGGACGAGGAGACCGAATGGCTGGACACACAACACTAAACCTGTCTCGGAGGTTTGGATTGGTTCCCACAGCCCCATCCGTCCCTCCATCGGAGCGCTCTCGAGTCTCGTGCTGCGGACGGAAACACAACACCGCAGGAGATGAAGACAAAGAGCGACAGCTTCTGACCGATGGCCCTGCGTCCAGCGCTGAGACCAGGACGGACCGTCTCAGATCTCATGACTCAGGACAGAAACATGAGGCTGTACAAAAATGCCTTCGAACCCTCACAGTCTGAAATACTACATCAATATAGCCAACTTCCCATGAATCAACTACATTCCCCACTCGCATGAATGAAAGGGGTAGCTACTAGTAGAACATCTACAAAATAAATACATAAAAAAATACATAAAAAAATACATAAAAATTGAATAAAATAAATAAATACATTAAAAAATAAAATTAAAATAAATAAAAAAATAATTTGGAATAAAATAAAAAAATAAATTAAAATAATAAATACATAAATACATAATAAATAAATAAAATGGAATAAAATAAATAAATAAATAAAATGCATAAAAAATACATAAATAATAATAAAAAATACATAAAAAAATAAAATAAATACATAAAAAGGAATAAAATAAATAAATAAATAAATAAATAAATAAATAAATAAATAAATAAATAGTCTCAATGGGGGTAGTAAAGTAATGCTGATTAAAATAAAAAATTAATAAAATAAAAAATAAAATACAATTAAATAATAAAATTAAATAAATAAAAATAAAAATTAAATTAAATTAAATTAATAAATAAATAGAAAAAATAAAAAAAATTTCATGGAATAAAATAAAAAATGTATTAAAATAATAAATAAATAAATACATAATAAATACATAAATAAATACATAAATAAATAAATAAAATGGAATAAAATAAATAAATAAATACATAAAAAAAATACATAAAAAAGGAATAATATAAATAAATACATAAAAAAACAACAAAAACATAAAAAACTACAAAAACATAAAAAAACAACAAAAACATAAATAAACACAAACACTAAATAAACAAAAACTCAATGGTAGTAAAGTAATGCTGATTAAAAATAAAATAAAATAATAAATAAATAAAATAAAATAAAATAAAATAAATTAAATTAAATTAAATTAAATTAAATTAAATTAAATTAAATTAAATTAAATTAAATTAAATTTAAAAAACCTGTAATAAGTGTCTCAATGGTAGTAAAGTAACACTGGGCTGGGTAAAAAAATTAAAATAAAAAACCTATAATAGTGTCTCAGTAGTGTACACACTACCCAGGAAGTAAGTGTTACGTGAAACTTAAAGAAAACTAAAGTGAGGACTCATGTGCGCAAAGAATGAATTTATTATAAAATAAACATAAACACAACCAAAAACCCACGACAAGGACTGTGAACACAAGGGAACTATTTAAAGGGGAAGAAATCAGGAGGGAACAGGTGGAGGAATAAAACACTAATCAGATAACAAGGGGGAGGGATCAGACAAAGACACGAGCACAGCCCAAAACAACAACACACCACATGTGCTCCACAAGACAGGACAGGCATGTGACAGTAAGGTGTTCTACCCACATCCATGTTTAGTACATTAATTTCCTTGTTAGCGCAAGTGCATGTTTACAATATACTTATTCACATCATTTTAGATTTCTGTATGATTATATTCTCATCAAGTCACTCTTATTTGTCTCTGAATATCAGCTGGAAGTGTGAATGATATAAACAACATGCATGTGCAATTCCAATAATACTGGCATTGTTCAAAGCAACATGGCAATTTCCTCCATGTGTTTACTTTCATATTTCATTTGAATCTTTTCATATTACTTTTAGGAGAAAAAAATAGGTTTCAGAGTAAAGTCCCTCCCATCTCAGTAAAAACATGGGATTTTAAAACAATATGTCAAAATAATAAAAGATACAAGACCTAAATAATCATTTAAAACAGGTTTCTATTTTATTCCTGTGATCAAAGCTGAAGTTTCAGAACTTCATGATCCCTCAGAAATCATTACACTCAAAACTTTTTCGTTCAAAATTTACACATTTAAATTAATAGAAAAATCCAATTAATCTCATTAACCCCTTAACGGTCACCCCCCTTTTTGAGAATACACATGAAAATGCACTATCCAAACATAAAGGGCTGTAATTCAAGAATGCTTTGGAATATAGACCAAAGTTTGGTCTTGTTTTAAAGCAGACACTCGGCAGATTATTTCTAAAGTGAAAGCAATTAAAAAAAAATATTAAGGTATGAAAAAGTTATGGAAGTTTAAATTTACTGTAAATAAAAAATACTGTACTAAATATTGTTTATTTTATATAAAATATATATTTTACAAAAATGTTTTAGTCTAAAATTACTATAAAATCAAAGCCATATGTCTAACCAAGTTGTGTTCCAAATTTGAAGTTGATATCACAAAAATTGAAGTTCTCATGAGATTTTGTTTAGGTGCTGTACCAAACATAGCCACCGGGTGTCATTCAAATTCCATTTATTGTTTTTTTGATGCATTTTCCTGTAATTTTCTATGCAAATATCACTTCCATCACAAAACGGTCACCAAATATGGAACCTTGAGACTCAGACCTTTCCGACGATATGTATTTTGTCAAGATTAGAAAAGATTTTGAATATAAAGTAGTTAAAATAAATATTGTAATATGAAACATGACGCCGCCCACTAGGGGAGGAGCCTGCTAAAATAATTTAAAGTACCATTTCCATTGTAACGCAACGTCCAATTTCAAAACGGTTTCCACAGGATGAATTTTGAGTTCGTAAGCTTTCAAATGATACCTAATTTATGATAATTACTAAAACATATGATACGAAAAAAAGGAGATCAAAAAAAGAGTGCCAGATGTCCTTCTAGCGGGACGGTGACAATTAAGAGGTTAAATTGAATAATCCTTACATATTATTCCTATTATGAATGAGTAAAAAAACTAGAGCTTAAAACATTTTGAATTTACCTTTACTCATTTAAATTCATAGTATGATATGTAACGATAATTCAATTCAATCTGATGGATTTTTACTATTAATTGAATGCGTAAATCTTAAATATTTTTGGGGTGTAATATGATTTGAAATATTTCTGATTATCATCACTGTTGACAGTTGTTCATATTTCAGTGGAAACTGATACATTGTGTTTCCAGGATTCTCTGATGAACGGAAAGATCAAAAGAACGATATTCATTTGGAATAGAACTTTTTGCAACAATGTAAAACTCTTTCCTGTCACTTTTGAACAATTAAATGCATTTACACAAATCTCACGACCGAAAACTGTTCAGCGGGAGGGTAAAAGAAGCTCAGGGTGTGCAAGACATTTTTCTAGTTTAGTACGATAAGCCTTTCATATTCAGTGCAGACACAATGCGGCATGAGCTGTGCTTTCCTGCCAGACGCAAACTCAAAAATGAACAGAGAGGAAGAATGAAAAGTGACAGAGAGAGAATAAGAATCATATCGCAGTGATGGGCGGCAGGGATCTTATCATGAGCGAATGAGAGCAACACTCCTGTTAGAAAGAGAGAGAGAGAGAGAGAGAGAGAGAGAGAGAGAGAGAGAGAGAGAGAGAGAGTTTGTGTTGTAGATGGTTTGCAGATGGTTAAACCAGCCCTCGAGTCAAAAGATCCCAAACAAAAGTCTTGTTAATATTCATGGCAGCTTAAAAATCCCGAGGTGTATTAAACACCAAATGCTTTTTTAGTGTAATGGAAAGCTGGAGTTGGCTGGAAGCGTCTCGGAAGCCTGCGGTCTCAAAAGAAGGGAGGACGCATCGTGCATTTGCTTTGTAACCAGACAGCTTTGTTATGAATCGCTGTCCTGAGTGTGACCAATGACTGGATCTCAGTAAAGCAGGAAGTGAGGAACACTCCAAACTGAAGAGCGCCCGCCATGTAATTACGTGAAGGAAGGGTGTAAGTAAAACAGGCTGGGCTGTGTAATTGATTTGCTTTGTTGCTAATGGCCTGAGGATACATCTCTGACCTGTGCTGAAACGCCCGGCGAGGGCGCGGGGCACGGCGGGGTGGTTTGATTTGATTTGTCGGGGTGTTGGAACGCTCTGCGCGGCTCGACTTAATCACACGGCTTAATTAAAAACCGGCAGCGTGCGGGGTTGGACGGGTGACTCCCTCACCGCATGCAACCGGTCCAGACCACATCATTAAAGGAAGAAAAAAACACACAGACTACCACCAGCGGCCATAATTAAGCGTAAAATTGGGCTAATAACGGACGTGTCATGGGTGAGCATGCCATCGGATATTATTATAATAAGTCTGTAAAATCAGGGAGGTTGTGGAAAGAGTGTTATTTTAATGTACCAACTTTTCATTTGACATTTTTAGTTCGTTTTGTGCTTTTAAGTTTTAATTACTTGTATTTATTTCAAGGTTAATCATTTTAGTTTATTGTCAAGGCAACATCTATAATGCTGAGTCTATACTTTCTGGAGACATGCATCACTTTGGCATTTTGTTTGCCTGGATTTGGCCGACCCAAATTGAAAAGCTTCCCATACACACAAACAGTGTCTCTAAATACACAATACTGCTGTCATTTTACATAAAAAAGGTCATATTCCTCCCTTCAGATCCATTTGTATAAATCTTGCATACAACATGATCCAGACAAAATTGTTCTTTCCAGTATTTTATGGAATCTAGTGGAAACAACTCAAACTGTTGGGGTTGGGGTTATTACAGCTCAGACAACATATACTCACATGTTTATCACTTTTAGCAGTGGTTTATGAAACTTCAGAGGGTTTCCTGTAAAATGACACCAGGATTGTGTATTTAGAGACACTGTGTGTGTGTATGGGAAGCTTTTCAGTTTGGGTCGGTCAAATCCAGGCGGAAATTCCCTAAAATGGTCCCAGAGCATAACTATCCAAACACTGGGTTGTTACGTCTGACCCAGGATCTGTGTAACACAACAACTACCCAAACACTGGGTTGTTACGTCTGACCCAGGATCTGTGTAACACAAAAACTACTCAAACGCTGGGTTGTTACATCTGACCCAGGATCTGAGTAACACAAAAGCTACTCAAACACTGGGTTGTTACGTCTGACCCAGGATCTGAGTAACACAAAAACTACCCAAACACTGGGTTGTTACGTCTGACCCAGGATCTGTGTAACACAAAAACTACCCAAACACTGGGTTGTTACGTCTGACCCAGGATCTGTGTAACACAAAAACTACCCAAACACTGGGTTGTTACGCCTGACCCAGGATCTGTGTAACACAAAAACTACTCAAACACTGGGTTGTTACGTCTGACCCAGGATCTGTGTAACACAAAAACTACCCAAACACTGGGTTGTTACGTCTGACCCAGGATCTGTGTAACACAAAAACTACCCAAACACTGGGTTGTTACGTCTGACCCAGGATCTGAGAAACACAAAAAATACTCAAACACTGGGTTGTTACGTCTGACCCAGGATCTGAGTAACACAAAAACTACTCAAACACAGGGTTGTTACGTCTGACCCAGGATCTGTGTAACACAAAAACTACCCAAACACTGGGTTGTTATTTCTGACCCAGGATCTGTGTAACACAAAAACTACTCAAACACTGGGTTGTTATTTCTGACCCAGGATCTGTGTAACACAAAAACTACCCAAACACTGGGTTGTTACGTCTGACCCAGGATCTGTGTAACACAAAAACTACCCAAACACTGGGTTGTTACGTCTGACCCAGGATCTGTGTAACACAAAAACTACTCAAACACTGGGTTGTTACGTCTGACCCAGGATCTGTGTAAGACAAAAACTACTCAAACACTGGGTTGTTACATCTGACCCAGGATCTGTGTAACACAAAAACTACCCAAACACTGGGTTGTTACGTCTGACCCAGGATCTGTGTAACACAAAAACTACTCAAACACTGGGTTGTTACGTCTGACCCAGGATCTGAGTAACACAAAAACTACCCAAACACTGGGTTGTTACGTCTGACCCAGGATCTGTGTAACACAAAAACTACCCAAACACTGGGTTGTTACGTCTGACCCAGGATCTGTGTAACAAAAACGACTCAAACACTGGGTTGTTACATCTGACCCAGGATCTGAGTGACACAAAAACTACTCAAACACTGGGTTGTTACGTCTGACCCAGGATCTGTGTAACAAAAACTACTCAAACACTGGGTTGTTACGTCTGACCCAGGATCTGAGTAACACAAAAACTACTCAAACACTGGGTTGTTACGTCTGACCCAGGATCTGTGTAACACAACAACTACTCAAACACTGGGTTGTTACATCTGACCCGGGATCTGTGTAACACAAAAACTACTCAAACACTGGGTTGTTACATCTGACCCGGGATCTGTGTAACACAAAAACTACCCAACCACTGGGTTGTTACATCTGACCCGGGATCTGTGTAACACAAAAACTACTCAAACACTGGGTTGTTACATCTGACCCGGGATCTGTGTAACACAAAAACTACTCAAACACTGGGTTGTTACATCTGACCCAGGATCTGTGTAACACAAAAACTACCCAAACACTGGGTTGTTACATCTGACCCGGGATCTGTGTAACACAAAAACTACCCAACCACTGGGTTGTTACATCTGACCCAGGATCTGTGTAACACAAAAACTACTCAAACACTGGGTTGTTACATCTGACCCAGGATCTGTGTAACACAAAAACTACTCAAACACTGGGTTGTTACATCTGACCCAGGATCTGTGTAAAACAAAAACTACTCAAACACTGGGTTGTTACATCTGACCCGGGATCTGTGTAACACAAAAACTACTCAAACACTGGGTTGTTATTTCTGACCCAGGATCTGTGTAACACAAAAACTACCCAAACACTGGGTTGTTACATCTGACCCGGGATCTGTGTAACACAAAAACTACCCAAACACTGGGTTGTTACATCTGACCCGGGATCTGTGTAACACAAAAACTACCCAACCACTGGGTTGTTACATCTGACCCAGGATCTGTGTAACACAAAAACTACTCAAACACTGGGTTGTTATTTCTGACCCAGGATCTGTGTAACACAAAAACTACTCAAACACTGGGTTGTTATGTCTGACCCAGGATCTGTGTAACACAAAAACTACCCAAACACTGGGTTGTTACATCTGACCCGGGATCTGTGTAACACAAAAACTACTCAAACACTGGGTTGTTATTTCTGACCCAGGATCTGTGTAACACAAAAACTACCCAAACACTGGGTTGTTACATCTGACCCGGGATCTGTGTAACACAAAAACTACCCAAACACTGGGTTGTTACATCTGACCCGGGATCTGTGTAACACAAAAACTACCCAACCACTGCGTTGTTACATCTGACCCAGGATCTGTGTAACACAAAAACTACTCAAACACTGGGTTGTTATTTCTGACCCAGGATCTGTGTAACACAAAAAATACCCAAACACTGGGTTGTTATGTCTGACCCAGGATCTGTGTAACACAAAAACTACTCAAACACTGGGTTGTTACATCTGACCCGGGATCTGTGTAACACAAAAACTACCCAACCACTGGGTTGTTATTTCTGACCCAGGATCTGTGTAACACAAAAACTACTCAAACACTGGGTTGTTATTTCTGACCCAGGATCTGTGTAACACAAAAACTACCCAAACACTGGGTTGTTACATCTGACCCGGGATCTGTGTAACACAAAAATTACCCAACCACTGGGTTGTTACATCTGACCCAGGATCTGTGTAACACAAAAACTACTCAAACACTGGGTTGTTATTTCTGACCCAGGATCTGTGTAACACAAAAACTACTCAAACACTGGGTTGTTATTTCTGACCCAGGATCTGTGTAACACAAAAAATACCCAAACACTGGGTTGTTATGTCTGACCCAGGATCTGTGTAACACAAAAACTACTCAAACACTGGGTTGTTACATCTGACCCGGGATCTGTGTAACACAAAAACTACCCAACCACTGGGTTGTTACATCTGACCCAGGATCTGTGTAACACAAAAACTACTCAAACACTGGGTTGTTATTTCTGACCCAGGATCTGTGTAACACAAAAACTACTCAAACACTGGGTTGTTATTTCTGACCCAGGATCTGTGTAACACAAAAAATACCCAAACACTGGGTTGTTACATCTGACCCGGGATCTGTGTAACACAAAAACTACCCAACCACTGGGTTGTTACATCTGACCCAGGATCTGTGTAACACAAAAACTACTCAAACACTGGGTTGTTATTTCTGACCCAGGATCTGTGTAACACAAAAACTACTCAAACACTGGGTTGTTATTTCTGACCCAGGATCTGTGTAACACAAAAAATACCCAAACACTGGGTTGTTATGTCTGACCCAGGATCTGTGTAACACAAAAACTACTCAAACACTGGGTTGTTACATCTGACCCGGGATCTGTGTAACACAAAAACTACTCAAACACTGGGTTGTTATGTCTGACCCAGGATCTGTGTAACACAAAAACTACTCAAACACTGGGTTGTTACATCTGACCCGGGATCTGTGTAACACAAAAACTACTCAAACACTGGGTTGTTGCGTCTGACCCAGGATCTGAGTTACGCAAAAACTACTCAAACACTGGGTTGTTACATCTGACCCAGGATCTGAGTAACACAAAAACTACTCAAACACTGGGTTGTTACGTCTGACCCAGGATCTGAGTAACACAAAAACTACTCAAACACTGGGTTGTTACGTCTGACCCAGGATCTGAGTTACGCAAAAACTACTCAAACACTGGGTTGTTACATCTGACCCAGGATCTGAGTAACACAAAAACTACTCAAACACTGGGTTGTTCCGTCTGACCCAGGATCTGTGTAACACAAAAACTACTCAAACACTGGGTTGTTACGTCTGACCCAGGATCTGAGGAACACAAAAACTACTCAAACACTGGGTTGTTCCGTCTGACCCAGGATCTGTGTAACACAAAAACTACTCAAACACTGGGTTGTTACATCTGACCCAGGATCTGTGTAACACAAAAACTACTCAAACACTGGGTTGTTCCGTCTGACCCAGGATCTGAGTAACACAAAAACTACTCAAACACTGGGTTGTTCCGTCTGACCCAGGATCTGTGTAACACAAAAACTACTCAAACACTGGGTTGTTACATCTGACCCAGGATCTGAGTAACACAAAAACTACTCAAACACTGGGTTGTTCCGTCTGACCCAGGATCTGTGTAACACAAAAACTACTCAAACACTGGGTTGTTACGTCTGACCCAGGATCTGAGTAACACAAAAACTACTCAAACACTGGGTTGTTACGTCTGACCCAGGATCTGAGTAACACAAAAACTACTCAAACACTGGGTTGTTCCGTCTGACCCAGGATCTGTGTAACACAAAAACTACTCAAACACTGGGTTGTTACGTCTGACCCAGGATCTGAGTAACACAAAAACTACTCAAACACTGGGTTGTTACGTCTGACACAGGATCTGAGTAACACAAAAACTACTCAAACACTGGGTTGTTACGTCTGACCCAGGATCTGAGTAACACAAAAACTACTCAAACACTGGGTTGTTACGTCTGACCCAGGATCTGAGTAACACAAAAACTACTCAAACACTGGGTTGTTACGTCTGACCCAGGATCTGTGTAACACAAAACTACCCAAACACTGGGTTGTTACGTCTGACCCAGGATCTGAGTAACACAAAAACTACTCAAACACTGGGTTGTTACGTCTGACCCAGGATCTGTGTAACACAAAAACTACTCAAACACTGGGTTGTTACGTCTGACCCAGAATCTGAGTAGCACAAAAACTACTCAAACACTGGGTTGTTACATCTGACCCAGGATCTGTGTAACACAAAAACTACTCAAACACTGGGTTGTTACGTCTGACCCAGGATCTGTGTAACAAAAAAACTACTCAAACACTGGGTTGTTACGTCTGACCCAGGATATGAGTAACACAAAAACTACCCAAACACTGGGTTGTTACGTCTGACCCAGGATCTGTGTAACACAAAAACTACTCAAACACTGGGTTGTTACGTCTGACCCAGGATCTGAGTCACACAAAAACTACTCAAACACTGGGTTGTTACATCTGACCCAGGATCTGTTTAACACAAAAACTACTCAAACACTGGGTTGTTACATCTGACCCAGGATCTGAGTAACACAAAAACTACTCAAACACTGGGTTGTTACATCTGACCCAGGATCTGAGTAACACAAAAACTACTCAAACACTGGGTTGTTACGTCTGACCCAGGATCTGAGTAACACAAAAACTACTCAAACACTGGGTTGTTACGTCTGACCCAGGATCTGAGTAACACAAAAACTACTCAAACACTGGGTTGTTACGTCTGACCCAGGATCTGAGTAACACAAAAACTACTCAAACACTGGGTTGTTACGTCTGACCCAGGATCTGAGTAACACAAAAACTACCCAAACACTGGGTTGTTACATCTGACCCAGGATCTGTGTAACACAAAAACTACCCAAACACTGGGTTGTTATGTATGACCCAGGATCTGAGTAACACAAAAACTACTCAAACACTGGGTTGTTACGTCTGACCCAGGATCTGTGTAACACAAAAACTACTCAAACACTGGGTTGTTACGTCTGACCCAGGATCTGTGTAACACACAAACTACCCAAACACTGGGTTGTTACGTCTGACCCAGGATCTGAGTAACACAAAAACTACCCAAACACTGGGTTGTTACATCTGACCCAGGATCTGTGTAACACAAAAACTACCCAAACACTGGGTTGTTACGTATGACCCAGGATCTGAGTAACACAAAAACTACTCAAACACTGAGTTGTTACGTCTGACCCAGGATCTGTGTAACACAAAAACTACTCAAACACTGGGTTGTTACGTCTGACCCAGGATCTGAGTAACACAAAAACTACTCAAACACTGGGTTGTTAAGTATGACCCAGGATCTGAGTAACACAAAAACTACTCAAACACTGAGTTGTTACGTCTGACCCAGGATCTGTGTAACACAAAAACTACTCAAACACTGGGTTGTTACGTCTGACCCAGGATCTGTGTAACACAAAAACTACTCAAACACTGGGTTGTTACGTCTGACCCAGGATCTGTGTAACACAAAACTACTCAAACACTGGGTTGTTACATCTGACCCAGGATCTGAGTAACACAAAAACTACTCAAACACTGGGTTGTTACGTCTGACCCAGGATCTGTGTAACAAAAAAACTACTCAAACACTGGGTTGTTACGTCTGACCCAGGATATGAGTAACACAAAAACTACCCAAACACTGGGTTGTTACGTCTGACCCAGGATCTGTGTAACACAAAAACTACTCAAACACTGGGTTGTTACGTCTGACCCAGGATCTGAGTTACACAAAAACTACTCAAACACTGGGTTGTTACATCTGACCCAGGATCTGTTTAACACAAAAACTACTCAAACACTGGGTTGTTACATCTGACCCAGGATCTGAGTAACACAAAAACTACTCAAACACTGGGTTGTTACATCTGACCCAGGATCTGAGTAACACAAAAACTACTCAAACACTGGGTTGTTACGTCTGACCCAGGATCTGAGTAACACAAAAACTACTCAAACACTGGGTTGTTACGTCTGACCCAGGATCTGAGTAACACAAAAACTACTCAAACACTGGGTTGTTACGTCTGACCCAGGATCTGAGTAACACAAAAACTACTCAAACACTGGGTTGTTACGTCTGACCCAGGATCTGAGTAACACAAAAACTACCCAAACACCGGGTTGTTACATCTGACCCAGGATCTGTGTAACACAAAAACTACCCAAACACTGGGCTGTTATGTATGACCCAGGATCTGAGTAACACAAAAACTACTCAAACACTGGGTTGTTACGTCTGACCCAGGATCTGTGTAACACAAAAACTACTCAAACACTGGGTTGTTACGTCTGACCCAGGATCTGTGTAACACAAAAACTACCCAAACACTGGGTTGTTACGTCTGACCCAGGATCTGAGTAACACAAAAACTACCCAAACACTGGGTTGTTACATCTGACCCAGGATCTGTGTAACACAAAAACTACCCAAACACTGGGTTGTTACGTATGACCCAGGATCTGAGTAACACAAAAACTACTCAAACACTGAGTTGTTACGTCTGACCCAGGATCTGTGTAACACAAAAACTACTCAAACACTGGGTTGTTACGTCTGACCCAGGATCTGAGTAACACAAAAACTACTCAAACACTGGGTTGTTAAGTATGACCCAGGATCTGAGTAACACAAAAACTACTCAAACACTGAGTTGTTACGTCTGACCCAGGATCTGTGTAACACAAAAACTACTCAAACACTGGGTTGTTACGTCTGACCCAGGATCTGTGTAACACAAAAACTACTCAAACACTGGGTTGTTACGTCTGACCCAGGATCTGTGTAACACAAAACTACTCAAACACTGGGTTGTTACATCTGACCCAGGATCTGAGTAACACAAAAACTACTCAAACACTGGGTTGTTACGTCTGACCCAGGATCTGTGTAACACAAAAACTACCCAAACACTGGGTTGTTACATCTGACCCAGGATCTGAGTAACACAAAAACTACTCAAACACTGGGTTGTTACATCTGACCCAGGATCTGAGTAACACAAAAACTACTCAAACACTGGGTTGTTACATCTGACCCAGGATCTGAGTAACACAAAAACTACCCAAACACTGGGTTGTTCCATCTGACCCAGGATCTGTGTAACACAAAAGCTACTCAAACACTGGGTTGTTACGTCTGACCCAGGATCTGAGTAACACAAAAACTACTCAAACACTGGGTTGTTACATCTGACCCAGGATCTGAGTAACACAAAAACTACTCAAACACTGGGTTGTTACATCTGACCCAGGATCTGAGTAACACAAAAACTACTCAAACACTGGGTTGTTACGTCTGACCCAGGATCTGTGTAACACAAAAACTACCCAAACACTGGGTTGTTACGTCTGACCCAGGATCTGAGTAACACAAAAACTACCCAAACACTGGGTTGTTACATCTGACCCAGGATCTGTGTAACACAAAAACTACCCAAACACTGGGTTGTTACGTATGACCCAGGATCTGAGTAACACAAAAACTACTCAAACACTGAGTTGTTACGTCTGACCCAGGATCTGTGTAACACAAAAACTACTCAAACACTGGGTTGTTACGTCTGACCCAGGATCTGAGTAACACAAAAACTACTCAAACACTGGGTTGTTAAGTATGACCCAGGATCTGAGTAACACAAAAACTACTCAAACACTGAGTTGTTACGTCTGACCCAGGATCTGTGTAACACAAAAACTACTCAAACACTGGGTTGTTACGTCTGACCCAGGATCTGTGTAACACAAAAACTACTCAAACACTGGGTTGTTACGTCTGACCCAGGATCTGTGTAACACAAAACTACTCAAACACTGGGTTGTTACATCTGACCCAGGATCTGAGTAACACAAAAACTACTCAAACACTGGGTTGTTACGTCTGACCCAGGATCTGTGTAACACAAAAACTACCCAAACACTGGGTTGTTACATCTGACC
Organism: Romanogobio albipinnatus; assembly: GCA_023566225.1. Classification (NCBI taxonomy): domain Eukaryota; kingdom Metazoa; phylum Chordata; class Actinopteri; order Cypriniformes; family Gobionidae; genus Romanogobio; species Romanogobio albipinnatus. The sequence goes on along the minus strand of CM042261.1, from coordinate 3,369,273 downwards.
CAGGATCTGAGTAACACAAAAACTACTCAAACACTGGGTTGTTACATCTGACCCAGGATCTGAGTAACACAAAAACTACTCAAACACTGGGTTGTTACATCTGACCCAGGATCTGAGTAACACAAAAACTACCCAAACACTGGGTTGTTCCATCTGACCCAGGATCTGTGTAACACAAAAGCTACTCAAACACTGGGTTGTTACGTCTGACCCAGGATCTGAGTAACACAAAAACTACTCAAACACTGGGTTGTTACATCTGACCCAGGATCTGAGTAACACAAAAACTACTCAAACACTGGGTTGTTACATCTGACCCAGGATCTGAGTAACACAAAAACTACTCAAACACTGGGTTGTTACGTCTGACCCAAGATCTGAGTAACACAAAAACTACTCAAACACTGGGTTGGTTACATCTGACCCAGGATCTGAGTTACACAAAAACTACTCAAACATTGAAAAAAATGGCTCAACCCAGGATTTTTTAGTCTACATATGTCAACAAAACCTCATTTGATTTAAATCCCGATAAATGTGGTTTGCATGATCGGATTCCAGGGTTAGTTTGCATAACACAGGTGCATGGCATTGGAAGCAAGCAAATTTACACACAGGAAATTGTAAGAGATACAGCAGGAGACATAAATCGCAAAGACATCCAAGATCTTTGTGCGGCACGCAATGTGCAAACAGAGGATATTGAATTAAGACTCTGAGCACGGAGGCCGTTTTCATACATCAAACTGCAAATAACACACCATTCCTTCCATTATGACCAGCACCAAAGCTGTGTTTTTAAACCATACAGTGTGTTTTTTCTCTCAGACGCTGGTAGCGATCAGATACGCTGCACAGTCTGAAATATATAAAGCAGTAAATCATTATTGTGTTTGACTTCACAGCCTCAGATCTGTACACACTCTCTTCTCTAGACCAACTGCAATGCATTTAAAGCTGAGATTAGCTTCAAAATGGCTGGTTCACACAGTCAGCATTTGAGAGCGATGAGCAAATTTATTACCAAGTCTGTCAAAAAATAATGTGCAAAAATTGTACGTTTAGGGGTAAAACAACATGACACGAGGGCAGTGCCATTAAAAGGACAACTGTGCACCTTATCAACCCATGAAAGGAGCATTTAGTACTTTAGCCTTAAGGTACTACTATGAACTTTTACGAGTTAATAAGGTACACAGTTGTCCTTTAATGGCACTGCAGTGACAAGCTGCACATTTCTGCACATTTGCTTTATTCTTTATTCTTAAATGGTCCTGTACATATAATAGCAGATAAGAGCAGATTGACATCTGTCAAAATATTAACCGCAAAAGATTACGCATGTTTATGTTAATGATGTGAATAATAAGGATGGATGGATCGACAGACGGACGGACAGATGATAGAAAGATAAATAGATAGAACGACGGATGGATAGAATGATGGATAAAACAACAGAATGTTAGAACGATAGATAGATAAAATGATGGATAAAAGGATAGATGGATGGGTGGATGGATAGATAGAACAATGGATGGATGGATAGAATGATGGATAAAACAACAGAATGATAGAACGATAGATAGAACGATAGATAGATGGATGGATGGATGGATGGAACGATAGATGATGGATATAATGATGGATAAAACAACAGAACGATAGAACGATAGATAGAACGATAGATAGATAGAACGATAGATAGAACGATAGATAGATAGATAGATAGAACGATAGATAGAACGATAAATAGAACGATAGAGAGAACGATAGATAGAACGATAGATAGAACGATAGATAGATAGATAGAACGATAGATAGATAGATAGAACGATAGATAGAACGATAGATAGAACGATCGATAGATAGATAGATAGATAGATAGATAGATAGATAGATAGATAGATAGATAGATAGATAGATAGATAGATAGATAGATAGATAGATAGATAGATAGATAGATAGATAGATAGATAGATAGATAGATAGATAGATAGATAGATAGATAGATAGATAGATAGATAGATAGATAGATAGATAGATGGATGGACGGACGGACGGATGGATGATAGAACGCTAGATAGAACAATTGACTGATAGAACGATAGATGGATGGATGGATGGAGGGATGGATAGATAGAATGATAGATGATGGATATAATGATGGATAAAACAACAGAATGATAGAATGATAGATAGATAGAATGATGGATGGATAGAATGATGGATAGACCGACCGATGATGGATGGATGAATGGATGGATATGGATGGATGGATGGATGGGTGGGTGGATAGATAGATAGATGGATAGATAGAACAATGGATGGATGGATAGAATGATGGATAAAACAACAGAATGATAGAACAATAGATAGAACGATAGATAGATGGATGGATGGATGGATGGACGGACGATAGAACGATAGATGGATGGATGGATGGACGATAGAATGATAGATGGATGGATGGACGATAGAACGATAGATGGATGGATGGATGGATGGATGGACGATAGAATGATAGATGGATGGATGGACGATAGAACGATAGATGGATGGATGGATGGACGATAGAATGATAGATGGATGGATGGATGGATGGACGATAGAACAATAGATGGATGGATGGATGGATGGATGGATGGACGATAGATGGATGGATGGATGGATGGATGGACGATAGATGGATGGATGGATGGATGATAGAATGATAGATGGATGGATGGATGGATGGGTGGACGGATAGAACGATAGATAGAACGACAGAATGATAGAACAATAGATAGAACGATAGATAGATGGATGGATGGATGGATGGACGATAGAACGATAGATGGATGGATGGATGGACGATAGAATGATAGATGGATGGATGGATGGATGGATGGACGATAGAACGATAGATGGATGGATGGATGGACGATAGAATGATAGATGGATGGATGGATGGACGATAGAATGATAGATGGATGGATGGATGGATGGACGATAGAACAATAGATGGATGGATGGATGGATGGATGGAATGATAGATGTAAAACAAGACAAAACTACTGATTAAGAAAATCTTTTTTTTGCAGTGTAAGCCGAAGTGGCTGCTGATCTCAACACTACAGCACACGACATCACACATCATATCACACGAGCTCAGAAACTGCTGAACAACTGGGCTGATCTACTGCCCGTGACTGGGGCGGGACAATGACCCATCCATCACAGGTTTATTAGAGCACCATTGGCTAAAAGGAGGCACCATCTGTGCTCCTCCGTCTGGCCTCTGTCAGAACAGGTGACAGCAGCATCGCTCCTTCTGCTTCTCATCATCTCGCTCTCAGCCAAACGCAACATCTCAACGCTAACAGGCCCGTGAAATATGAGCATCTCTCGCCACGCTGAGCCCACGCTCCTGTGGACAGATCACTCAACGAGCAAACATCTGAGGTGGAGAGAGGAGGCACAGCGCTGACACACGGCCGGCTGAGACCGGTTCTCCTTTATCAGGACGAGAGGGAGGTGAGCAATTAAGCTGGGTAATTACATAAGGGGATGACAACAAGATGGAGTGAGAGGGAGAATGAAGGGAGTGTGCACTGCATAAAAATTTCTTTATCAGTGGTTTTGTAAAGCTGTAGAAACAAACTGGACGGAGAACATTACATTTACTACAGATATTTTCTTTGAAAGGTCTTGGTCTTAATTTTGATACTCAGGTGAATTTTTATTGTTTTAAGAATGTTTGGATATTATTAACTAAACGACACATAGATAGATCTTTACAACACAGCCTAGATACTGTCAGAACGATAGATGATTGATTTACAATACGATTGATAGATAGAACGATAGAATAATATATAGATAGAATGACAGAAAGAAAGAAAGAATGACAGAAAGAAAGAAAGAATGACAGAAAGAAAGAAAGAATGACAGAAAGAAAGAAAGAATGACAGAAAGAAAGAAAGAAAGAAAGAAAGAAAGAAAGAAAGAAAGAAAGAAAGAAAGAAAGAAAGAAAGAAAGAAAGAAAGAATGACAGAATGAAAGAAAGAAAGAAAGAATGACAGAATGAAAGAAAGAAAGAATGACAGAAAGAAAGAATGACAGAAAGAAAGAAAGAAAGAAAGAAAGAGAGAGAGAGAGAAAGAAAGAATGACAGAAAGAAAGAAAGAAAGAAAGAAAGAAAGACCGAAAGAATGACAGAAAGAAAGAAAGAAAGACAGAAAGAATGACAGAAAGAAAGAATGACAGAAAGAAAGAAAGAAAGAAAGAATGACAGAAAGAAAGAATGATAGAAAGAAAGAATGACAGAAAGAAAGAAAGAAAGAAAGAAAGAAAGAAAGAAAGAAAGAAAGAAAGAAAGAAAGAAAGAAAGAAAGAAAGAAAGAAAGAAAGATAGAAAGAAAGAATGACAGAAAGAAAGAATGACAGAAAGAATGACAGAAAGAAAGAAAGAATGACAGAAAGAAAGAAAGAAAGAAAGAAAGAAAGACAGAAAGAAAGAATGACAGAAAGAAAGAATGACAGAAAGATAGATAGATAGATAGATAGATAGATAGATAGATAGATAGATAGATAGATAGATAGATAGATAGATAGATAGATAGATAGATAGATAGATAGATAGATAGATAGATAGATAGATAGACAGATTGAGTGAACAAACGATGAATGGATAGATAGATGGACAGATGAATGGATAGACAGATAGAGCGAACGAACGAATGATGGATGGATAGATAGATGGACAGATGAATGGATAGACAGATTGAGTGAACAAACGATGAATGGATAGATAGATGGACAGATGAATGGATAGACAGATAGAGCGAACGAATGATGGATGGATAGATAGATGGACAGATGAATGGATAGACAGATTGAGTGAACAAACGATGAATGGATAGATAGATGGACAGATGAATGGATAGACAGATAGAGCGAACGAATGATGGATAGATAGATAGATGGACAGATGAATGGATAGACAGATAGAGCGAACGAATGATGGATGGATAGATAGATGGACAGATGAATGGATAGACAGATAGAGCGAACGAATGATGAATGGATAGATAGATGGACAGATGAATGGATAGACAGATAGAGCGAACGAATGATGGATGGATAGATAGATGGACAGATGAATGGATAGACAGATAGAGCGAACGAATGATGGATGGATAGATAGATGGACAGATGAATGGATAGACAGATAGAGCGAACGAATGATGGATGGATAGATAGATGGACAGATGAATGGATAGACAGATAGAGCGAACGAATGATGGATGGATAGATAGATGGACAGATGAATGGATAGACAGATAGAGCGAACGAATGATGGATAGATAGATAGATGGACAGATGAATGGACAGACAGATTGAGTGAACAAACGATGAATGGATAGATAGATGGACAGATGAATGGATAGACAGATAGAGCGAACGAATGATGGATGGATAGATAGATGGACAGATGAATGGATAGACAGATAGAGCGAACGAATGATGGATGGATAGATAGATGGACAGATGAATGGATAGACAGATAGAGCGAACGAATGATGGATGGATAGATAGATGGACAGATGAATGGATAGACAGATAGAGCGAACGGATGATGGATGGATAGATAGATGGACAGATGAATGGATAGACAGATAGAGCGAACGGATGATGGATGGATAGATAGATGGACAGATGAATGGATAGACAGATAGAGCGAACGGATGATGGATGGATAGATAGATGGACAGATGAATGGATAGACAGATAGAGCTAACGAATGATGGATGGATAGATAGATGGACAGATGAATGGATAGACAGATAGAGCGAACGAATGATGGATGGATAGATAGATGGACAGATGAATGGATAGACAGACAGATCGAGCGAACAAACAATAGATGGATGGATGGAAACATGGGAAAATGACTACTAATAATGGATGTTGTTTTTCACAGCGGTCAGTCGGTCGGTCAGTGCGGGTCTGGACATGAGACGTCCTCATATGCAGAGTCATCTCTTGGTCCAGTAGAGGAATGTTTCAGAGGAAGAGAAGAGCAGATCTGCCTTCATTCAGTGGAGACTGTAGACAATACTCACGTCTCATGGCGCTCGCCCAGAGAGGGAGGAAAGGGACGTTTTGGCAGGCAATTAAATGTGTAATGGCACCAATTATAGTTAATGATGGATTGTTGATTCTTTGGAGAAGGCGTGGATGATGGGATGTGTGTGTCTGCGCAGCGGGCAGAGTGTGTTCAATAGTCCGGTGAAAGGCTACAATCAGACTCGATGAAACACCAGAGGTGGAGCACCTGTGCTGACGGAGGGAAACAATCAGCGCGGCTTGTTCAAACCCTGCGGATCTCTGGGGGACGCGGCAGAATTAAGGCCATTTATCCAGTCAGCTCAAACATGTTTCTGTGGTTTCCACAGGTCAGCGCTTCACGTTCCTGTCACGCGCCGCTCAGCTCCACTTCACACCAGAGGATGAATATGATGAGGGGAAAGAGAGCAATGACTGAAGAACACCTGACTCTACAGGGCCTTCTCAATGCTTCAGGCTGGACGCGGTTCATCTGCAGAAAGCACTGGGATCTGGGCGGATATTTCCCTCGGCTATAAACATCTGATCTGATCAAAACTGCACAGCAATAAATGGGTGAATAAACAGTATTGAGTCTATTTGAGTCTATGTGTACTTTGAATGAAATGTAAGTCGCTTTGGATAAAAGCGTCTGCCAAATGCATAAATGTAAATGTAAAATGTAAATGTATTTGAGGACTATTACAACAATGGAATTTATTAAAACATGGATGGATAGGTGGAATGATGGATGGATGGATGGATGGATAGATAGATGGAGCGAACAAATGATGGATGGATAGATGGATAGATAGAAGGACGGATAAATGGACAGACGATGGATAGATCGTACCACCCCCTCTGCCCCCTGGCTGTCTGATGTTCTTCGCGAACATCGCTCTGGTCTCAGGGCGGCAGAGAGGAAGTGGCGCAAAACTAAAAACACTACTGACCTGACCCTGTATCAGTCTCTCCTCGCTTCTTTCTCTACTAACGTCTCCACTGCTAAAACTACATACTACAACAACAGAATCAACAACTGCCCTGACTCTCGTGCACTTTTCAGAACATTCTCCTCGCTCCTTTGTCCCCCTCCCCCCCCTCCTTCATCAACTCTTATGTGGCGTTCACACCGGACGCGATTCGCGCGAATAATTCGCTCTAATCGCGCGAAGGTGGACGCTTGAACATTTTGAGTTCACTCGCTTCATTCGCGCGTGTAATTTGCGCGAATCGCGCGTGAAAAACGCGTGTGACAACTACACACCAGACGCGAATTCGCGTCATGGGCGGGGCTTCTGCTCTATATGAGCCTATATGAGTTTTTTTGTAAAAAATACTGCTATTAATGTGCGACAAAACGTAGTTTAAAGACTTTTTCAGGCGATAATATAGTTGTTTAAAGCTCAAATCTGTGGTTAATTTATAAAAAGAGTGCCTATTTGAGCATTTTATCTGGCGTTTTCGGAGTTGTGAGATCCAAGGGATCGGCGGCGCTCAGCGCTCGTGTACCCGGGGAGACCCGCCTTCCCTCGGCTAGTCCTTCTCACATTTGCCGCTGGCTCTGGCTCTTTTTTTCTGCTCCTGTCTCGTTGTGAAATGGCTCACTTGGCTCACAATGGCTCACAATAACTCACAATAACTCACTTTCTTCCAAGCAAGATCCTTTTTATTCCTTTTATTCCTGTTCCTGTAGTGATAGGATGATGTATTGTACAGCTCCGGGTCTCCACATACGGCCACCATTATCCCGCCTCCATTGTTGTTGGGATTTCTGCCTCCGCTTGTAAATGCGTCACTACTAGAGCAAGCTCGTGATTGGTTAACGCGGCGCGAAATATCCGCCAGAGTTCAGATTTTTCAACTTGAGCGATTCGCGCGAATCGCGTGATTCGCGCGAATCGCGCGTTCAAAACGCTCAATTCGCGTCATTCGCGCCGCCTCAATCGCGCGAATCGCTCGAATCTCGCCGCCTCAATCGCGCGAATCGCGCCGCAGAATGCCATTTCGCGTCTCTGCATTGACTTAACATGTAAATCACTCGCGCGAATCGCGTCCGGTGTGAACGCAACATTACAGCTGACGACTTTGCATCATTTTTCACAACCAAAACCTCCTCCATCAGCAGCCAATTCTCCACACCTCAAACCGACACGCACATCTCAAAAACTATCACACATACGCTTCCCTCCTTCTCTCTGCTCTCCGAAGCAGATGTCTCCAAACTCATCCTTTCCAATCATCCCACTACCTGTCCGCTTGATCCTATCCCCACTCACCTCCTCCAGGCCATTTCTTCTTCTGTTACTCCTGCACTCACTCACATTGTTAACACCTCTCTTCACACCGGGACCTTCCCCACAGCATTTAAGCAGGCTCGGGTAACCCCACTGCTTAAGAAACCCTCTCTTAACCCAGCACTTTTAGAAAACTACAGACCGGTATCCCTTCTGCCTTTCATTGCAAAGACACTTGAGCGAGTTGTGTTTAACCAGCTCTCCACGTTTCTTGAACAGAACAACCTCCTGGATATCAACCAATCAGGCTTCAAAAGCGGCCACTCAACTGAGACTGCCCTACTCTCGGTTACGGAGGCACTGAGACAGGCAAGAGCAGCATCCAAATCCACAGTACTTATCTTACTGGATTTGTCTGCTGCTTTTGACACAGTTAACCACCAGATCCTCCTGTCAACTCTCATGAAGATGGGCATCTCAGGAACTGCTCTCCAGTGGCTCAAGTCTTACCTCTCAGGTAGGTCCTTCAGGGTGTCATGGAGAGGTGAAGTGTCTAAGTCACATCATCTAGCCACTGGAGTTCCACAGGGCTCAGTGCTTGGACCACTTCTCTTCTCCATCTACATGTCATCACTGGGATCTGTCATTCAGAAACATGGCTATTCCTATCACTGCTATGCCGACGACACTCAACTCTACTTCTCATTTCAACCAGATGATCCCACGGTTGGTGTTCGTATCGCCGCCTGCCTAACAGACATTTCAGCCTGGATGAAGGAACATCACCTGCAACTCAACCTTGCAAAGACAGAACTGCTTGTGGTCTCAGCCAACCCAGCACTTCATCACAATCTCTCCATTCAGCTAGGATCATCAACCATAACTCCGTCCAGGACAGCCAGGAATCTTGGAGTTGTGATTGATGATCAGCTAAAATTCACTGACCACATTACTGCAACAACCCGGTCCTGCAGATTTGCGTTATACAACATTAGGAAGATTAGACCCTTCCTATCAGAGCATGCCACACAACTCCTGGTCCAAGCTCTTGTTCTCTCCAGACTGGACTACTGTAATGCTCTTCTAGCGGGCCTTCCGGCATGCACTGTCAAACCCTTGCAACTGATCCAGAACGCAGCGGCGAGGGTGGTCTTTAACGAGCCGAAGAGAGCACACATCACGCCTCTCTTCATCAGTCTCCACTGGCTCCCAATAGCAGCTCGCATCAAATTCAAGACACTGGTGCTCGCCTTCAAAGCAACCACTGGCTCTGCACCAAGATACCTAAACTCGCTTGTGCAGACTTACACTCCCTCCAGGAGCTTACGTTCTGCCAGTGAACGACGCCTTGTGGTGCCATCCCAAAGAGGCATGAAATCACTCTCACGGACCTTTTCCTGGACCGCACCCACCCTGTGGAATGACCTGCCTATCTCAATTCGAGCAGCCGAGTCTGTAGCCATTTTCAAAAAACGGCTAAAGACACATCTCTTCCAGCAGTACCTTACCAATCAAGATTAGCACTTAACATTCTATTCATTTTCTGTCTGTCTGTCTATTTAAAAAAAAAAAAAAAAAAACTCTGTCCTATGTGTTCTGTGCTAGATTAACTGAGACTTGTTACAGCACTTACGTACTGTTACATACTGTTGCCCTTGACTGTTCTAGCTGCTTCTATTGCTCTCATTTGTAAGTCGCTTTGGATAAAAGCGTCTGCTAAATGACTAAATGTAAATGTAAATGTAATGTAATGTAGATGGATGGAGCAAACTAATGATGGATGGATGGATAGATAGATAAAAGGACGGATAAACAGACAGATGATGGATGGATGGATGATGTAACGAATGAACGAATGAAGGATGGATGGAACAAACGATGGATGGATGGATAGATAGAAGGACGGATCAATGGATAGACGATGGATGGATGGAACGAACAAACGAACGAACGAATGATGGATGGATAGATGGATGGATGGAGCGAATGAATGATGGATGGATGGATGGATAGATAGAAGGATGGATAAACGGACGGACGATGGATGGATGGAACAAACGAACGAAAGAGGGATGGATGGATGGAACGATGGATGGATGGATGGATAGATAGAACGACGGATAAATGGACAGACGATGGATGGATGGATGGAACGAATGAACGAATGAAGGATGGATGGAACAAACGATGGATGGATAGATAGAAGGACGGATCAATGGATAGACGATGGATGGATGGAACGAACAAACGAACGAACGAATGATGGATGGATAGATGGATGGATGGAGCGAATGAATGAAGGATGGATGGATGGATAGATAGAAGGATGGATAAACGGACGGACGATGGATGGATGGATGGAACAAACGAACGAAAGAGGGATGGATGGATGGAACGATGGATGGATGGATGAATAGATAGAAGGACGGATAAATGGACAGACGAAGGATGGATGGATGGAGCAAACTAATGATGGATGGATGGATAGATAGATAAAAGGACGGATAAACAGACAGACGATGGATGGATGGATGGAACAAACGAACGAAAGATGGATGGATGGATGGAACGATGGATGGATGGATGGATAGATAGAAGGACGGATAAATGGACAGACGATGGATGGATGGATGGATGGAACGAATGAACGAACGATGGATGGATGATCATATATAGATAGATAGAGCGAACAAATGACGGATGGATAGATGAATGGATGGATGGATAGATGGATGGAGCGAATGAATGATGGATGGATGGATGGATAGATAGAAGGACGGATAAATGGACAGACGATGGATGGATGGATTGATGGATGGAACGAACGAACGAACGAACGATGGATGGATGGATAGATAGACTCTCCCAGAAAACAACACTTCACATGCTCCTCCAGATTTAAGGATCCTGAGATATTTCTACTGGAAAACAAGACACGGATCCAGAGGAAGAACATCAGTGTTTAAACTCAGCCGAGCGAGCAGACGGGGCTGTGCTGACTCTATATATAGAAGCAATATTGAGCTGAGTTCTGCTTTTTAAAGGTGTAAACAGAGCCAGAGAAACACCTCAGGAAAACACACTCCCTTCACTTCACATCCGTCACGTTCTCCTCACACACACGTCTCCAAACGCCCGGCTAATGAGGAGGTAGGATTCTACCACGGTTATAGTATTATTGAAATACTTAAGTGAATACGGTAATCATGCAGTACCAAAGTATATCTACTATAGGGAGGTACAGCGTTATAGTTCCATCACTTTATCTTTTCATAAGCGTGTAATATTCTCTGCAGAAAGGCTCAAATTACAGCGCTCAAGGGCCACTTTTAGAAATTGCCGGGCCAGAGAATAAAACGGACAGGTAAGAGTCATCTTTAAAGAAAGGTGCAGTAACCTACAATCAGCATCTCATTCATCAAAAAGTGAATTTAAACGTGTAAATCTGCATATAATTATTACGTGCTACCAGTATTTGAGCTTTCTACTTCAAGTCATGGGCGTCAGAAGCAACAAAAAAAAAAAGACAGCAGACAAAATGACTGGAGTTGATGCCATTTACATTAAAGGGGTGAACTGAAGAAATCAACTTTCCCTTGAGCTTTTGATATATAAAAGGTCATGCAATATAAGAATATCCTGTAAGTTTCAGAGCTGAAAATAGGGCTGTACGATTAATCGAAAAATAATCGAAACCGAAATGTAGAACTTCTAACCGACGTATTTTTCCCCATGTCGGTTATTTCGGTTTTAGTCACGTGACTCCGCCCCGTCAGTCACATCAAGTGCAGTTTGCAGGCACACAGAGAGATGCAGGAACAGTTATCTGTATTTATAGATGCTCAGAATCACAATAGGAACTGCATGTTTTACACAGTTTATACAGATAAAATGATTGCCGTTCTTATAGCCTACGCTGCCACACACACACAGACGGCGTGCGCAAGCCCCGAAGCCAGATCACTTTCACTTTCGTCCTCATAAAGTTTGTCAAGTAAATGCGTTTAAAGCTTTGCCAATTTGAACATTGAAGCAATTGTGCATAATTCAAAAACAACAATACGGAAAACGTATCCGTTCAGTGCTCAGCTTTTTTCTGTGTCACAGAGCCGAGTGTGTCGCGTCTCTGACAATGCGCGCGTGCCCTGAAGGCAGACCGCTTTTCACGTGAAGATCGCGTGCAGAGAGTAGCGCAGAAACGCAGTGTCAATGCTGTCCTGTGACTAAAGTAAAGTCACTAAAGTAGCTTAGAAACTCAATTCAACCCTTATAGGCATATATTTGAATACCTTTGAAGATGAATAGAGACGGTATGAGTAATTCACACACACACTCACTCTCTCATTAATGCATTCAAATAAATGTAATGTAGGCCTACAGTGCTAATTTATCTGTGGCCTATCTGATGTAAAACACATAAATCTGCCCCATAGACAATAACTGCTGTTTCCTTCAAGTATTTTAAAATCACAAAGAAATGCACTTTTTGCATTTGTTGGAAACATTTCCAACTTTAATAGTAGAACATATTTACAATAAAAACCTTATCAGGAACTTACTCTAAAACCTTATGAGGGCAAAAAATGGAAAGCAAAAAAAAAAGAGCAAAATAATCTTTCATTAATCGTAATCGAGGTAAAATGTTCAATTAATCGAGGTTTTTATTTTTGGTCAAATCGTTACAACCCTAGCTGAAAACTTCCTTGTTAGTCAAAGAAAAGCTTTATTGGCCCAGAAAACGAGAGATCTCAGAATATGCGGATCTCTTACGCCTCTATAGATAAATATGCTTCTGTAGCCCCGCCCACCGACTCGTGAGCTAAGGATCGTCCCTGCATAAGCTTCCTTCTGAACACACACTTATTTTGCATAACATTACAGATCGTTTGAAATCTATTGATTACACACGCGGTCACAGGCTGGAGAAGCTGTTATTGGTTCACTCGTGATCGGACTTGTAAGGTTATGGGCCAGGCACGAGTGTGTGTGTGTGTGTGTCTCCGCATCTGCGCGAGTGTGTGAGTCCGCGCAGCGCGAGTGAGTCTGTGTGTGTGAGTCCGCGCAGCGCGAGTGAGTCTGTGTGTGTGAGTGTCCGCGCAAGTGAGTGTATGTGTGCGTGTCTGCGCGAGTGAGTGTGTGTGTGCGTGTCCGCGCAAGTGAGTGTGTGTGTGCGTGTCCGCGCAAGTGAGTGTGTGTGTGCGTGTCCGCGCAAGTGAGTGAGAGTGTGTGTCCGCGCGAGTGAGAGTGTGCGTGTCCACGCCAGTGAGTGAGTGTGTGTCCACGCGAGTGAGTGTGTGGGTGTGTCCGCGTGAGTGAGTGTGTGTGTGTGTTTGTGTGTGTGTATGTCCGCGTGAGTGAGTGTGTGTGTCCATGCGAGTGAGTGTGTGTGTGTCCACGCGAGTGAGTGAGAGTGTGTGTGTCCACGCGAGTGAGTGAGTGTGTGTCCGCGCGAGTGAGTGTGTGTGTGCGTGTCCACGCGAGTGAGTGTGTGTGTGTCCACGCGAGTGAGTGAGTGTGTGTGTGTCCACGCGAGTGAGTGAGTGTGTGTCCACGCGAGTGAGTGAGTGTGTGTCCACGCGAGTGAGTGAGTGTGTGTCCACGCGAGTGAGTGAGTGTGTGTCCGCGCGAGTGAGTGTGTGTGTGCGTGTCCACGCGAGTGAGTGAGTGTGTGTGTGTCCACGCGAGTGAGTGAGTGTGTGTCCGCGCGAGTGAGTGTGTGTGTCCGCGCGAGTGAGTGTGTGTGTCCGCGCGAGTGAGTGTGTGTGTGCGTGTCCGAGTGAGTGAGTGTGTGCATGTCCGCGCATGTGTGTGTGTGCGTGTCCACGCCAGTGAGTGAGTGTGCGTCCACGCGAGTGAGTATGTGGGTGTGTCCGCGTGAGTGAGTGTGTGTGTGTGTTTGTGTGTGTGTGTGTGTCCATGCGTGTCCATGCGAGTGAGTGAGTGAGTGTGTGTCCGCGCGAGTGAGTGTGTGTGTGTGTGTGTGTGTATGTCCGCGTGAGTGAGTGTGTGTGTCCACGCGAGTGAGTGAGTGTGTCCGCGCGAGTGAGTGTGTGTGTGTCCGCCCATGTGAGTGTGTGTGTGTGTCCGCGCGAGTGAGTGAGTGTGTGTGTCCGCGCGAGTGAGTGTGTGTGTGTGTTTGTGTGTGTGTCCACGCGAGTCAGTGAGTGTGTGTGTGTCCGCGCGAGTGAGTGTGTGTCCGCGCGAGTGAGTGTGTGTGTGTCCGCACGAGTGAGTGTGTGTGTGTCCGCCCATGTGAGTGTGTGTGTCCGCGCGAGTGAGTGAGTGAGTTTGTGTGTGTCCGCGTGAGTGAGTGAGTGTGTGTCCGCGCGAGTGAGTGTGTGTGTGTCCACGCGAGTCAGTGAGTGTGTGTGTCCACGCGAGTCAGTGAGTGTGTGTGTCCACGCGAGTGACTGAGTGTGTCCGCGCGAGTGAGTGTGTGTGTGTCCGCCCATGTGAGTGTGTGTGTGTGTCCGCGCGAGTGAGTGAGTGTGTGTGTCCGCGCGAGTGAGTGTGTGTGTGTTTGTGTGTGTGTGTCCACGCGAGTCAGTGAGTGTGTGTGTCCGCGCGAGTGAGTGTGTGTCCGCGCGAGTGAGTGTGTGTGTGTCCGCACGAGTGAGTGTGTGTGTGTCCGCCCATGTGAGTGTGTGTGTGTCCGCGCGAGTGAGTTTGTGTGTGTCCGCGTGAGTGGGTGAGTGTGTGTCCGCGCGAGTGAGTGTGTGTGTGTCCACGCGAGTCAGTGAGTGTGTGTGTCCACGCGAGTCAGTGAGTGTGTGTGTCCACGCGAGTCAGTGAGTGTGTGTCCGCGCGAGTCAGTGAGTGTGTGTAAGTGTCCGCGCGAGTGAGTGTGTCCCCACTGGTCATAAAAGTGGGTGGGTCTAATATCTCTGGTCATAAAAGGGGGTGGATCTAATATCATTGGTCATAAAAGTGGGTGGGTCTAATATCACTGGTCATAAAAGTGGGTGGGTCTAATATCACTGGTCATAAAAGTGGGTGGATCTAATATCATTAGTCATAAAAGTGGGTGGGTCTAATATTAGAAACACGCGAGTGAGTATGTGGGTGTGTCCGCGTGAGTGAGTGTGTGTGTGTGTTTGTGTGTGTGTGTGTGTCCATGCGTGTCCATGCGAGTGAGTGAGTGAGTGTGTGTCCGCGCGAGTGAGTGTGTGTGTGTGTGTGTGTGTATGTCCGCGTGAGTGAGTGTGTGTGTCCACGCGAGTGAGTGAGTGTGTCCGCGCGAGTGAGTGTGTGTCCGCCCATGTGAGTGTGTGTGTGTGTCCGCGCGAGTGAGTGAGTGTGTGTGTCCGCGCGAGTGAGTGTGTGTGTGTGTTTGTGTGTGTGTGTCCACGCGAGTCAGTGAGTGTGTGTGTGTCCGCGCGAGTGAGTGTGTGTCCGCGCGAGTGAGTGTGTGTGTGTCCGCACGAGTGAATGTGTGTGTGTCCGCCCATGTGAGTGTGTGTGTCCGCGCGAATGAGTGAGTGAGTTTGTGTGTGTCCACGTGAGTGAGTGAGTGTGTGTCCGCGCGAGTGAGTGTGTGTGTGTCCACGCGAGTCAGTGAGTGTGTGTGTCCACGCGAGTCAGTGAGTGTGTGTGTCCACGCGAGTGAGTGAGTGTGTCCGCGCGAGTGAGTGTGTGTGTGTCCGCCCATGTGAGTGTGTGTGTGTGTCCGCGCGAGTGAGTGAGTGTGTGTGTCCGCGCGAGTGAGTGTGTGTGTGTTTGTGTGTGTGTGTCCACGCGAGTCAGTGAGTGTGTGTGTCCGCGCGAGTGAGTGTGTGTCCGCGCGAGTGAGTGTGTGTGTGTCCGCACGAGTGAGTGTGTGTGTCCGCCCATGTGAGTGTGTGTGTGTCCGCGCGAGTGAGTTTGTGTGTGTCCGCGTGAGTGAGTGAGTGTGTGTCCGCGCGAGTGAGTGTGTGTGTGTCCACGCGAGTCAGTGAGTGTGTGTGTCCACGCGAGTCAGTGAGTGTGTGTGTCCACGCGAGTCAGTGAGTGTGTGTGTCCGCGCGAGTCAGTGAGTGTGTGTAAGTGTCCGCGCGAGTGAGTGTGTCCCCACTGGTCATAAAAGTGGGTGGGTCTAATATCTCTGGTCATAAAAGGGGGTGGATCTAATATCATTGGTCATAAAAGTGGGTGGGTCTAATATCACTGGTCATAAAAGTGGGTGGGTCTAATATCACTGGTCATAAAAGTGGGTGGATCTAATATCATTAGTCATAAAAGTGGGTGGATCTAATATCATTAGTCATAAAAGTGGGTGGGTCTAATATTATTGGTCATAAAAGCGGGTGGGTCTAATATCACTGGTCATAAAAGTGGGTGGGTCTAATATCATTGGTCATAAAAGTGCGTGGGTCTAATATCACTGGTCATAAAAGCGGGTGGGTCTAATATCACTGGTCATAAAAGTGGGTGGATCTAATAACATTGGTCATAAAAGTGGGTGGGTCTAATATCATTGGTCATAAAAGTGGGTGGGTCTAATATCACTGGTCATAAAAGTGGGTGGGTCTAATATTATTGGTCAAAAAAGTGGGTGGGTCTAATATCATTGGTCATAAAAGTGGGTGGGTCTAATATCGCTGGTCATAAAAGGGGGTGGATCTAATATCATTGGTCATAAAAGTGGGTGGATCTAATATCATTGGTCATAAAAGTGGGTGGGTCTAATATCACTGGTCATAAAAGTGGGTGGGTCTAATATCACTGGTCATAAAAGTGGGAGGATCTAATATCATTAGTCATAAAAGTGGGTGGGTCTAATATCACTGGTCATAAAAGTGGGTGGGTCTAATATTATTGGTCATAAAATTGGGTGTGTCTAATATCATTGGTCATAAAAGTGTGTGGGTCTAATATCACTGGTCATAAAAGTGGGTGGGTCTAATATCACTGGTCATAAAAGTGGGTGGGTCTAATATTATTGGTCATAAAAGCGGGTGGGTCTAATATCACTGGTCATAAAAGTGGGTGGGTCTAATATCATTGGTCATAAAAGTGTGTGGGTCTAATATCACTGGTCATAAAAGTGGGTGGGTCTAATATCATTGGTCATAAAAGCGGGTGGGTCTAATATCACTGGTCATAAAAGTGGGTGGGTCTAATATCACTGGTCATAAAAGTGGGTGGGTCTAATATCACTGGTCATAAAAGTGGGTGGGTCTAATATCATTGGTCATAAAAGTGCGTGGGTCTAATATCACTGGTCATAAAAGTGGGTGGATCTAATATCATTAGTCATAAAAGTGGGTGGGTCTAATATTATTGGTCATAAAAGCGGGTGGGTCTAATATTATTGGTCATAAAAGCGGGTGGGTCTAATATCACTGGTCATAAAAGTGGGTGGGTCTAATATCATTGGTCATAAAAGTGCGTGGGTCTAATATCACTGGTCATAAAAGCGGGTGGGTCTAATATCACTGGTCATAAAAGTGGGTGGATCTAATAACATTGGTCATAAAAGTGGGTGGGTCTAATATCATTGGTCATAAAAGTGGGTGGGTCTAATATCACTGGTCATAAAAGTGGGTGGGTCTAATATTATTGGTCAAAAAAGTGGGTGGGTCTAATATCATTGGTCATAAAAGTGGGTGGGTCTAATATCGCTGGTCATAAAAGGGGGTGGATCTAATATCATTGGTCATAAAAGTGGGTGGATCTAATATCATTGGTCATAAAAGTGGGTGGGTCTAATATCACTGGTCATAAAAGTGGGTGGGTCTAATATCACTGGTCATAAAAGTGGGAGGATCTAATATCATTAGTCATAAAAGTGGGTGGGTCTAATATCACTGGTCATAAAAGTGGGTGGGTCTAATATTATTGGTCATAAAATTGGGTGTGTCTAATATCATTGGTCATAAAAGTGTGTGGGTCTAATATCACTGGTCATAAAAGTGGGTGGGTCTAATATCACTGGTCATAAAAGTGGGTGGGTCTAATATTATTGGTCATAAAAGCGGGTGGGTCTAATATCACTGGTCATAAAAGTGGGTGGGTCTAATATCATTGGTCATAAAAGTGTGTGGGTCTAATATCACTGGTCATAAAAGTGGGTGGGTCTAATATCATTGGTCATAAAAGCGGGTGGGTCTAATATCACTGGTCATAAAAGTGGGTGGGTCTAATATCACTGGTCATAAAAGTGGGTGGGTCTAATATCACTGGTCATAAAAGTGGGTGGGTCTAATATCATTGGTCATAAAAGTGCGTGGGTCTAATATCACTGGTCATAAAAGTGGGTGGGTCTAATATCTATGGTCATAAAAGTGGGTGGATCTAATAACATTGGTCATAAAAGTGGGTGGGTCTAATATCATTGGTCATAAAAGTGGGTGGGTCTAATATCACTGGTCATAAAAGTGGGTGGGTCTAATATTATTGGTCAAAAAAGTGGGTGGGTCTAATATCATTGGTCATAAAAGTGGGTGGATCTAATATCATTGGTCATAAAAGTGGGTGGGTCTAATATCACTGGTCATAAAAGTGGGTGGGTCTAATATCACTGGTCATAAAAGTGGGAGGATCTAATATCATTAGTCAAAAAAGTGGGTGGGTCTAAAATCACTGGTCATAAAAGTGGGTGGGTCTAATATTATTGGTCATAAAATTGGGTGTGTCTAATATCACTGGTCATAAAAGTGTGTGGGTCTAATATCACTGGTCATAAAAGTGGGTGGGTCTAATATCACTGGTCATAAAAGTGGGTGGGTCTAATATTATTGGTCATAAAAGCGGGTGGGTCTAATATCACTGGTCATAAAAGTGGGTGGGTCTAATATCATTGGTCATAAAAGTGTGTGGGTCTAATATCACTGGTCATAAAAGTGGGTGGGTCTAATATCACTGGTCATAAAAGTGGGTGGGTCTAATATTATTGGTCATAAAAGTGGGTGGGTCTAATATCATTGGTCATAACAGTGGGTGGGTCTAATATCATTGGTCATAAAAGTGTGTGGGTCTAATATCACTGGTCATAAAAGTGGGTGGGTCTAATATCACTGGTCATAAAAGTGGGTGGGTCTAATATCATTGGTCATAAAAGTGTGTGGGTCTAATATCACTGGTCATAAAAGTGGGTGGGTCTAATATCACTGGTCATAAAAGTGGGTGGGTCTAATATTATTGGTCATAAAAGTG
Source organism: Romanogobio albipinnatus (assembly GCA_023566225.1). NCBI lineage: Eukaryota > Metazoa > Chordata > Actinopteri > Cypriniformes > Gobionidae > Romanogobio > Romanogobio albipinnatus. Next base: position 3,349,815 of record CM042261.1, on the reverse strand, counting down.
GGTGGGTCTAATATCATTGGTCATAACAGTGGGTGGGTCTAATATTATTGGTCATAAAAGTGGGTGGGTCTAATATCACTGGTCATAAAAGTGGGTGGGTTTAATATCATTGGTCATAAAAGTGGGTGGGTCTAATATTTGTGGTCATAAAAGTGGGTGGGTCTAATATTATTGGTCATAAAAGTGGGTTGGTATAATATCACTGGTCATAAAAGTGGGTGGGTCTAATATCATTGGTCATAAAAGTGGGTGGGTCTAATATCCTAATATCTCTGGTCATAAAAGTGGGTGGATCTAATATCATTAGTCATAAAAGTGAGTGTGTCTAATATCAATGGTCATAAAAGTGGGTGGGTCTAATATCACTGGTCATAAAAGTGGGTGGGTCTAATATCACTGGTCATAAAAGTGGGTGGGTCTAATATCATTGGTCATAAAAGTGGGTGGGTCTAATATCACTGGTCATAAAAGTGGGTGGGTCTAATATTATTGGTCATAAAAGTGGGTGGGTCTAATAGCACTGGTCATAAAAGTGGGTGGGTCTAATAGCACTGGTCAAAAGTGGGTGGGTCTAATATTATTGGTCATAAAAGTGGGTGGGTCTAATATCATTAGTCATAAAAGTGAGTGGGTCTAATATCATTGGTCATAAAAGTGGGTGGGTCTAATATCATTGGTCATAAAAGTGGGTGGGTCTAATATCACTGGTCATAAAAGTGGGTGGGTCTTATATCACTGGTAATAAAAGTGGGTGGGTCTAATATCATTGGTCATAAAAGTGGGTGGGTCTAATATCACTGGTCATAAAAGTGGGTGGGTCTAATATCATTGGTCATAAAAGTGTGTGGGTCTAATATCACTGGTCATAAAAGTGGGTGGGTCTAATATCACTGGTCATAAAAGTGGGTGGGTCTAATATTATTGGTCATAAAAGCGGGTGGGTCTAATATCACTGGTCATAAAAGTGGGTGGGTCTAATATCATTGGTCATAAAAGTGTGTGGGTCTAATATCACTGGTCATAAAAGTGGGTGGGTCTAATATTATTGGTCATAAAAGTGGGTGGGTCTAATATCATTGGTCATAACAGTGGGTGGGTCTAATATTATTGGTCATAAAAGTGGGTGGGTCTAATATCACTGGTCATAAAAGTGGGTGGGTTTAATATCATTGGTCATAAAAGTGGGTGGGTCTAATATTTGTGGTCATAAAAGTGGGTGGGTCTAATATTATTGGTCATAAAAGTGGGTTGGTATAATATCACTGGTCATAAAAGTGGGTGGGTCTAATATCATTGGTCATAAAAGTGGGTGGGTCTAATATCCTAATATCTCTGGTCATAAAAGTGTGTGGGTCTTATATCACTGGTAATAAAAGTGGGTGGGTCTAATATCACTGGTCATAAAAGTGGGTGGGTCTAATATTATTGGTCATAAAAGTGGGTGGGTCTAATAGCACTGGTCATAAAAGTGGGTGGGTCTAATATCATTGGTCATAAAAGTGGGTGGGGCTAATATCACTGGTCATACAAGTGGGTGGGTCTAACAGCATTGGTCTTAAAAGTGGGTGGGGCTAATATTATTGGTCATAAAAGTGGGTGGGTCTAATATCATTGGTCATAAAAGTGGGTCGGTCTAATATTATTGGTCATAAAAGTGGGTAGGTCTAATATCTCTGGTCATAAAAGTGGGTGGGTCTAATATCACTGGTCAATAAAGTGGGTGGGTCTAATATCATTGGTCATAAAAGTGGGTGGGTCTAATATTATTGGTCATAAAAGTGGGTGGGTCTAATATCACTGGTCATAAAAGTGGGTGGGTCTAATATTATTGGTCATAAAAGTGGGTGGGTCTAATATCATTGGTCATAAAAGTGGGTGGGTCTAATATCACTGGTCATAAAAGTGGGTGGGTCTAATATCACTGGTCATAAAAGTGGGTGGGTCTAATATCACTGGTCATAAAAGTGGGTGGGTCTAATATCATTGGTCATAAAAGTGGGTGGGTCTAATATCACTGGTCATAAAAGTGGGTGGGTCTAATATCATTAGTCATAAAAGTGAGTGGGTCTAATATCATTGGTCATAAAAGTGGGTGGGTCTAATATTATTGGTCATAAAAGTGGGTGGGTCTAATATCACTGGTCATAAAAGTGGGTGGGTCTAATATCATTGGTCATAAAAGTGGGTGGGTCTAATATCACTGGTCATAAAAGTGGGTGGGTCTAATATCATTGGTCATAAAAGTGGGTGGGTCTAATATCACTGGTCATAAAAGTGGGTGGGTCTAATATCATTGGTCATAAAAGTGGGTGGGTCTAATATCACTGGTCATAAAAGTGGGTGGGTCTAATATCACTGGTCATAAAAGTGGGTGGGTCTAATATCATTGGTCATAAAAGTGGGTGGGTCTAATATTATTGGTCATAAAAGTGGGTGGGTCTAATATCACTGGTCATAAAAGTGGGTGGGTCTAATATTATTGGTCATAAAAGTGGGTGGGTCTAATATCATTAGTCATAAAAGTGAGTGGGTCTAATATCATTGGTCATAAAAGTGGGTGGGTCTAATATCATTGGTCATAAAAGTGGGTGGGTCTAATATCACTGGTCATAAAAGTGGGTGGGTCTAATATCACTGGTCATAAAAGTGGGTGGGTCTAATATCATTGGTCATAAAAGTGGGTGGGTCTAATATCACTGGTCATAAAAGTGGGTGGGTCTAATATCATTAGTCATAAAAGTGAGTGGGTCTAATATCATTGGTCATAAAAGTGGGTGGGTCTAATATCATTGGTCATAAAAGTGGGTGGGTCTAATATCACTGGTCATAAAAGTGGGTGGGTCTAATATCATTGGTCATAAAAGTGGGTGGGTCTAATATCACTGGTCATAAAAGTGGGTGGGTCTAATATCACTGGTCATAAAAGTGGGTGGGTCTAATATCATTGGTCATAAAAGTGGGTGGGTCTAATATTATTGGTCATAAAAGTGGGTGGGTCTAATATCACTGGTCATAAAAGTGGGTGGGTCTAATATTATTGGTCATAAAAGTGGGTGGGTCTAATATCATTAGTCATAAAAGTGAGTGGGTCTAATATCATTGGTCATAAAAGTGGGTGGGTCTAATATCATTGGTCATAAAAGTGGGTGGGTCTAATATCACTGGTCATAAAAGTTGGTGGGTCTAATATCACTGGTCATAAAAGTGGGTGGGTCTAATATCATTGGTCATAAAAGTGGGTGGGTCTAATATCACTGGTCATAAAAGTGGGTGGGTCTAATATCACTGGTCATAAAAGTGGGTGGGTCTAATATCACTGGTCATAAAAGTGGGTGGGTCTAATATCACTGGTCATAAAAGTGGGTGGGTCTAATATTATTGGTCTTAAAAGTGGGTGGGGCTAATATTATTGGTCATAAAAGTGGGTGGGCACATAAAATGGTTCCAACACCCATGCTTCAAGTAAATATACTTATTAATCAAAAAACAAATTCATATATAAAGTCAAGAACGGTGCTCTCATAAATAGACGCATTGTATTAGGAATTAGCCAGTTTATGTTCAAGTGATTTTCGCAGTCAAACTTTCAACGTTTTCAATGTAATTGCTAATTTCTTTGTACAGTTTGAATATGCATCAAGTAGCTTAATGATTAATAAATATCATGTTATGTCCTTTTACAAATGCATTTTCTGGATCTACTAGCTCAGGTTTTCCTGCTTGAATGTTGATTATTTCCTCATATTCTCCATTGTTGCGGCTCCTCTCTTCCCAGTCTGTCAGTAACGCTCTGTTTAGTTCCTGTCTCTATGAAGCTCCGCCTTCTGAAAAGCACATTGTGCTCTGATTTGTCGGCTGGAGCAGTGTGTTGTGATTGGTGTTTGAGAAATGTCCCGCCCCTTACCATAACCGGCAGTTTCAACACACGACTAACTAACTCAACCAGGCCCCGCCCCTTTATTATGCGTATTAAATATTTAAATGAGGTATATTGTGACGTGCTCATTCCCGGAAGAAAATAACTCCCACTGGAGGGACTTTGTAGACTTTTTTCATGCTCAACGAAACTGAATTAATGCATTTACTGATTAAAAGTTTACACCGTCAACACTGCAAGCATGCACGCGACATGGCATGACAAAACTCACATGTAACATGTTTTGTAGATGTGCTACAATCCTGATCGATCGCTCGCAATGCAAACATGGTGACACCAAAGATATATATATATACTAATGTCTCATTAACAGGCCTCTGTGGAGCAGGGCAGATCTTGGACTTTAATGCCCACAGTATTGATCTTGCTGGCGAGGTCCACGGCCGATTGCTGGGAAACTCATGGCAGTGGACAGTGTGTATCTGCACGTTTATGTTGTGTACGCACAAGAGCGAGTGTATCTGTGAGAGCATCTTGGCGTCGGGCGGCCGGAGAGCTTGGTGGTTTTGCACTGCAGATGGGAGGGTGCAGACAGAGCGGAACCGGCCCGATGCGTTTTTAATGGCACTGCTGCTCTCTGGAAACTGATGGACGAGGCTCCACGCTGTGAAACTCAAACCTCCAGCCGGTTCATTTCTGATTTCTAATCCAGCCAATTCTACGCTGCGCCTCTTTTATTGACCGGATGGCTGCACCTGACAAACCTCCAGGGTAAATGTTCCCATTTGCACAGATTTATCTGTATGGAGCTGACCATTGTTACAGCTTTAGTGGATCAGTTTTTTTTTGGAATATCATTTTTTTTCCCTCCAGAGCATTTGCAGTACAAGGAATTATTCTTGCATATGTCATCTTTGATTAAAAAAAATCATGCACAACCATTCAAAAGTTGCAGTCAGTAAGATTTTTCATGCTTTTGAAAGGTTTCTTCTGCTCACCAAGGCTGTAATTATTTGATCAAAAATACAGTATATATGTTACAGTTTAAAATATCTGTTCTCTATGTGAATATACAATAAAGTGTAATTTATTCCTGTGATCAAAGCTGCATTTATCATCATTAGTTCAGTTTTCAGTGTCACACTTTACCGTGATTTTAACGGTAAAAGACTATAAAAATGCTACGGTCAAAAACAGTGAATTGGTTAACAGAAAGTTTCCATGCTATTTACGGCGAATAACTGTAATAGATCTAACCTTACATTTAAAGTAATGTAATTTTGCAATCAGGCAATTTTACAGTAAAATACCGTTTTTGGAAGTGAAGAAAACGTCATTGTTTGATTTACAGTGAAAACCTGTAAATTGACATTCCCCGAATTCCCTGCGTCTTCACATTTGATGTATTTCTTCTTAGTTTTTTCTAATCAGTGTACATTATGGTTTTATGTTACATCTAATGTTGTTAAATTACTTTAACAACACTTCCTCTCACTGTTAGAGATGCTCCTACATTAGCCAGTTTCAAGAAGCTGTTAAAAACTCATCTTTTCAAAATTGCCTATATAGATTTTTATGAATAGTATTGTACTGTGTTGTACTGTAATGGTTATTTTATAATTATTTTGTACTTCATTATTTTGTATTTTAAGTTTGTAGCGCTTTGGGTATTAGAAAAGCGCATTATAAATAAAATGTATTTTTATTAAATGTATGTTTTATGATGGTGTTTAGTGTTTGTGTGAATGACACTGTAGTATTGTCCTCCTAAAAGCTTTGATTGATCATGTGACTCATCTCCACTGTGATTGGTTGTCCGTATATATCAAAGGTGCATAACAGATATTAGTATTTCAATAGGTTGGTAATTTAACATTATTTCATTTTCATATGAAAAACGATATTTACTGTCAATTTAAATTAAATATGTAAAATCTACGTATTTTAACGGTAAATTTCTGTTTTTTTACAGCGTACATGTAATTATTACAATATAAATATTTTAATTATACGGTTTTGAACTGTAAAACAGACAGTAAGCTAAGTGCTGTCCTGTAAAACTTGCTACCGTATTTTTACGGTAAAGTTCTGGCAACCTTTTTTACTGTAAATTTTAACGGGATTTTTTTTTTTTACAGTGCATGATCCTTCAGAAATCATTATAATATGATAATTTGCTGCTCAACACTAGAACCGCCACAGGGTACAATTTACCCATGGCTGTTTTTGAAATGTACAGATTTTTAATAAAATATCCCAGTCATTGACTTTTACTAAAATTGTGTTATTTACAATCCTGTGTTTGTACAATCGCAGCAGGTCAAATTTACCCCTATATAATTCCTTTATTTATTTTCGCGCTGTGTTTGAGCAACGTGTCGGCTTACTGTAACAGTCACAAAACACCCGATCAAAAACCATGTGCCTACTCATAAATCTTCAAACTTTGGATTCATTTTTCTCTTTTTTATTGTTTTTTGTTTGTTACTGTGTTGCTATTTATTCAAGACCGTCCGTTTCCTGAAAAAAATTATGTAATGAATACATTTTTTTTATGATTACCCCAAGTTTATTGGTGTTATTCTCTTATTCAAATTATAAATGATACAACTAAACAAATTAATAATACATTCTCTTGAATTTGTCGTTGCATCATACATCCTATGCATTGTGGTGAATTATTATTGCTCATTTAGGGTATTTTAGTCATTTAAATTACATGGGTTTTATCTTAATACCCAATTAATGACATTTGATTATAATATTATACCACACAAATATGTATTTATTTCCTTCTAATTCTCGTTGTCATTGCAGGCTGGTTTAGCCTATATTCAGTGATTAGTGTAGCCATCTTAAAATAGCTTATAACAACAGGATGAAAACATAGTTGATGACTAAAAATAATCATTTTATTACATTACTTTGTGAAGACAGTGGCATAATATGTTTTTTAGCCATACTAAAACAGTAATCATGTGCATGGGTAAATTTTACCCGCTGGCGTTAAATGTTAAGAAATATTTATGATTAACAATGTTTTTCTGCAAACCATGATATTTTTTGTAAGATTCCTTGATTAAAACAGCATTTATTTTAGAACATTATAAATGTCTTTACTGCCAATGTTGATGTCAACGTAGTGTATATACTGTTTTTTTTATATTATTATATTATTTTTATGGGTTATACATTTAAGTACTGAGTACTTACAGTGAGGAAAATAAGTATTTGAACACCCTGCTATTTTGCAAGTTCTCCCACTTGGAAATCATGGAGGGGTCTGAAATTGTCATTGTAGGTGCATGTCCACTGTGAGAGACATAATCTATAAAAAAAAAATTCAGAAATCACAATATATGATTTTTTAAATTATTTATTTGTATGATACAGCTGCAAATAAGTATTTGAACACCTGTCTATCAGCTAGAATTCTGACCCTCAAAGATCTGCTAGTCTGACTTTAAAATGTCCACCTCCACTCCATTTATTATCCTAAATTAGATGCACCTGTTTGAGGTCGTTAGCTGCATAAAGACACCTGTCCACCCCATACAATCAGTAAGAATCCAACTACTAACATGGCCAAGACCAAAGAGCTGTCCAAAGACACTAGAGACAAAATTGTACACCTCCACAAGGCTGGAAAGGGCTCCGGGGAAATTGCCAAGCAGCTTGGTGAAAAAAGGTCCACTGTTGGAGCAATCATTAGAAAATGGAAGAAGCTAAACATGACTGTCAATCTCCCTCGGACTGGGGCTCCATGCAAGATCTCACCTCGTGGGGTCTCAATGATCCTAAGAAAGGTGAGAAATCAGCCCAGAACTACACGGGAGGAGCTGGTCAATGACCTGAAAAGAGCTGGGACCACCGTTTCCAAGGTTACTGTTGGTAATACACTAAGACGTCATGGTTTGAAATCATGCATGGCACGGAAGGTTCCCCTGCTTAAACCAGCACATGTCAAGGCCCGTCTTAAGTTTGCCAATGACCATTTGGATGATCCAGAGGAGTCATGGGAGAAAGTCATGTGGTCAGATGAGACCAAAATAGAACTTTTTGGTCATAATTCCACTAAACGTGTTTGGAGGAAGAAGAATGATGAGTACCATCCCAAGAACACCATCCCTACTGTGAAGCATGGGGGGGGGGTAGCATCATGCTTTGGGGTGTTTTTCTGCACATGGGACAGGGCGACTGCACTGTATTAAGGAGAGGATGACCGGGGTCATGTATTGCCAGATTTTGGGGAACAACCTCCTTCCCTCAGTTAGAGCATTGAAGATGGGTCGAGGCTGGGTCTTCCAACATGACAATGACCCGAAGCACACAGCCAGGATAACCAAGGAGTGGCTCTGTAAGAAGCATATCAAGGTTCTGGCGTGGCCTAGCCAGTCTCCAGACCTAAACCCAATAGAGAATCTTTGGAGGAGCTCAAACTCCGTGTTTCTCAGCGACAGGCCAGAAACCTGACTGATCTAGAGAAGATCTGTGTGGAGGAGTGGGCCAAAATCCCTCCTGCAGTGCAAACCTGCTGAAAAACTACAGGAAACGTTTGACCTCTGTAATTGCAAACAAAGGCTACTGTACCAAATATTAACATTGATTTTCTCAGGTGTTCAAATACTTATTTGCAGCTGTATCATACAAATAAAGAGTTAAAAAATCATATATTGTGATTTCTGGATTTTTTTTTTAGATTATGTCTCTCACAGTGGACATGCACCTACGATGATAATTTCAGACCCTCCATGATTTCTAAGTGGGAGAACTTGCAAAATAGCAGGGTGTTCAAATATTTATTTTCTCACTGTATGTACTGAGTACTAAGTGCTAATGATTAACATTAATTAACAATGTGTACTACTTGAGTTGCAAAGATTCCACAACCTTTCTAGAATTTTTTGAAACTTTCCAGGATTTTTTGGGAAAGTTTCTGGAAATTGATCGGAAAATTTCAGCCCCTTTGCAACCCTAGTACTTACTATAGGATTTTAGGTTTGTTGTATGGTTAGTTGCATGTACTTAGGCATAATATAGTCATTGCTCCATGCAACTTGTTTAACAAGGACACTGTAAAATAGTGTTTTCTTTATGCTATAGTCTTTTTCACATGAAGTCAAATGAAGTAAAAAGTAGATATGACACAGTATGACCTTCCCATTTACTCTCTCAAAAAATGCATGTACATAAAGTATACACATATATGTTTCCCGCATTTCCATCACTGCTCAAGGACAAAACTGTCCACATATTATGTCATCTATTTTCCCTCCTGTATCTAAAAGTCTCAAGCTTGCTTTCATTCCACACGCTTCAGCGGTTCTCAGTCCTTGAAACACTAACATAAACACACAAACACATTGCCGTTTCCTCTTTTTTCGAGGGATATTGTGACCTCTCTGTGACCTTGGCATTCACAGCCCACAATGCACGGCGCTGGAAGATGTGGAGAAGAGCAAAGCAAAATGGCACAGCTAAGATTAGCCCTGCATTTCTGATACAGAACATGGAGACTGGAGTGGACATGAAGCTCTCGGTGTCTCATGTCAAGGGTATTTTAATCGGTGGTGGGTGGGAGCTGGTGAACAAATGATGAGATCATTGTAAGATTAAAATGTTCAGCTTCAATGAAGATGGCTTTGCTTGAAAATTGCATGTTAATGAGCAGCGATGGCCAAACGAAAGAACAAATTGAAAATCTACACACAAAATCTGCTGCATAACAGTGACTCTTCAAGCCCGTTTAACCAACAACACGGCCCTTCTGGGAGTTGGACGTCTTCCACTCATCAATGGATAAACATTTGTCACCATGCATTTCTTTGTGAATACTTTTGTTCGTATGAAGGGTTGAAAAATGGTTAGTATTGATCTTCCCCGAGGGTAAAAGGAAAATTACTCTCAAATTGATTTTTAAAGAAAGCTGTACTTTATAGACACTATTTACTCTTACATTACCGTAATGTCTTCTCTTTGTCCCTGTAATTCAGTGGTGCAGTCTCTCTGACTTTGTGGTTCCACGTATTCTGAAGATAATTTAACAATTTAATTGTTAAATTAACAGAAGGCAGTGTACACAAACACCATCAACGGACTGTACATTAACTCACTAGCACTGCTGTATTTAGGGTGCGGTGCGTCCACACTTGTAGTTCGGTTCGTTTGGTTCGGACCAAAAAACAAAAACAAAACATATAGTCCTGGTCCGCTTAGCGTTCACAAAGGCATTTTTAACAGCGAACCTAAAGTTACCGAACCAAAGGCATAGGGATATGGTCACAACCTGATTGGTCGGCTTTTATGACGTATATTTTGCGACGGAGCTGCTCAACGAACATTCAAAACACTGCTGTGTGCTGATTAAACGCCATCATTTCATGCGTGTACATGTGGTTTTATTTTGACCAGCTGAGAACTCACGAAGAGCTCATCAAATGTTCAACACATTGAGAACCGCAGCAGGATTTCCTCCGGTGTGCAGAAACGCAGATCTGCATATATTGATGAGGCACTTTATCTCCTCGCTGCTCCACGTTTGCCCTCTACTCATTTTGGATACACCGATCTTTCCCCGTCGTCAAATCAGCTGACTTGTAGCGACGCATCTTATCTCACACTCACTCTCACACTCACACTCACTCTCGCACTCACTCTCG
>CM042261.1:3254279-3334279 GCA_023566225.1 Romanogobio albipinnatus | reverse complement strand
TATGAATTCAAATGAATCTGATGTTTTGGTGAATTCACTGAGACTCTCGAAATCACAAAAAAGATGAAGAGAAGAACAGATGATACTAATACACTCTTTCGTTTCTGAGCTGCCTGATTCATAAACATCTATTTTTATCATAACAGCGTGGATGATTTTTGTCTCCCCTGAAGTGGAATATTTGATGTAGCCTAGGATACAGATTTAACACTAATGAGAAGTAATTATGACGGAACGATTAGAGCTCAGCAGTTCTCATTAGTTCTCAAGGCCCATAAACAACTGTACAAGTGTTTTGAGAGCCATCTGTTTGTGCTTGTTTGGTATCTATGGCTGGGTTTAATTTTGTATTGATTTCATGTTGATTTGGGTTCTGGTACTGTCACAGTTGGCAAAATAACAAGACTGACCTCCCTCAGGGGAGAAGAGGAAACATTCAGATACTGCAGATGTCCAACAGACAGAAACTCTGAGTCACGTCCACATGAATGAGTTCACTGTACATCAACACAATACTTCTTCACACACTCACTCGCACACTCACACTCACACTCACACTCACACTCACACTCGCTCATTCGCACACTCGCATGCTCATTTGCACACTCGTTCATTTGCACACTCACACATTTATACACTCACGCAATCACTCATTTGCACGCTCATTTGCACGCTCGCACATTTGCACACTCGCTCAATCGCTCGCACACTCGCTCGCACATTTGCACACTCGCTCAATCGCTCGCACATTTGCACATTTGCACACTCGCTCAATCGCTCGCAATCGCTCGCACATTTGCACACTCGCACACTCACACAATTGCTCACTCGCACCACTCGCTCACACCCGCTCACACCCACACACACACACACTCTCTCACACACTCTCTCTCACACACACTCTCTCACACACACTCTCTCACACACACTCTCTCACACACACTCTCTCACACACACTCTCTCACACACACTCTCTCACACACACTCTCTCTCACACACACACTCCCTCACACACTCCCTCACACACTCCCTCACACACTCCCTCACACACTCCCTCACACACTCCCTCACACACTCCCTCACACACTCCCTCACACACTCCCTCACACTCCCTCACACTCCCTCACACACTCCCTCACACACTCCCTCACACACACACACACACTCACACACATACACACGCACATACTCACTCAGTCACTCGCACAATCGCTCATTTGCAGACTCGCACAATCGCTCACTCGCAGACAAATTTGCACACTCGCTCAATCGCTCGCACATTTGCTCGCACATTTGCACACTTGCTCAATCGCTCCCACGCTCAATCGCTCGCACATTCGCTCACACATTTGCACACTTGCTCAATCGCTCGCACGCTCAATCGCTCGCACATTTGCACACTTGCTCAATCGCTTGCACGCTCAATTGCTCGCACATTTGCACACTTGCTCAATCGCTCGCACGCTCAATCGCTCTCACATTTTCACACTTGCTCAATCGCTGGCATGCTAGATCGCTCGCACATTTGCACACTTGCTCAATCGCTCGCACGCTCAATCGCTCGCACATTTGCACACTTGCTCAATCGCTCGCGCATTCGCTCACACATTTGCACACTTTCTCAATCGCTTGCGCATTCGCTCACACATTTGCACACTTGCTCAATCGTTCGCGCATTCGCTCACACATTTGCACACTTTCTCAATCGCTTGCACGCTCAATCGCTCACATATTTGAACACTTGCTCAAACGCTCGCACATTCGCTCACACATTTGCACACTTGCTCAATCGCTCGCATGCTCAATCGCACGCACACTCGCTCGCACGCACAATCGCTCAATCGCACAATTGCAAAATCGCTCAATCGCACACTCGCTTGGTCAATCGCACACTCGCTTGCGTAATCGCACACTCGCTTGTTCATTTGCACACTCGCTCAATCGCTCTCACACATTCATTCTCACACACACTCACTCACACATTTTTGACCGACATGTGAACAATATCTATGAATCTATGAATGCAGAAGAGCTTATATTTGTTGAGGAGTGTGTTTGAACATCAAGCCTACAATGTGTCCTAATCCCATTTAGTTTTGAGAAAGAAGCGTGCTGACAGTGAAAGGAGCGCATATTGAAGCCGTACGTAAGTGTTTTTTGGAATTACTCAGTTTGCTGTATTTGCTCAGCGTATTACACACTTACAAGTGGATACATTTCGATTCTGTAGTTCTTTTTGGATTTATAATTTTACTGGCTAAGATAATTGTATTTGAATTATAACACGGGCTGTTTTTGCCGCCCGTCCGCACTCAATTGTTATTGCTATTGCTGGATATTTCACTACTCGTGAGTCATAGTTTCGCTTTGGAGCTGATGAGCCATTGACAGGCTGTTCCCTTGATTGTTTGGGAGAATTACAAAGGTGGACAGAACATATATAAAGTCAGGTCGGTCAGTTAGTCGCGAGAAAGAAGCGTGCTGACAGTGAAAGGAGCGCATATTGAAGCCGTACGTAAGTGTTTTTTGGAATTACTCAGTTTGCTGTATTTGCTCAGCGTATTACACACTTACAAGTGGATACATTTCGATTCTGTAGTTCTTTTTGGATTTATAATTTTACTGGCTAAGATAATTGTATTTGAATTATAACACGGGCTGTTTTTGCCGCCCGTCCGCACTCAATTGTTATTGCTATTGCTGGATATTTCACTACTCGTGAGTCATAGTTTCGCTTTGGAGCTGATGAGCCATTGACAGGCTGTTCCCTTGATTGTTTGGGAGAATTACAAAGGTGGACAGAACATATATAAAGTCAGGTCGGTCAGTTAGTCGCGAGAAAGAAGCGTGCTGACAGTGAAAGGAGCGCATATTGAAGCCGTACGTAAGTGTTTTTTGGAATTACTCAGTTTGCTGTATTTGCTCAGCGTATTACACACTTACAAGTGGATACATTTCGATTCTGTAGTTCTTTTTGGATTTATAATTTTACTGGCTAAGATAATTGTATTTGAATTATAACACGGGCTGTTTTTGCCGCCCGTCCGCACTCAATTGTTATTGCTATTGCTGGATATTTCACTACTCGTGAGTCATAGTTTCGCTTTGGAGCTGATGAGCCATTGACAGGCTGTTCCCTTGATTGTTTGGGAGAATTACAAAGGTGGACAGAACATATATAAAGTCAGGTCGGTCAGTTAGTCGCGAGAAAGAAGCGTGCTGACAGTGAAAGGAGCGCATATTGAAGCCGTACGTAAGTGTTTTTTGGAATTACTCAGTTTGCTGTATTTGCTCAGCGTATTACACACTTACAAGTGGATACATTTCGATTCTGTAGTTCTTTTTGGATTTATAATTTTACTGGCTAAGATAATTGTATTTGAATTATAACACGGGCTGTTTTTGCCGCCCGTCCGCACTCAATTGTTATTGCTATTGCTGGATATTTCACTACTCGTGAGTCATAGTTTCGCTTTGGAGCTGATGAGCCATTGACAGGCTGTTCCCTTGATTGTTTGGGAGAATTACAAAGGTGGACAGAACATATATAAAGTCAGGTCGGTCAGTTAGTCGCGAGAAAGAAGCGTGCTGACAGTGAAAGGAGCGCATATTGAAGCCGTACAAGCGTCAGCGGGAGCGTTCAGCCTCATCGCGGGAAGACCGAAGAGTGTAAAGACATCGACTCTACTCTGCGCGACTCCACTCGAGCAAGGACACAGACAAGGCACTTGAGTATAGCTTTCCTTCTACTTTGCTCACTTTTGTGTTTGCTTGCTTTCATCTGTTTATTTCTCTAACCCTTATTCACTATGTGCTTCCAAATCTCTACTATTACCACATACACCCGTAAATCACGCTCAGTACATTCTAGACGCCGTAATCCTAATAATCTGCGTAGTGTACCTATTTCTTCTGCTACATTAATGTCCATTCCAATTGGTCTCTGGAATTGCCAGTCTGCTGTAAACAAAGCTGACTTTATTTCATCTCTGGCCACTCACTCACATCTCAGTCTCATGGCTCTAACTGAAACCTGGATCAAACCGGAAGACACTGCCACTCCTGCGGCTCTCTCAAATAATTACACTTTTTCACACACCTCTCGCCCGATTGGGAGGGGCGGAGGTACTGGTTTGCTCATCTCAAAGGATTGGAAATTTGAGCCCATTCCTTCATCATCTGGCAACTGCTCATTTGAATCACACTCAATCACTATCACTCACCCTGCTAAAATCCATGTTGTAGTTATTTACCGCCCTCCAGGTCAACTGGGTAACTTCTTGGAGGAACTGGATATTTTGCTCTCTCACTTCCCCGAGGATGGTACTCCTCTGGTACTGCTCGGTGACTTCAACATCCACCTTGATAAGTCCCAGGCTGCTGACTTCACCACTCTTCTGGCCTCATTTGACCTTAAGCGAGTATCTACTACAGCTACTCACAAATCGGGTAACCATTTGGACCTTATCTACACACGCTACTGCTCCACAGACGTCACTTTAGTTACTCCATTGCACACCTCAGATCACTTTCTCATCACTCTTAACCTCCTATTGACTCCTGCCACAACACATACTCCTCCTCAGATCACCTTTCGCCGTAATCTACGCTCGCTCTCTCCCTCTCGTCTATCCACTATGGTTTCATCCTCACTCCCTCCACCTTCTGAGTTCTCAGCTCTGGACACTAACAGTGCTACTGACACTCTTTGCTCCACTCTAACATCTTGCTTAGACAACTTCTGTCCCGTTTCATCCAGGCCAGCCCGCACCACCCCCTCTGCCCCCTGGCTGTCTGATGTTCTTCGCGAACATCGCTCTGGTCTCAGGGCGGCAGAGAGGAAGTGGCGCAAAACTCAAAACACTACTGACCTGACCCTGTATCAGTCTCTCCTCACTTCTTTCTCTACTAACGTCTCCACTGCTAAAACTACATACTACAACAACAGAATCAACAACTGCCCTGACTCTCGTGCACTTTTCAGAACATTCTCCTCGCTCCTTTGTCCCCCTCCCCCCCCTCCTTCATCAACTCTTACAGCTGATGACTTTGCATCATTCTTTACAAACAAAACATCCTCCATCAGCAGCCAATTCTCCACACCGCAAACCGACACGCACATCTCAAAAACTATCACACATACGCTTCCCTCCTTCTGTCTGCTCTCCAAAACAGATGTCTCCAAACTCATCCTTTCCAACCATCCCACTACCTGTCCGCTTGATCCTATCCCCACTCACCTCCTTCAGGCCATTTCTTCTTCTGTTACTCCTGCACTCACTCACATTGTTAACACCTCTCTTCACACCGGGACCTTCCCCACAGCATTTAAGCAGGCTCGGGTAACCCCACTGCTTAAGAAACCCTCTCTTAACCCAGCACTTTTAGGAAACTACAGACCGGTATCCCTTCTGCCTTTCATTGCAAAGACACTTGAGCGAGTTGTGTTTAACCAGCTCTCCACGTTTCTTGAACAGAACAACCTCCTGGACAGCAATCAATCCGGCTTCAAAAGCGGCCACTCAACGGAGACTGCCCTACTCTCGGTTACGGAGGCACTGAGACAGGCAAGAGCGGCATCCAAATCCACAGTACTTATCTTACTGGATTTGTCTGCTGCTTTTGACACAGTTAACCACCAGATCCTCCTGTCAACTCTCATGAAGATGGGCATCTCAGGAACTGCTCTCCAGTGGCTAAAGTCTTACCTCTCAGGTAGGTCCTTCACGGTGTCATGGAGAGGCGAAGTGTCTAAGTCACATCATCTAGCCACTGGAGTTCCACAGGGCTCAGTGCTTGGACCACTTCTCTTCTCCATCTACATGTCATCACTGGGATCTGTCATTCAGAAACATGGCGTTTCCTATCACTGCTATGCCGACGACACTCAACTCTACTTCTCATTTCAACCAGATGATCCCACGGTTGGTGTTCGTATCGCCGCCTGCCTAACAGACATCTCTGCCTGGATGAAGGAACATCACCTGCAACTCAACCTTGCAAAGACAGAACTGCTTGTGGTCTCAGCCAACCCAGCACTTCATCACAATCTCTCCATTCAGCTAGGATCATCAACCATAACTCCGTCCAGGACAGCCAGGAATCTTGGAGTTGTGATTGATGATCAGCTAAAATTCACTGACCACATTACTGCAACAACCCGGTCCTGCAGATTTGCGTTATACAACATTAGGAAGATTAGACCCTTCCTATCAGAGCATGCCACACAACTCCTGGTCCAAGCTCTTGTTCTCTCCAGACTGGACTACTGTAATGCTCTTCTAGCGGGCCTTCCGGCATGTACTGTCAAACCCTTGCAACTGATCCAGAATGCAGCGGCAAGGGTGGTCTTTAACGAGCCGAAGAGAGCACACGTCACGCCTCTCTTCATCAGTCTCCACTGGCTCCCAATAGCAGCTCGCATCAAATTCAAGACACTGGTGCTCGCCTTCAAAACAACCACTGGCTCTGCACCAAGATACCTAAACTCGCTTGTTCAGACTTACACACCCTCCAGGAGCTTACGTTCTGCCAGTGAACGACGCCTTGTAGTGCCATCCCAAAGAGGCATGAAATCACTCTCACGGACCTTTTCCTGGACCGCACCCACCCTGTGGAATGACCTGCCCATCTCAATTCGAGCAGCCGAGTCTGTAGCCATTTTCAAAAAACGGCTAAAGACACATCTCTTCCAGCGGTACCTTACCAATCAAGATTAGCACTTAACATTCTATTCATTTTCTGTCTGGCTGTCTGTCTATTTAAAAAAAAAAAAAAAAAAAAAAAAAAAAAAAAAAAAAAAAAAAAACCTTCTGTCCTATGTGTTCTTTGCTAGATTAACTGAGACTTGTTACAGCACTTACATACTGTTACATACTGTTGCCCTTGACTGTTCTAGCTGCTTCTATTGCTCTCATTTGTAAGTCGCTTTGGATAAAAGCGTCTGCTAAATGACTAAATGTAAATGTAAATGTAAATGTGAAGTAGAAAACATTGGCTGTTACTGTCCAGTTCACTGTAACTGATAAAGCCTCCGCGGTCCGTGATCTGCCTGACATTCACAGGATCCAGAATCTAATTATTTTCCCTGCATGGTCCAATGAGCCCTAAAGGTTAATTATTGTCTGTCTACATGATACCGACTGCCCGAGCACAATAAAGCTGTTAGTCGCTGCAGACAGAGCTAATGTCAGACGGTGTGAATACAAGCGGCCTACAGACGTGACGACATGCAGTAAAAGCCATCGTGAATCACAGTGGGATTATTGTACAAATGGCCTTTATTTCTGTGACATCGCAACAACAACATACAAAGTATGAAAATGATAATCTCAGGTGCTGATTATGAGCTTAAAAGAATTTAATGTGAGCTTGAATATCATTTATAGCTGATACTGAAAGCGACAATGAAGTCTTGTTGCGAGTGCAGTGCGCTTGCAGAGACTCCGCCCACACGCTCTTCTGATTGGCTGTGATTTTGTATTGATCTGGTTGCGAGCATAGATATACATAATAAAGGCTAGATGTCTTACGGCGGGGTCTCTGACGCCATCACCGGCGGCCATCTTGTCACAGGCAAGCTTTCTGGCGGGCTCTGATGTAAGGCGAGTGATCTGAACACAAATACTCTTATCTCGCTGAAATCTCGACAGATTTACAAATGGTTTGGTTTCTTACAAACGTTATTAACGTGGCTATAATTCTGGATGCTTGAACAAATTATGAATAATTATTCATGCAGTGTCATAACTACATCTCTGACGTTTATAACAAGCCAAACAGTTTGAAAATCGGTAGAAAATTGAGCAAGTTATGGTTATTTAAAAAGTGCAAACACCATTAAAACACAATGTTACGAGTGAGCGAGCTGACTGTGACAAGATGGCCGCCAGGTGAGGACGTCAACCTCCATTGGCCAACACCGCGAACGAGACATCTAGCCTTTATTATGTATATCTATGGCTGCGAGTACAGTGCGCTAGCAGAGACTCCGCCCACACGCTCTTCTGATTGGCTGTGATTTGCGGCTGATTTGGTTGTGAGTGCAGTGTTCTTGCAGAGACTCTGGATGCTTTAGTCAGCATCTGTGTGCTGTTCGTTCCCATGCACGTCATTGTTTAATTTAGTCTGTATGTCAGAAAGAAGACAAAAGCAGCTGTGACAGCTGAGGCCTTTACCAAATAATACCTCTCTCTCTCTCTCTCTCTCTCTCTCATTTTCAATCACTAACTCTCTCTTTCAAGGAATGCTTACTCAGTAAACACAGAGCTCAAGAGTTCTGAATCCTGTTGAACTTGAGTGCAGTTTGTACACACACACACACACACACACACACACACACACACACACACACACACACACACACACACACACACACACAAAGACAGATGTTCAGGACAGACGGGCAGCTGTTTAACAGCTCATATCTACTTGAATGGAGAAATCATCTGTTATGATTACATTCAAACATCAACAACAATCATTTTCATATACCATACTATTCTGCTTCAGTCCATCCATCCATCCATCCATCCATCCATCCATCCATCCATCCATCCATCCATCCATCCATCCATCCATCCATCCATCCATCCATCCATCCATCCATCCATCCATCCATCCATCCATCTATCTATCTATCTATCTATCTATCTATCTATCATCCATCAATCAATCAATCATCCATCAATCATTCATCTATCCTCTATCCATCCATCTGTCATCCATCTATTATCCATCAAGCCATCCATCCATCCATCCATCAAGCGTTCATCCATCCATCTATCATTCATCTATCCTCTATCCATCCATCTATCATCCATCAAGCCATCCATCTATCATCCATCAAGCCATCCATCTATCATCCATCAAGCCATCCATCCATCCATCCATCCATCCATCCATCCATCCATCCATCAATCATCTATCCATTTATCCATCTATCATCCATCCATCCATCCATCAATCATCTATCCATTTATCCATCTATCATACATCCATCCATCCATCAATTCATCAATCCATTCATCTATCATCTATCCATTTATCCATCTATCATCCATCCATCCATCCATCCATCCATCAATCATCTATCCATTTATCCATCTATCATCCATCTATCATCCATCCATCCATCCATCAATTCATCAATCCATTCATCTATCATCTATCCATTGATCCATCTATCATCCATCCATCCATCCATCATTTCATCAATCCATCCATCAATCATCTATCCATTTATCCATCTATCATGCATCCATCCATCCATCAATCATCTATCCATTTATCCATCTATCATCCATCTATCATCCATCCATCCATCCATCCATCAATTCATCAATCCATTCATCTATCATCTATCCATCCATCCATCCATCCATCCATCCATCTATCATCCATCTATCATCCATCTATCATCCATCCATCCACCCATCCATCCATCCATCCATCTATCATCCATCCATCCATCCATCCATCCACCCATCCATCCAGCCATCCATCCATCCATCTAAAAAATTATCTTGACAGACTTTGCTTTTCTAGTTAAAAACTACACTTATATGCATTTCTTTGAATTTCTATTAATCCAAACAAAAAAGCCAGGACAGACGGCGTTACCACATACACCTAACGACATATTTAAGGCAGTTACAGTAAAATAAAAATCTTCATAAAACCGGTTGATAAAAGGATAGAGTAATCCCTTAATTAACATCAATGAGAGCAGGGTTAAGGTGAAGCGTGTCTAATGAACTGAATGTGCGGAGGTCTCCAGGCGCAGAGCTGTAGGTGTGTGTACCTTGCGTGAGCAGCTGCAGGGTTCGGACTTCTTCTCTGACGCGGAGCTGGAGAACCTGCTGGAGGATGAACTGTCTCTGACTCTCCTGCATGATGCCCATACGCTCCAACTTCCTGTCAGTGAGCCTCATCAGAGCCCGACCTGCACACACACACACACACACACACGGACATGAACCCAGACCGGGTTTTACAAAGAAAAATGCAATCCATAATGCACATTTAGGAATAATAAAATGGCATAACTCATTTAAATCACAGCTGTAAATGTCCTTTATTATCCAGGCCCTCGTGGAAAAACGGATCGAGTATTATAATAACCTAACAAGAATATATCGTAATTAGTGAATTTTTCCTCCAGCTAGAAACACGATCAAGGTCAGATGAAGTTCACTGCCATTTTTAATCATCGCCTCACGAATACGCTCCTCATATCTGTGCAGATAAAATTAATAATCGTGCCAGCATTTGTGCACAATAAAGTTGAAGCCATCGTACTCTCACAGGTACCCGAGCAGAAAGCAAACTAATGCATTCACACCGCCATGACATTTGTTAATTCGGTTGTTTTTTCGTGAAAGAGAGCAAACGTGGTATCATTATCTGTGAAAAGGATGGTATTCAGATGGAGCATGGCACAATTTTGGGTGATTATGCTGCATTATGAGTGTGGATGCTCGGCTCCTGTCACTCGCTCCAGTAATGGCCGTGTCTTTAAAGCGCAGCATGTCTCCGGTGAAGGGGAAAGCGCCGCAGAACTGGGAAAAAATCCTCTAAAAGCCAGCCAAACAAACAATATCACTGACCCTTACCCACTGGACAACATTTCATGCGGCAATGCATAAAAATGCAAACTAAAAGGACAAAGAGGAACAAATAGGAAACGTTAAGTAGCACTATTCATCAGTAAACTACAGCCAGGGGAAATCAGTCAATTACAATCATGGAAAAGGCAAGAAAAAAGGTATAAAATGCTGGTTTGTGCTTAATACATGATAAATAAAAACACTTCAGGACATAACAATATGGATTTTTTTTCCTGCTGGCCCAGTGGTTTGGATTTCTGCTTTTCATGCCAACTGTTTCTGGCTCCATCACAAATATGAGAATGTTTTTTTCCCTGTAATAATGCTGTTTACATGTGTAGTATACTGGTAAATAATAAAGTACATACATTTTTTAAAAATCAAGTCATAATAATAATAAAAAAATAAAAAATAAATATGTATTATTAAAAAAAATATATATATATATATATATAAAATAATATAAAAAAATACAAATTATTAAACAAAATATTAAAATTAAGTCAATATAAAAATATACATTTAACATGACTATTATTTTTTAAATAAGTTAATATATATATCCTTAATCTTAATTAATTTTTTATTTAAAAAAATAAAAATAATAAATACAAATTCTTAAACATTTTTTATTTAGTTAAAATATATTTTTATTAAAAAAATAAAAATAATAAATTAAAACTTGTAAATGTACATTTTTATATATACATATATTACATATACATATATATACTCCTCTCACTCAGTCCGGTTAATCCTCTGAACATTGCGAACGGGTGTTCTGCTGGATTTTTCCTCATGACAGCGTGTTAGTGTTGGTGTGACCGGTCTGAATTTCGCGCGGGGTTGCACATAACGTTAATTCTACTATTTCCCGCAGATTTCGCGCTCGCATCTGAAGCGCACACACACATACCGTACTAAAGCCGCCTCTGACATACAAGTGCAAAAATGAGCTCCTTTTTCCAGCTTATTAATGGTCAAATACACTCAAAAATGTCTCAATGCCCATCTTGGTGAGTTTTAACGTAAACACAGTCGTAAGCAGCTCACAGGAACAGTGTTTGGATCCATGCGTGCGTCAGGTCTTAAAGGGACAGAAGTTATTTATTATTCAAACTACAAAAAGACAAACGATCACTTACGAGCACACATATCCTGAATGCCTTTGGCAGAATTCAAATGAGCCATTTTAATCTAGATTAATCTAGATTACAGTGAGATTAATCTAGATTAAAAAAAATTATCTATGCCCACCACTAATATATATATACATACACATACACATACACTCACCTAAAGGATTGTTAGGAACACATACTAATACTGTGTTTGACCCCCTTTGGCCTTCAGAACTGCCTTAATTCTACGTGGCATTGATTCAACAAGGAGCTGAAAGCATTCTTTAGAAATGTTGGCCCATATTGATAGGATAGCATCTTGCAGTTGATGGAGATTTGTGGGATGCACATCCAGGGCACGAAGCTCCCGTTCCACCACATCCCAACATCCCATATTATCAAATACAACATTTGATTTCCATAATGCATTAGTAAATGTTGAAATTAACATGAGCTAAAATTAATAAATGTTGTAGAAGTATTGTTCATTCTTAGTTCATGTTAACACTTGTATAGGTGTTACCATAATAATAATAATAACAACAACAACAAGCAGCCATTTTCGGGGGCCAAGCGCAAAGAAGAAGACAAGACATGCCAAAATGGCTGGCAGTGTCAGATCAACGGCAGCAATGAGCAAATAAACACATTTTGAGATGATTTTAGGCAAAAAAAGCTGAAAAAATGCATTTTAGTCAATGGGAATTTCATGTGTTGTTTTATTATAGAGGCACAACCCCACAATTTTTTTGTATGTGTCGTCGGAGTGAGCCCATACATGTGTGTGTCAATTATGGTGAAAATATCTCATTTCGTTTTGGATTTATAGACATTTATATGAAAAAACACGTAAAAAATGACTGACACCTGACTTTGATTGGATTTTACTCCCCCTTACTATCAATATTTTGACATTTTGGCATTAGCATATAGCTACCTATGTTTCCGAACTTCTGGTGCTGGTTTCGTCTCGATCGGACTAGTGGTTTCAAAGATATCAGCTAACGTTTTATAAGGGTTAAATTACCGCACTGCACAAACCATACGTCGAAACCTGGCAAGTCTGGTATTGTTGGACTTGGCAAGGATTCAGGAGACAAAAAAAGTCACTCCCATGAAAATAAGTCAACCACACCCAAAGTTATAAGCATTTAAAACAAAAAAGAATCCACAAGGTGGCGCTGTTTTGAAACTTCTCAGGCTCCTTCAGGGCATCGTGCTGATGACCCATACCGAGTTTAATAACAATCCGTTCATGCGTTCATAAAATACAGCATTTTAGCACATAATTCAAAATGGCCGACAGACAAAATGGCCGATATGGTCAAATTGGATAGACTCGGACGTCCCGAATCTAACGATCAAACGTTTATGATTTTTTGGACAAACGGTTCATAAGTTACGAGCAAAAACAGAAATGCGTGATGATAAAGCATAGAACTTCAAATGATCTTATATTGTTCAGTTAAATGTAAGTGTTTTGAGGACATTCAGATATATTTACTGGAAAACAAGAGTAAGAACAGGATTCTTTTGCAGTGAAAACATTGTTGTCTTTCTCTCTAAAGAAAATGCCATCTAAATTGAAAAATCCTTTTCATTTCTGATCAACTCCAACTGTATCATTTTGATGCCATCCATATTTCTAAACAGAATATCTGAGCACAGATGGGCTTCTTTAGTCACGGAACATTAGAAGCAGAAAATTGGAGTATGTGTGAGGCGTGTGGGTTGAGGTGATCGGGGTGAGGTATTTTAGTGTGTTGGTCGAGTGCCAAACTACCCCTTCATTTGGCTGAAACGCCTCAACGAGGAACAGAAACTCAGCGTGTCTCTCTCTGAATCACTGCCACGAGTGAGAAGATGAGTCAAAGAGAGGAGAGTGTGAAAACAGGGAAGAAAGAAAAGAGGAGAAGACTTGATGGGAAGAGAGTTACAAATGTGAGTGCTTGAGAAGAAATGGGATAGGTGCCTTTCTAAACAAGTAACGGTCCAATAAAAACATTTCAGATGTAACTTCTTCGCAGGAAGAACGGGTCAGCGGGAGACGGCTGGCTCGCAAGATAAGGAGGCAAAGGAATGGAGAAATATTGTGTACACAAGACATGTAGGCCAACTATTGTGCAAATGACACTAATGCTTCCACAGATGACTCAAAACAGAAATATCCTGAAAGCTAGCCAAATTAAACATTTTAGCACTTTTCCTTAATGCATTATTCATTAAGTAAATATGTTTGTTGTGTGTTTTAATGCATTGCACTCTGTAAAGGTGTGTTCAATAAATAGATAATGCATTATAACTGTGGTTACAATTATTCACAAGACCATACAATGCATTATAAGGCATAATTTATGCATTGAAATACTTTTATAATGCATTATATATAATGGCTTTAAAAGTAAAGCCTGTGATGCGAGGACAAATGAGAAATTTACCAGTAAACTACAAAAGAAATATATAATAAATCATAATACTGCATGTCAGTAAAATTATTATAATGGACACAACAAAACAAAACAGTGCTACTACAATGAGTGTTTAAAAGTCGGCATGTCTTTTCCCCATTACGACGTCTATCCGAGTGAAACGCTTCTCAAACAAGAACAAATGTGGGGCGGGGCTTGATTGTGTCTGTGGGGAATTGATTGGATGGTTGTGGTTTGCTATTGGTGGATCTCGTGTGAGTGACAGGTTTCCCCGCCCCCATCATCAGAGAACAGATGCAAGAGGGAGGGGAAGATATTCATGCTATCAATGGATATATGGAATGAGAGAGGGAGCAATAGAACAGTGGAACGATAAAATGAACGATCGATAGAACGAACGATAGAACAATAGATAGATGGAACAATAGATTGACACAACAATGGATATATGGAACGAGAGCGAGCAATAGAACATTTGAACGATAGAATCAACGATCGATAGAACGAACGATAGAACAATAGATAGATGGAACAATAGATCGACACAACAATGGATATATGGAACGAGAGCAAGCGATAGAACAGTTGAATGATAGAATGAAAGATTGATAGAATGACAGAACGAACGATGGATCGATAGAACGATAGATAGATGGAACGATGGAGCAACAGAACAATGGATAGATGGAACGAACGGTGGATCGATAGAATGCTAGATGGAACAATACATCGACAGAACAATGGATAGAAGGAACGAGAGAGGGAGCGATAGAACGGTGGATGAATAGAATGAACGATCAATAGAACGAACGATAGAACAATAGATAGATGGAACAATAGATCGACACAACAATGGATATATGGAACGAGAGCGAGCAATAGAACATTTGAACGATAGAATCAATGATCGATAGAACGAACGATAGAACAATAGATAGATGGAACAATAGATCGACACAACAATGGATATATGGAACGAGAGCGAGCAATAGAACATTTGAACGATAGAATCAACGATCGATAGAACGAACGATAGAACAATAGATAGATGGAACAATAGATCGACACAACAATGGATATATGGAACGAGGGCAAGCTATAGAACAGTTGAATGAGAGAATGAAAGATCGATAGAATGACAGATGGAACGATGGATCGATAGAATGATAGATAGATGGAACGATGGAGCAACAGAACAATGGATAGATGGAACGAACGATGGTTCGATAGAATGGTGTATCGATAGAATGCTAGATGGAACAATAGATCGACACAACAATGGATATATGGAACGAGAGAGAGCAATAGAACATTTGAACGATAGAATCAATGATCGATAGAACGAACGATAGAACAATAGATAGATGGAACAATAGATCGACACAACAATGGATATATGGAACGAGAGCAAGCAATAGAACATTTGAACGATAGAATCAACAATCGATAGAACGAATGATAAAACAATAGATAGATGGAACAATAGATCGACACAACAATGGATATATGGAACGAGGGCAAGCTATAGAACAGTTGAATGATAGAATGAAAGATCGATAGAATGACAGATCGAACGATGGATCGATAGAATGATAGATAGATGGAACGATGGAGCAACAGAACAATGGATAGATGGAACGAACGATGGTTCGATAGAATGGTGTATCGATAGAATGCTAGATGGAACAATATATCGACAGAACAATGGATAAAAGGAACGAGAGAGGGAGCGATAGAACGATGGATCGATAGAACATCTCAAACAAGAACAAATGTAGGGCGGGGCTTGATTCTGTCTGTGGGGAATTGATTGGATGGTTGTGGTTTGCTAATGGTGGATCTCGTGTGAGTGACAGGTTGCCCCGCCCCCATCATCAGAGAACATATGCAAGAGGGAGGGGAAGATATTCATGCTATCAATGGATATATGGAATGAGAGAGGGAGCGATAGAACAGTGGAACGATAGAATGAACGATCGATAGAACGAACGATAGAACAATAGATAGATGGAACTATAGATCGACACAACAATGGATATATGGAACAAGAGCAAGCAATAGAACATATGAACGATAGAATGAACGATCAATAGAACGAACGATAGAACAATAAGATCGATGGAACAATAGATCGACACAACAATGGATATATGGAACAAGAGCGAGCAATAGAACATATGAACGATAGAATGAACGATCAATAGAACGAACGATAGAACAATAAGATCGATGGAACAATAGATCGACACAACAATGGATAAATGGAACAAGAGCGAGCAATAGAACATTTGAACGATAGAATGAAAGATCGATAGAATGACAGAACGAACGATGGATCGATAGAATGCTAGATGGAACAATATATCGACAGAACAATGGATAGAAGGAACGAGAGAGGGAGCGATAGAACGGTGGATCGATAGAATGAACGATCAATAGAACGATGGATCGATAGAACATCTTCTCAAACAAGAACAAATGTAGGGCGGAGCTTGATTGCGTCTGTGGGGAATTGATTGGATGGTTGTGGTTTGCTATTGGTGGATCTCGTGTGAGTGACAGGTTGCCCCGCCCCATCATCAGAGAACAGATGCAAGAGGGAGGGGAAGATATTCATGCTATCAATGGATATATGGAATGAGAGAGGGAGCGATAGAACAGTGGAACGATAGAATGAACGATCAATAGAACGAACGATAGAACAATAGATAGATGGAACTATAGATCGACACAACAATGGATATATGGAACGAGAGGGATCGATAGAACAGCGGAACAATATAATAAACGATCGATAGAACGAACGATAGAACAATAGATAGATGGAACAATAGATCGACACAACAATGGATATATGGAACGAGAGCGAGCAATAGAACATTTGAACGATAGAATGAAGGCTCGATAGAACAATAGATAGATGGAACAATAGATCGACACAACAATGGATATATGGAACGAGAGCGAGAAATAGAACATTTGAACGATAGAATGAACGATCAATAGAACAATAGAACGATGGATCGATAGAACATCTTCTCAAACAAGAACAAATGTAGGGCGGAGCTTGATTGTGTCTGTGGGGAATTGATTGGATGGTTGTGGTTTGCTATTGGTGGATCTCGTGTGAGTGACAGGTTGCCCCGCCCCCATCATCAGAGAACAGATGCAAGAGGGAGGGGAAGATATTCAGGCTAACAATCATATCTTTCTACATTGACGGCCATTTAAAACTAGTAGTGCGTTCTGATGAAATAAAACGTTTGCAAGCAAATATGCCATTACACTAGTATAATAGCTGGATTGCACATATGTGAGACATCAGGGCAGATAAATTCACTCTCTTTCTCCCTGTGGTAGCTGGACTGGCATACTCGTCTCCGGTCCTGATGAATGGACTCTCTCCCTCCACCCCGGCACTGTCACTCCAGGGATCTGTCCCATCTACATCTGAACCAAAAGCCTGGCTAATTACTGCTGCAACAGCCAAGAGGGATGACAGGCAGAAGGAAAGGAAAGAGGGGTGGGCCTATAAAGATGGAAATTAACCTCAATTTCTCTGACAAAACTCCCTTGGTGAAGAAGCAGGACTGCACTGAGGCTGCTCGGACTGAAGGAAACTCCTCAGGTGATACTGTAGCATACTTCACATAGTTTAACCGCCGCTGCATTCATGAGTCCTGAGAGGACCTTTCATTCTCTCGCTCTCTCTCACACACACACACACACAGGCTGGCTGGCAGGCTGATTAGTATCCCCTCAAACTAACGCAGAGACTAAGTGCATGACTGCCAAGTACGTCCCTACACAGATCTATACAGAGTTCCATCCAACAGGCCAGATTATGCTGCCAAATTACCTCCTTTACATGATGAGGACCAGAGTCAAACGGAAAAATGCCTGTGAGAACAGAATGTTAAATCTGTGAATCTGATGCTGAACAGAAATTCACTGTAAAAAAAAACTATACAAAATAATAGACCGATAGATATATAGAATGATTGATAGATGGAACAAACAATATAATGAACGACAGAACAAACGATTGATAGAGCGAATGATCGATAGGTGGAATGTACGATAGAACGAACAATAGATAGATGGAATGATAGAAAGATGGATGATAGATAGATGGAACAAACAATATAATGAACGATAGAACAAGCGATTGATAGAGTGAATGATCGATAGGTGGAACGTACGATAGAACGAACAATAGATAGATGGAATGATAGATAGATAGATGGATGGATAGATAGATGGAACAAACGATATAATGAACGATAGAACAAACGATTGATAGAGCGAATGATCGATAGGTGGAACGTACGATAGAACGAACAATAGATAGATGGAATGATAGATAGATGGATGGATAGATAGATGGAACAAACGATATAATGAACGATAGAACAAACAATTGATAGAGCGAATGATCGATAGGTGGAACGTACGATAGAACGAACAATAGATAGATGGAATGATAGATGGATGGATGGATAGATAGATGGAACAAACGATATAATGAACGATAGAACAAACAATTGATAGAGCGAATGATCGATAGGTGGAACGTACGATAGAACGAACAATAGATAGATGGAATGATAGATAGATGGATGGATAGATAGATGGAACAAACGATATAATGAACGATAGAACAAACAATTGATAGAGCGAATGATCGATAGGTGGAACGTACGATAGAACGAACAATAGATAGATGGAATGATAGATAGATGGATGGATAGATAGATGGAACAAACGATATAATGAACGATAGAACAAACAATTGATAGAGCGAATGATCGATAGGTGGAACGTACGATAGAACGAACAATGGATAGATGGAATGATAGATAGATGGATGGATAGATAGATGGAACAAACGATATAATGAACGATGGAACAAATGATTGATAGAGCGAATGATCGATAGGTGGAACGTACGATAGAACGAACAATGGATAGATGAAATGATAGATAGATGGATGGATAGATAGATGGAACAAACGATATAATGAACGATAGAACAAACGATTGATAGAGTGAATGATCGATAGGTGGAACGTACGATAGAACGAACAATGGATAGATGGAATGATAGATAGATGGATGGATAGATGGGACAAACTATAGAATGAAGGATCAATAGATCAAATGATTGATAGATGGAACGATAGAACAAACGATAGATCGATAGATAGATGGAACAATAGATTGACACAACAATGGATACATGGAATGAGAGAGGAGAGATAGAACAGTGGATCGATAGAATGAATGAATGATAGAACAATAGATAGATGGAACAATAGATGGACACAACAATGGATATATGGAACAAGAGAGGGAGCGATAGAACAGTGGAATGATAGAATGAACGATCGATAGAGCGAACAATAGAACAATAGATAGATGGAACAATAGATCGACACAACAATGGATATATGGAACGAGAGGGAGCGATAGAACAGTGGAACAATAGAATAAACGATCAATAGAATGACAGAACGAACGATGGATCGATAGAACGATAGATAGATGGAACGATGGAGCAACAGAACAATGGATAGATGGAACAAACAATGATTCGATAGAATGGTGGATCAATAGAATGCTAGATGGAACAATAGATCGGCAGAACAATGGATAGAAGGAACGAGAGAGGGAGCGATAGAACGGTGGATCGATAGAACGATAGATAGATAGATGGAACGATGGAGCAACAGAACAATGGATAGATGGAACAAACGATGATTCTATAGAACGGTGGATCGATAGAATGCTAGATGGAACAATAGATCGGCAGAACAATGGATAGAAGGAACGAGAGAGGGAGCGAAAGAACGGTGGATCGATAGAATGCTAGGTGGAACAATAGATCGACAGAACAATGGATAGAAGGAATGAGAGATGGAGCGATAGAACAGTGGATCAATAGAACGCTAGGTGGAACAATAGATCGACAGAACAATGGATAGAAGGAACGAGAGAGGGAGCGAAAGAACGGTGGATCGATAGAATGCTAGGTGGAACAATAGATCGACAGAACAATGGATAGAAGGAATGAGAGAGGGAGCGAAAGAACGGTGGAACAATAGATCGACAGAACAATGGATAGAAGGAATGAGAGAGGGAGCGAAAGAACGGTGGATCGATAGAATGCTAGGTGGAACAATAGATCGACAGAACAATGGATAGAAGGAACGAGAGAGGGAGCGAAAGAACGGTGGATCGATAGAATGCTAGGTGGAACAATAGATCGACAGAACAATGGATAGAAGGAATGAGAGATGGAGCGATAGAACAGTGGATCGATATAATTAACGATTAATAGAATGACAGAAACAATGGACCGATAGAATGATAGATAGATGGAACGATGGAGCAACAGAACAATGGATAGATGGAACGAACGATTGTTCAATAGAACGGTGGATCGATAGAACAATAGATTGACAGAACAACGGATAGATTGGACGAGAGAGGGAGCGATAGAACGGTGGATCGATAGAATGAACGAATGATAGAATGAACAGAAGATATATGGAACAATAGATTGACAACAATGGATATATGGAACGAGAGAGGGAGTGATAGAACATTGGAACGATAGAATGAACGATCGATAGAATGACAGAACAAATGATGATCGATAGAACGATAGATAGATAAAACAATAGATCGACAGAACAATGGATTGAAGGATTGAGAGAAGGAGAAATAGAATGAACGATTGATAGAATGACAGAATAAATGATGGATCGATAGAATGATAGAACGATAGATAGAACGATAGAACGATAGAACGATAGATAGAACGATAGAACGATAGATAGAACGATAGAACGATAGATAGAACGATAGATAGATAGAACGATAGATAGATAGAACGATAGATAGAACGATAGATAGATAGAACGATAGATAGATAGAACGATAGATAGATAGAACGATAGATAGAACGATAGATAGATAGATAGATAGATAGATAGATAGATAGATAGATAGATAGATAGATAGATAGATAGATAGATAGATAGATAGATAGATAGATAGATAGATAGATAGATAGATAGATAGATAGATAGATAGATAGATAGATAGATAGATAGATAGATAGATAGATAGAGCAACAGAACAATGGATAGATGGAACAAACAATGGTTCAAGAGAGGGAGCTATAGAACAATGGATTGATAGAACGACAGATAGATGGAGCGAAATATGGAGCGATAGAATGATAGCTGGACAGATAGATGATGGATAGATAGAACAATAGAATGATAGATGATAGATGGAATGATGGATAGATGGATGGATGGATACATAGAATGACAGAACAATAGATGGACAGAGGGAACGATGGATCGAAAGGACGATGGATAGATAGAAATAATAAATGGATAGATGGAACGGTGGATGGATGGACCTGACATAAAAGAAGAGGAGGCGAGTCCTGCAGTGGCTTATCTTCAGCGCTCCTAAAGTTTCCAGGACGTCCCTAGAACAACTTAATGAGCCCAAATCAGCTGAAGGAGATTGAACTGATATCATTATTTAGACTGAGCTCATATCGATCTCCAGATCAGAGGACAATGGCATTGGGCATTTAATCAAAGGAGGGCAGATAGAGAGAGTTACACAGATGAAGAGCGGGAGATGAGATGCTCAGCTGTTAGCCATTCTTCTACTAAACGACTTCGTGGACTCAAATCAGTTCAAGTGTGTAAATGTTCTTTTCATATCCACGCTTAATATGAAGAGACGACTAAGCACAGCATTTTAGGCACTGAGGCGAAATTAACACTGCAGTTCCAGCCTGACTGGTTCAACCAATGGCGTGAGTTTGGGGGTGGGGCTTAAGCTGGATAGACCAATAGCAGACAGGCAGGAGTGTTTCAGAAACCTAATCGTGGCTCTAATTTCACTGTAGCACTCATAAAATGTACTTGGGAAATCGTGAAAGACAACTGGGACAGTAGCTGTGTGACACTAAGCATTATGTATGAGCATGGAGGTCTTTCCACATGACATGAGATACTACAGCACAACTCAATGCTTCGCCGCAGGCCTCCATTTCCCCTGAATGTAAATCTCCAGCATTATCAAGATGCTCATTACACTCCATGCAGGAAAACGCGAGTCATCCGCTCTATATGCCAACCCCTCACCTCCACATCCGTCAGAACACGACGATTTCCTCTTTTATTGCTTATAACCGCTAAGCGAGCGAGTGATCACAGTCAGATTATTAATTGTTAATGTGGCCATCAAAAGACTAACGCCGTACACCCATTCCCCCATCCCTCAGAATCCTTCAAAACACCAAAATTGCAGTAGTTTCATTCAACATCACCACAATTCAATCTGATCTTTCCTCTCCATCCTTCTCCACAGAATACTGAAAAATTGATCTGATGGCTCTGAATTGCATCCCTGCAGAACACTGCAATTTCAGATGCTCATACCTCATCATCCCGCTCGCGGAAATCACGGCGGATGCCGAGGGCTGAAACTGTGCTGATCTGTGAAGATGTCGTGCTGAATCCCAAACACACCCGCAAGCCCTTGGATTCAGAGCTCTGGGGCGGCGTTATATTGGGATTATTCAGACTTCACTTTACTGACCCTTTTATTATTACAGCAAAAATCAGTTGTTTCTCATACCAGAGGGTTAACAAATCCATTGGCATTTCATTATTTCATCATACATGAATGCAAGAGGATTCAGTCTCAGATGAGTAGTATCGATAGTAGTGGCCAATATTTGTTTTTAAAGGGTCATGAAACCTTAGCTATGACTAATGAGTGTTGAGCATCATATAAATCAAATGTTACCATCCATTCGTTTTGATTGTTGGAGAAAACTAGTTTATTTTAGACATTTTTGCGCTATATTCAACTTCCAGGAATAAGTTCATCTTTGTATCAGCGTCACAGAATGTGACGTTTTCTCATACTATAGTACAGCGATGACTCATCGGTCTCATAATTATTCATAAGACTACGTGTCCTTATCCTATGAGAAGAGGCCCACACTTAATTATTCATGAGACTACGTGTCCTTATCCAATGAGAAGACGACTCATTTAATTATTAATGAGACTGCATGTTCTTATCCTATGAGAAGAGGCCTCACTTAATTATTCACGAGTCTGCGTGTCCTTATCCAATGAGAAGAGGCCTCACTTAATTATTCACGAGTCTGCGTGTCCTTATCCAATGAGAAGAGGCCTCACTTAATTATTCACGAGTCTGCGTGTCCTTATCCAATGAGAAGAGGCCTCACTTAATTATTCATGAGACTGCATGTCCTTATCCTATGAGAAGAGGCCTCACTTAATTATTCATGAGTCTGCATGTCCTTATCCTATGAGAAGACGACTCGCTTAATTATTCATGAGTCTGCGTGTCCTTATCCAATGAGAAGAGGCCTCACTTAATTATTCATGAGACTGCATGTCCTTATCCTATGAGAAGAGGCCTCACTTAATTATTCATGAGTCTGCATGTCCTTATCCTATGAGAAGACGACTCGCTTAATTATTCATGAGTCTGCGTGTCCTTATCCTATGAGAAGACGACTCGCTTAATTATTCATGAGTCTGCGTGTCCTTATCCACTGAGAAGACGACTCGCTTAATTATTCATGAGTCTGCGTGTCCTTATCCTATGAGAAGACGACTCGCTTAATTATTCATGAGTCTGCGTGTCCTTATCCAATGAGAAGACGACTCGCTTAATTATTCATGAGTCTGCGTGTCCTTATCCTATGAGAAGACGACTCGCTTAATTATTCATGAGACTGCATGTCCTTATCCTATGAGAAGACGGCTTGCTTAATTATTCATGAGACTGCATGTCCTTATCCTATGAGAAGACGACTCGCTTAATTATTCATGAGTCTGCGTGTCCTTATCCTATGAGAAGACGACTCGCTTAATTATTCATCAGTCTGTGTGTCCTTATCCAATGAGAAGAGGCCTCACTTATTCATGAATACATGTCCTTATCCAATGAGAAGATGCCTCGCTTAATTATTCATGAGACTACATGTCCTTATCCTATGAGAAGACGACTCGCTTAAATATTCATGAGTCTGCGTGTCCTTATCCAATGAGAAGACGACTTGCTTAATTATTCATGAGTCTGCGTGTCCTTATCCAATGAGAAGACGACTTTCTTAATTATTCATGACTACGTCCTTATCCAATGAGAAGACGACTCGCTTAATTATTCATGAGTCTGCGTGTCCTTATCCTATGAGAAGACGGCTTGCTTAATTATTCATGAGTCTGCATGTCCTTATCCTATGAGAAGACGACTCGCTTAATTATTCATGAGTCTGCGTGTCCTCATCCAATGAGAAGACGACTCGCTTAATTATTCATGAGTCTGCGTGTCCTCATCCAATGAGAAGACGACTCGCTTAATTATTCATGAGTCTGCGTGTCCTCATCCTATGAGAAGACGACTCGCTTAATTATTCAAGAGACTACGTGTCCTTATCCAATGAGAAGAGGCCTCACTTAACACAGCAGCATGCGTTGATTGACAGGCGCTTCAAAGAGTGAGATTGCATTCAGTAAGTGAGAGATGCATTAATGGATAAAAAACGAGTGTTTGTTTTTGCTTTGTAAGAGTTTCTGCGTCGCATAAGTTCTCTTCAGTAGATCCTGAGTCTTCACACAAACGTGATTCATCCACACTGTGAGAGTAACCTCTCTTTACGTCCCATTATCCGATCAAACAGCTTCTAAAACTCTGTTGTCAGTCAGTCTCCACTCTGACACTAAGCCACGCCCACTTTTATAGCATTTTTCAAAACTGTGGTGAGAACTGACGGCTGCTGAAACAGGGGGTTCATAACCCTTTAATTTCCCTAAACTTGAACGAAACACTAAACTTGGTTAAGGTATTTATCTGACAAATTTTTTTTTGGCAAAATGATACAGTTACAGTTTTTATAGACATAGAAAAACAACAGAGAAAAGCACACATTGACTACAACATAGTCCGTCATTAATATTTAGCTGGTTCTCTCTTAATTTTGCATGTTCATGATTACTCGCACAATTTGGCATCATTGCGTTATCACAAATAAAGCAATATTGCTTACAAAATCTTTAAAGAGGTCCTTGATTATGATCTGACTTGTTTAACTTTAGTGAGTGTGTAGTGTCGCTGTTTGAGCATAAACAACATCTGCAAAGTTACGACGCTCAAAGCTCAAAGCAAAGGGAGATATTCTCTTTCACAGAAATCTCTTTTTAAGGACTACAACAAACGGCTGGTAGGGACTACAATGAGTTAGTGACATCATAACCCTAACATTTACATAAGCCCCGCCCCCGGGAACATGTGGAGAAGAGGAAGAGTTGCTGTAGTCGAGTCGTCTTTCACATTTATTGATACAGTACGAACACAAACGTAAAGAAAGATGACATCATCGGTTATAACCGTAATTACACTAAACTATCCCTGTTCACTCTTCATCAGCAGATATTATCTGGCTCATCTTACCCCACACCAGCACTTTATAGATTATCATGACAGAATATGCTAATCGATGACTGAAGATGGTTAACTCAAACTCATCAACTATCCCTTCAGAAGCGTCCTGTCTCGTTCTACATGTCGTCTCTTCTTCTGGAGTCTCTCCATTATTGTCCGACTAAAAGGCTGAACATTTTCAGTGTGTGTGTGCATGTGAGATCATCAGAGCTGCTAACATGAGCTCTTGAAGCTCCGCCCTCTTCCTGAAAGGGGAGCAGCAGCTCATTTGCATTTAAAGGGACATACACAAAAACTGTGTTTTTTTTCTCACCCTCAAAAAGTGACAAATTTAACATGCAATAAAAAATGATCTGTGGGTATTTTTAGCTAAAACTTCACACACACACTCTGAGACTTCAGAGACTTATTTTACATCTTGTAAAAAGGGCCCTTTAACAATGTTTGAATAAAAGGTGAAGATGTCAATTTTCCTAGGCCGGACATCACTTTTGATCACTAACTGTATGCTACATTTCACCAGCAGTCTAAAGGCAACTTCAACTCATGTTAACTATAATTATAGTTTTAAAAATATATAAGAATAACAGTTCACACGGCACAGAGAAATGTTGATATTAGAATCACTTTCACAATGATTGTTTCCAGCAGATAAACGATAGAAACACAGACAGCCAATCAGAATCTATCTTGCTTTAAGAGCTCGAGGATTTAAAGTCCCACTGAAGTGCCTTGGAACGCGCAGCATTATTCAATGTGTTGACGTAATTTCCCCTGAAACGACTCCAGCTGTTAGCAGTTCCAATAGCGTTCCGTTATTACTACATTTACATTTATGCATTTGGCAGACGCTTTTATCCAAAGCGACTTACAGTGCCCTTATTACAGGGACAATCCCCCTGGAGCAACATGGAGTAAAGGGCCTTGCTCAAGGACTCACTGGTGGTGACCGCTGGGATCGAACCAGCAACCTTCTGCACATCAGTTCCATGGGTTAACCCACTGGACCACCATCTCACATACTACAGTTTGACTAGAGCCTTTCTGTTTTTTTTAAAGCCAGTTTCCTCCGAATCTAACCGTTTATCATCATAATCTCCTCCATATCTCCTTGAAATACAGCATTCTGTGCAGCATTTAAATGGCTCCGATATGTTTTGTTGTCTGCGCCGACTCGGGACTCGTGTATGTAGTCAACGGCTCTGGTCTAGACTATGTGTGTGTGTGTGTGTGTGTGCTGCAGCGGTGCGCGTGAAACTATCGTGAACCCAGACTTCATGAAAACATATTCACACTGTCTGAATCGTTTCCTATCGCATGTATAGTGCGCTACGTGCCATTCACCATGTAGAAAATAGTAAATGCGTGAACAATTGACTGTTTTCAGACGCATTTCAGGGTCTATTTATAATGCAGGGGGCGGGACTTAAGATTCTAGAGCGCATTTGATTGGACAGAAGATTTGATGAGAAGGTGAAGTCTGCGATGATGTCATCAAAATCTGTGATTTGTTTTAACGGAAGTGAGAGACTAGACGTTTTGAATGCTTAAATCTCCTAAATGCAAATTTTGTCATTGTTTTGGAACACACCAGCTTATTCATAACCTTAAGGCTAAGATAATCATACTAAAAGCTAAAAAACTTTATTTTGATTTCAGTGGGCCTTTAAAGCGACAGACGACAAAACTGTGGCGCTTATAATAAACAGAACGATATTGTGCATTGGTCACAATATTCCTCATTATAATAATTAATACGCAGAATAAAGGGGCGGGGCCTGGTTGAGTTAGTTAGTCATGTGTTGAAAAAGGGGTAGGGCTGTGCGATATTGAAGAAAAATGCGATATCCTTGTTAAATAATGCGATATTCGATACGATATTGCTTTAAGTGTGTAAAATTTATTTAAATTATATTAAAACAATTATTTAAAAACTGAGAATGATACCACTTATGTGCATCGCTACAACTT
This sequence comes from Romanogobio albipinnatus, assembly GCA_023566225.1. NCBI lineage: Eukaryota > Metazoa > Chordata > Actinopteri > Cypriniformes > Gobionidae > Romanogobio > Romanogobio albipinnatus. The sequence goes on along the minus strand of CM042261.1, from coordinate 3,306,631 downwards.
CTGAAAGTGACCAGCAGTGTTTTAGCAAAAATGTATGTCACAAATCTGACAATATAATTTTAGCATCAATGTAAATAAACTACGGAGCCCCCCTAGTCCCACTTTGTCAAAAATATTTATTATAACTATCTTGTGGCCTCAAGATAGTAACTCGTGGCCTCAAGATAGTCAAGATAGACACATGATACTATCTTGAGGCCACGAGTTACTATCTTGAGGCCAAGAGATACTATCTTGAGGCCACGAGTTACTATCTTGAGGCCAAGAGATACTATCTTGAGGCCACGAGTTACTATCTTGAGGCAACGAGTTACTATCTTGAGGCCACATGATACTATCTTGAGGCCACATGATACTATCTTGAGGCCACATGATACTATCTTGAGGCCACATGGTACTATCTTGAGGCCACATGATACTATCTTGAGGCCACGAGATACTATCTTGAGGCCACGAGTTACTATCTTGAGGCCACGAGTTACTATCTTGAGGCCACGAGATACTATCTTGAGGCCACGAGATACTATCTTGAGGCCACGAGATACTATCTTGAGGCCACGAGTTACTATCTTGAGGCCACGAGATACTATCTTGAGGCCACGAGATACTATCTTGAGGCCACATGATACTATCTTGAGGCCACGGGTTACTATCTTGAGGCCACGAGATACTATCTTGAGGCCACGAGATACTATCTTGAGGCCACGAGATACTATCTTGAGGCCACGAGATACTATCTTGAGGCCACGAGATACTATCTTGAGGCCACGAGATACTATCTTGAGGCCACGAGATACTATCTTGAGGCCACGAGATACTATCTTGAGGCCACGAGTTACTATCTTGAGGCCACGAGATACTATCTTGAGGCCACGAGTTACTATCTTGAGGCCACGAGATACTATCTTGAGGCCACGAGTTACTATCTTGAGGCCACGAGATACTATCTTGAGGCCACGAGATACTATCTTGAGGCCACGGGTTACTATCTTGAGGCCACGAGTTACTATCTTGAGGCCACGAGTTACTATCTTGAGGCCACGAGATACTATCTTGAGGCCACGAGTTACTATCTTGAGGCCACGAGATACTATCTTGAGGCCACGAGTTACTATCTTGAGGCCACGAGATACTATCTTGAGGCCACGAGTTACTATCTTGAGGCCACGAGTTACTATCTTGAGGCCACGAGATACTATCTTGAGGCCACGAGTTACTATCTTGAGGCCACGAGATACTATCTTGAGGCCACGAGTTACTATCTTGAGGCCACGAGTTACTATCTTGAGGCCACGAGATACTATCTTGAGGCCACGAGATACTATCTTGAGGCCACGAGATACTATCTTGAGGCCACGAGATACTATCATGAGGTCACGAGATACTATCTTGAGGCCACGAGTTACTATCTTGAGGTCACGAGACACTATCTTGAGGCCACGAGATACTATCTTAAGGCCACAAGTTACTATCTTGAGGCCACGAGTTACTAATCCGTAATAAACAAAAAATGTAATGCCAATATATAAACAATAAATACAAAAACTTTGCTTGACTTGGTAATATATAGTTATATCAACCTAAAACTTAACATCAAGAACATCCAGGTAAACAAAGACACTCAAACTAGAGGTGGACGATTATTTTTGTTATTACAATTTATCATTGTTCATATTGTTCATATTGTTCACGTAAAGCATAACCGACTGTGTTTACATGAATACTCATCAAGCCATTTTGACGTAACTGTGTGTGTATTTGACAGTTCGAGTGTGTAACAAGACACAAAACCGAACTGAAGGGATCACACGCTTTCAGAGAGGCGGCTTGTGCGCACGTTTTGGTGTGTATAGCAGACAGCGCAAGACTGCAAGGAGTTGTTTTTTGTAAGTTGTTTTTCGTCGTGTGCTCAGTCTATTCTCTGCTATATGCGTCAAACTAAAACGTACACTTTTCACAATGTTGAAGTAGCCTGTTATAATCCTTCGGATATTGCGTACCCTTGCGATATGCATATCGCGATATGTACATTTGCGATATTTCGATTATTTCGATATATTGTGCAGCCCTAGTAAGAGGCGGGACATTACCCAAACACCAATCACAACACACTGCTCCAGCCGACCAATCAAAGCACAGTGTGCTTTACAAAAGGCGGGGCTTCATAGAGACCGGAACTAAACAGAGCGTTACTGACAGACTGGGAAGAGAGGAGCCACAACACTGGAGACTATGAGGAAAATGTGTTTTTGAACAATGGAGTAGAGGCCAAAATCAAGGGCGTAATATGGAATCCTTAAGGTCTATTAATATCTTAAAGAAAGAGGCATTTCAACAAACATCAGACGTCCCATTTTACAGCATGTAACTAAAATATACATAAATTCGCACTGATGAAAATGTCAGCTGAACTATCAAACTGCACGAGTCCATAAAAAAGCCCATATATTACGCCAGGACCACCAGTGTGCCGTCTGATGGGAGTCTCCTTTACATGAGTTGTTTATAACTCTTATTAAAGTTGAATAAATAAACCCAATGTCTCACACACCCAGTGTTCCCTGGACTGATTCGAGCAGCGCTGGGCCAGAACTCTTGCTCAAAGACACTGACCGTCCAGTGAGACACCAGAAGAGCCAGATTACTAGCCACATCCCAGCTGGATTAATTTATCCTGTCAGACTTTCCTTTCTTTGCTGTAAAACCGCAGAGATCGAGCCAATGATCCTGAAACAGGAGGATTCAGATCTGAAGATGCTGCCATCAGCTCCCACACCGGAGCGAACATTTTCATCATTGCTGTGAAACCCGCTTCAAAAATAGTCTAGAAGCAATTTTCACTCAGAAATTGCTAGTAAATTTCTCAGACAGTTACAAAAGAAACAGCAAGTAACAGGGAATTAAGTGTGAAATTCTCAAATAGAACTGAAATAGTATTTTCTTGCTAAATGCACTCCAATAAACTGATTTTTGGAAGTTGTAAATAAAACCGTATCAGCTTTATTCACACAGCAAGTCAAAGTGCCCAATTCAGGTTTTTCTGCTCAAATACAATATTTTGTTGTGTTTGTTCTTTGTCTTTTTAAATGTGACTGAATAAGTGACACTCCTAAATTGACCTACATGACTAAAATGACTATCCTAGTCACTATCCATGACTATCCTGGTTTAAAAAAAATAAAAATAAAAAATAAATAATAATAATATATTATATATTTATTTATGTATTTCTATATATGTATTTCTATATATATATATACCAGGATAGTGTTTTAGTCATGTAGGTCAATTATATATCTCGTCCTTTGGATGAGACGTTAAACCGAGGTCCTGATTCTCGGTCATTAAAAAACCCAGATAAAGAGTAGGGGTGTAACCCCGGCATCATGGCCAAATTTGCCTATTGGCCCCTGTCTATCATGGCCTCTTAATCATCACCATATACAATTAGCTTCATCACTCAGTCTCCTCTCCACCAATCAGCTGGTGTGTGGTGGGCGTTCTGACGCAAAATGGCTGCCTCAGGTGGTGCTGCACATTGGTGGGGGTTGAGGAGATTCCCCCCTTCTATGTAAAGCGCTTTGAGTGCCTAGAAAAGTGCCCGTCTGGCACCAACAACCATGCCACGCTCAAAATTGCTTAAATCACCTTTCTTTCCCATTCCGACATTCAGTTTGGAGTTCAGGAGATTGTCTTGACCAGGACCACACCCCTAAATGCATTGAAGCAACTGCCATGTGATTGGTTGATTAGATAATTGCATTGATGAAAAATTGAACAGGTGTTCCTAATAATCCTTTAGCTGAGTGTATATATATATATATATATATATATATTATATTAATTAAATACTATATAGTATAGTATTTAATTTATTATAATTAATAATTATACACAATTATACATACATCTTATTAAATAATTAAATTTATTATTAATTAATTTATTAAAAATGTTATTTATTTTTAAATAATTTTGTTAATTAAAAAAGTATAAATGTATTGATATAACAATATATTAAATATTAATTAAATTTAGTGCTGTCAATCGATAATAAAAACGAATTAATCGCACATTTTTCTGTAATAATCACATTTCATTTAATTTCAAGCGCCTAACATTAAAAGTTATTTTTATATTATAATAATTTCACATTTAATCTCCAAATTAATGCAGAAGCAACTAAGACAGCAGCGTATATTTTAAATATTTGTTTAATGGCATATTTTTATGAGAGAAGGCCTGTATCACCGATACTAATGTCTCTATTTTTATCTCAGTTATAGTCATTAATAACATTAAACACTTCACAGTCTTCCCTAAATTATAAATTAAATATAGATGAATCATTACTAAAGCTACAAAAGTTACTCTACACTGTAAAAAAACAAACAAATCAGGTCTCCAATTGAAAATTTTCTAGTGACTTATTACGTCTAATTTTTTTAGTTGGCCAAATTGAATTTCTGTGAATTAAATTGCATCAATTCACAGAAATTAAATTTGGCCAACTGAAAAATTTTGATGTGATCAGTCACTAGAAAATGTTCAATTGGAGACCTGAAGTTTTTTTTACAGTGTACTCTACTCTTTCTTTTTTTCTTTTGATGATCAATAATGACATATACAAATGCGTTAAAGTACAAATTAAATTAAAATATTAAATAATATAAAATATTAATGAGGTCTACACCTCTGCATCGCACCTTTCTCTCTTTATTAATTTACACAGTAAAACACGGGCACAATTTTTATTATTATTACATTGATAGAAAAACAACAACAACATAAATGCAATAATTCAGCTTTGGTTATGGTTATGAGAAGATTAGACTTTTTTTCACAACCTGTCATTCAAAGTCTTCCGATCTTGTGTTCAGATATAAGAATGATTAGTTTAGAAAAGAGCACAACGGTTCATGAATGAATATCCAGTTATCTATTATATGTCTAACAACATCTGGATGCGTGACAGGCATTAATTGTTGTGTGCTCATAATCCTACTGTGCCGAGGCTCATGGGATTGATGTGTGTTTGCACTCCAGCCCAGAGTTTGACTGTATCCGACGGAGCAGTCTTAGCGTTCTCTCTTATCTTCTCCGTATATTACACCGAGCGAGAGCACCTTCTCCCCTGATTACACCTACACTATCAGAAATATGTGCTTAACTCATTTACCAAAGCGCTCGCTGCCTCTGTCTTTGTAATTACTGCAGATTAGGGACTAATATCTAATTATGCCTTAATATGCTTTAATGCATTTTTAATGACAGCTCGGTGTTCCAGTCAAACTCTCGGAGCGATTTGGGAGAATCTCAACGGTTAGGGTTTATCTTTCGCTCTGGTTCAAATGGAAACAAACGACACTAGTAACTAATTAGGTTGCTTAATAGTCCGTAATGTGGTGTGCTCTCAAAGCTATACATGAGGCTGGATTGGTGAAAAGCATGTCAAGAGTTTGCAAATCCTATGGAATTTCCTAAAACATGATCTGATGAAGATATAATGATACATCCCCTGGAGGTTTTTAAAATCCTTCTGAAACAATTGCAAGGTGAAAATCATCAAATAAGACTAGCACCCGTTCATTGTGTTTGTAACACTGAAGATCTGGCTCTGGTCCATCTCTGTTTACTGTAATAAAACATGTTACGCCACGCTTGATGGGACCAGAGATGGATGCAAATTGCATTGTGTGTCTAATTGGTAAGGCCGCATGTTTATGAATGGATTCCTGTTAATTATTACTGGATCATCAAATCGAGCAGCTTGCATATTTTATTCATAAATTATGGCTAATTGGTTCTCGCCTCACCCTAACGCAAATCACATTCACAATCCTTACAGTCAAACTAGAACAGACATAACTTTACTTTAGCCAGCATTACTCCTGACCAGGGGCGACACTCGGCCCGTCTGAGGAGGGCTTTAACCCCCTAATTTCCAATCCAGCCTCCCGAAACTTAATTCATGATCGCCTCAGTCCGCTTTAAAACTCATAGGAAACCGGCGACAGGCTTTTATTTCAGTCTTTGTTATCCAGCATGTTCTTCAATCCATAGCAGCGCAGCGTCAAAAGCAGAGGACATGTGCATTTATTGAAAGATTTTTATGATATCTGCATCTGTGTAGCTCTTTGTCATAAGGGTAGTTTACATGATATGATGCAGGAGCAAAACAAGACGGTTTCCATCCACATAATTCCCATTTATTATCTAAATGGCATGAGACTTTGTGATTTTTCCTGCTCTTGCTATACTTCATACTAAAGTGCAATAAAATTGCTAATAATTTGTCATTTTATAATAAATCCAAAAGCAAGACCCATGAAAATAACTGTAACGAGAGTGTAATGAGCGGATGAGTGCTCCTCTGCTGCCATCCACTGGTTATAGTGGTCATTTCATATTTTCAGCTTTTCATGTTTTCCAGCAGGTGACAGAAATCCTCCACTAAAGCACGGCACATTTCCCATGATATCTCCATGAATGAAAATGATAAATGGAGATCTTTAAAGTTACATGTGTTTTTACTAAAAAGAAATGTACCCACATATTGCTAGAAATCTAGAAAATGACAGTAATATAAAGTCCATCAATATTCTTAATGAATATTAGCTGGTTATTTAAAATCATTAGACATGAATTCAGTATTCAGGGATTTACTTATTGGTAGTGTAGATTCTAGTATACAAACAGTATATTATTTCTTTTAAATCATACCCTCATTGGGGGCTGAGCCCTTCTAATACTGAAACCCTAGAATTGGCCCCTGTTCCTGACAACTGAGATCTGTTGAGAAATCACCACACGAGATCTCGATTAAAGGACTTTATTTCATCAGCGCTGTGCGTTTATGATACTGCAAAGAACGTCTTAATGTATTATAAATTATTCCATGATCTATTTGACTTCAAACTCTGACTTTAGTAAGAAATAATAGGCTCTTATCAATCAGTGATTCCCGACTTTAAATATAAGCTAGCCGACATTTTAATTTTTAAAGAATTATACAAATCTTTTATGGTTGTTAAAAGATTAATTAATTAATAAAAATAAAATAAAAAATAAAATCATAAATAAATATAAAATAAAATAAATATAAAATAAAATAAATAAAATAAATATAATAATATAATATAATTAATATAATATAATATAATATATAATATAATATGAATAAAAATACAAATAAAATGTTTTTTTTTCAGCTATAGTTGCCTTTTTGGAAACATTTCTCATTTACACTCAGTTAAACTTAATGTACCAAAAACTAAATAAAAAAATAAATAAATTAAAAAAACTATATATACATATTTACAAATATATATTAAAAACAATTACAAAAACCCACGAAAAACTAAAACATAATATGGAGTGAATTTTGTGCCATAATTAAACAAACAAATCCAGCATTTTGCAAACAAACACGATTGGCTTTGCAAAGGAAAACTCGACTCGCAAACAAGTTTGAGCAAAAACGCAGAGGAGTAACAAATATATATGTACTGTGTTTTGCAAATAATAAATGAGTGAGTAAATGACATCATATTTCACAAATAACATATATGTGACCTTTGAACAAATACCAAATCTAGTCCATACAAATACCTGTAAATTACAATCTCTCAGCTTAATTGCGCAGATTTTCTCACAAATGCAGTTTGCGCAGATTTTCTCACAAATGCAGTTTGCGCAGATTTTCTCACAAATGCAGTTTGCGCAGATTTTTTCACAAATGCAGTTTGCGCAGATTTTCTCACAAATGCAGTTTGCGTAGATTTTCTCACAAATGCAGTTTGCGCAGATTTTCTCACAAATGCAGTTTGCGCAGATTTTCTCACAAATGCAGTTTGCGCAGATTTTCTCACAAATGCAGTTTGCGCAGATTCTTTCACAAATGCAGTTTGCGCAGATTTTCTCACAAATGCAGTTTGCGCAGATTTTCTCACAAATGCAGTTTGCGCAGATTTTCTCACAAATGCAGTTTGCGCAGATTTTCTCACAAATGCAATTCGCGCAGATTTTCTCACAAATGCAATTCGCGCAGATTTTCTCACAAATGCAATTCGCACAGATTTTCTCACAAATGCAGTTTGCGCAGATTTTCTCACAAATGCAGTTTGCGCAGATTTTCTCACAAATGCAATTCGCGCAGATTTTCTCACAAATGCAATTCGCGCAGATTTTCTCACAAATGCAATTCGCGCAGATTTTCTCACAAATGCAGTTTGCGCAGATTTTCTCACAAATGCAGTTCGCGCAGATTTTCTCACAAATGCAGTTTGCGCAGATTCTCTCACAAATGCAGTTTGCGCAGATTCTCTCACAAATGCAGTTCGCACAGATTTTCTCACAAATGCAGTTTGCGCAGATTCTCTCACAAATGCAGTTCGCGCAGATTTTCTAACAAATGCAGTTTGCGCAGATTTTCTCACAAATGCAGTTTGCGCAGATTTTCTCACAAATGCAGTTTGCACAGATTTTCTCACAAATGCAGTTTGCGCAGATTTTCTCAAAAATGCAGTTTGCGCAGATTTTCTCACAAATGCAGTTTGCAGATTTTCTCACAAATGTTCGCACAGATTTTCTCACAAATGCAATTGAGCAACGTCCTCTTCCAAAACAGCAGATTTCAGGCATTTACTAATTAATTCATCTCAAAATTGAGTTTGATACACAATCGTGATCTTGCAATACAGTACCTCAATACTTTGAACAAATCCAAAATAGTTCAAATGGTATAGGCTATAGTTTTTAATTATTACTTTTAACACAGTTCATTAAGTGCTAAATTTGATATTGCATCAGATGTGAACTTATAGGCTGGGCTTGGTCCTTCTCCCCCGGGAAATGGTGACAGCAGAAAATAAATATTCATAATTCTACTTATAATATAGCCTACACTGCTTAAAATATATTTTATTTTTAATTTATTAAAAATATTTCATAAAAAATGAAAGCTCAAATGTGTGCCCTTCAGGATTTACCATATTTGATGTGACATTAAAATATCTCATGCAAAACTAATCTGTCTAAACTTTAATCCACAATACATTGTTGCATTTTAGTATTGCAATATATTGTGATACGATACACCCTTACATTATTTTGAATGTTCTCTGCAACAAAAATGTTATCATCATATGTACAAATTACATAAAAGTAAATTATTTTTTTATATCCCATTACACTACAGTGGATAAATGGTATGGAGGATGGATGCATTTTTAATGAGAAAAAAAATAGCCCTAGCTAATTTACATGTAACTAATATGATACCATATTACATATAAACAATATTATCTTAAAAAAAAAATTATTATTGAAATAGGGTTGGCATAGTGAAAATCTCAGAAAGATTAATAATAGATACAGTAAGACAGAAACTCAGCTGTTCACCGCTCATTTTCGTCAGCTGAAAACATGTTTCAGGGCTTCTTGGGCTAGCGTACATTGACCCAAAGCGGCATCTGCTGTTCTGCAAGAGGAAGTTACTCAACTGCATTTGTGAGAAAATTAAGCTGAGAGATTGTAATAGACAGGTATTTGAATGGACTAGATTTGGTATTTGTTCAAAGGTTACATGGAATTTGGATGGTTTGTATTTATTTGTGAAATATGATGTACGCTCACTCATTTATTATTTGCAAAACACAGTACATATATGTCTTACACCTTTGCATTTTCGCTCAAACTGACCTTTGTATTTGTAAATAGCTTTCTGTTTGTTTGTGAGTCGTGTTTTCTTTTGCAAAGCAGATCGTGTTTGTTTGCAAAATGCTGTTTAATTATGGCACAGAAATCACTCCATAAAAACAAAATTACTAAAACTTTCACTGAATTGAATTTGAATTTCATTGAAAAAATGTATGTATATGTGTGTATATGTATGTATATGTATATGTGTATTAATGTGTATTAGGTACTAATATAATATAATTAATAATATAATTAATATAATAATATAATACAATGTAATGTAATATAGGTTTGTAGGGGTAAATAACAAAGTTTGTATGTTGTAGAATTTAATGTCTGCACAATGCAAGCAATTTATCTCTATAACGCTTCTTGAAGTAGGAACACATTAAAACACAATACAACATGAAAAACCACAGTACAGTCATCCATCACCACGAGTTAGGTCACATGACATTAAAACACACACACACACACACACACACACACACACACACACACACACACACACACACACACACACACACACACACACACACACACACACACACACACACACACACACACACACACACACACACACACACACACACACACTCCCTGCTGAGCTAATAAACATCAGAATGCAATCGCTTCAGCGGAGCCGGTGGCCATTAATGACAGCGGCGTTATGAGTGTCTTCACGTGTGTGTGAGTGTGTGTTTGACCTTGAACAGGATCACGAGGGTGCCTGTGTTTACCGGTGATGTCGTGCTGCTTGAAGGAGTCACTGTAGACCTGGTGTTGATTGGGACAGTGTTTCTTCAGCCATTTACACACGTCCTGCTGGGTCCACAGCGCCACCGGCTTGGACAGCCTCACCGTTCCCGGCTGCACAACACAGAACAGAACGCAATCTAAGAGCTTTTAAAATCACCATGAAATCAATTATTTTTATGGAATATCGCAATGTTTTATCCATGCACATCATTCATGTTCCTGGTAGTCTTGAATCAGAATAACTTCCCCTCTTGCATCTGTTCTCTGATGATGAGGGCGGGGCCACCTGTCACTCACATGAGATTCACCAATAGCAAACCACAACCATCCAATCAATTTCCCCACAGACAGAATCAAGCCCCGCCCTACATTTGTTCTTGTTTGAGAAGCGATGCACTCGATATACGACACAAAGACGTGCACAACTTCCATTTCATGCCGACTGTACAGGAATAATTCAGCCAAAAGTCACTTTTAAAGACCAAAAATAAGTTCTATATACACTCTAAAAAATGCTGGGTTAAAAACAACCCAAGTTGGGTTGAAAATGGACTAACAATTGGGTTGTTTTAAGCCAACATTTAACCCAACCACTGGGTTAAAATGACCCATTCACTGGGTTAAAACAACCCAATTGCTGGGTTAGTCCATTTCCAACCCAACTTGGGTTGTTTTTAACCCAGCATTTTTTAGAGTGTAAGGAAGGACAAATGTCTTAAATGTCATGTTAAATGAGTTATTTCAATTAGTGTTTCTTCAGGTTTTATGAAGGAAAATTTAAGACTTTAATAAAAAAACATTTGTAAATACATTTGTTCTTGTTTGAGAAGCATTTCACTCGATATACGTCACAAAGACGAGTGCAACTTCCATCCTTTTTGTAACTTTATGCAACACTACCACAAAAAAGACTTTTCAAAAGACTTGCATTAAAATTATTGTTTTGACAAAGTTTGTCATTTATTTCAGAATGTTTTATATATATATTAGTGGTGGGCCGTTATCGGCGTTAACGTGAGACTCTTATCGGGCGATAAAAAAAATATCGCCGTTAATCTATTCTCAAAGTTGGGTTGGGAGCTGGTCTATACTACGCAAGCTATGATGACTTTCACCTTGATATTTTAGCGTGATGTACACCTAACCGAATTGCACTGTAGGGGGCGAGAGAACGAGTCTTCGAACCGGTGTGTATGCCTACTAGTGTTGTCAAAAATATCCATATTTCTCTATGTATCGATACTGAAATATCTGAAACGATACAGTACTCATTTTCTACAGTATCGCTATCAGCTGCGCTCTCCTCTCTGACCGACAGCGAGTGACACACACCCGCCTCCTCTCACTCAGTCCGGTTAATCCTCTGAACATTGTGAACGGGTGTTCTGCTGGATTTTTCCTCATGACAGCGTGTTAGTGTTGGTGTGACCGGTCTGAATTTTGCGCGGGTTGCACATAACGTTAATTCTACTAATTCCCGCAGATTTCGCGCTCGCATCTGAAGCGCACACACACATACCGTAATAAAGCCGCCTCTGACATACAAGTGCAAAAATGAGCTCCTTTTTCCAGCTTATTAATGGTCAAATACACTCAAAAATGTCTCAATGCCCATCTTGGTGAGTTTTAACGTAAACACAGTCGTAAGCAGCTCACAGGAACAGTGTTTGGATCCATGCGTGCGTCAGGTCTTAAAGGGACATAAGTTATTTATTATTCAAACTACAAAAAGACAAACGATCACTTACGAGCACACATATTCTGAACGCCTTTATATATATATATATATATATATATATATATATATATATATATATATATATATATATATATATATATATATATATATATATATATATATATATATATAAGAACATTAACATAAACATTATGAAATACATTAAAATGATTGTTTTGACAAAGTGCCTCGGCAGGACATTACATTTTTTTTCTTCAGCTGCAATTCCTGCATTTCTTCCTCTAACCAGCAGATGACAGGATTCTGTCCCTAACACCAAAATCAAAATCCAGAAACAACCTCAATTTAGTTTGGATAACCATTAAAGTATTTTTTTTTTCATAGAAATGCAATATTTCATATGCAAAGTAATGGTGTAGTTGAGTAATTATGTGGTAAATGTGTAAAAAAAGCACCACGCATTCCCCAAAACACAGCATAAACGTATAGTTGAGAAGTACACACAAAAAAGGATATATCATTTGTATTAATAAAAATGTATATTTTTGATACAATAGCAGTGTAAAAATCTGATGGCCGACTAATGAGGGGTGTTTTTAAGGTGCTTTTGTGACGTTTTTCTTCAGATATTCTCATTGAAAATGTGTTCCACAGAAACCACACGAGTCTGGAACAACACTAGTGTGTGTAAATAATGACAAAATGCCATTTTTAGGCGAACTGTCCCTTTAAATGAGAGCCTGCTGTTTGAATGCCACCCGTTGGCATTTGAGTCCGCCGTGAGCTGAATCCAGAGACGCTTCTGAAAGATGAAGTGTACACTAGCGTTAGGAAACAAACAGACGCTGAGTCAGGAGAAACACAGTCCCAGCCGCGGCTAACTAACCCCAGAGATCTGCCACTGACACAGCCTTACTAAAGGATTGATGAGCTGTAATATATAAAGGTGCATTAGCCTGCATGGAAAGCGCAGGGAGAGTCGAGACGCCGGCGCACTTCAGAAGTTCCTGCAGGTGGAGAGGAGTGGGAATGGATTTATAGGACGAATCCCAGCCAATTAAACAGAGATGAGTGACAGATGAGATGGTGAGGGGAGGGAATCATCACACACACACACACACACACACAACACAGTCACTCAGTCCTTAGTATAATTCAAGAATTCTCACGTTACTATAGCAACAAAGCACATGATGACTTGAAGATATGAATGCATAACTAGAATCATCATCATCATCATCATCATCCATGATAACAGAACTCAGAGGCGTGTGATTTGAAGGGCGGATCAATATAAGCTTTATTTATTAGTAAAGATGAAGGAGAAAAATATATGGCAAAAATACTGCGTTTTCATTATTGTAGTTTGATGGAATGATTTGATTAACTCGCATTGCATTTATGATGGACAGTAAATGTCAGGTGTGTGTAATAAGACGGACAGAGAATCAGAATCTGTGTGCTAGAGCGCCATCTTGTGCTTCAGAAAAACATTAGTGATGCCAGTCAGATTCACATTCAGAGCAGTTTTATTCATATTTTTATATATTTGAGGTTTTTTTCAATGATAAAAGCACATCACACAATTACTAAAACTCATTTGATTTTTTATTCAATTCCAGTTAATCATTTTAGTGCTCCAAATTCAACTTCATTTCAGTTTATTGCCAAAGCAACATTTCTGATTATCGTTTAGTTTTTAAGTGTTTATTTCAGCTTTATTTCATTTAACATTAATATTATTTTTTATTATTTCTTAAAACCCAGTGGTTGTGTTTGTTCATATTTGGGTTTAAACAACACAGCATTTTTTTGGAGTGTATTTATGTCCAGTTTTAATAGTTTTTAATTAACAATAATAATAATAATAATAATAATAATAATAATAATAACCCTGACAGAGTGAACAAAAGCTTTAGTTCACATTAGAAATGATGTTTTAAATTCAGCTTCTCTTATCTGGAGGTTTATCTCTGGATCACTTACTAAACACACTCTAAAAACTGCTGGGTTAAAAATAACCCAAGTTGGGTTGAAAAACGACTAACCCAGCAATTGGGTTGTTTTAACCCAGCGGTTGGGTTAAATGTTTGCTTAAAACAACCCAATTGCTGGGTTAGTCGTTTTTAGAGTGTATATATATATTGATATAGAGTGAAAAAACCCCAAAGCCATTTAAAAAGTGTGCAATAAAAATGGCAAAATTGCTAAAAAATAAAATACAATACTTCAATAATTCGCTGGGTTAAAACAACCCAATTGCTGGGTTAGTCCATTTTCAAAATAATAATAATAATAATAATAATAATAATCAAATAAAATTTAATTAAAAAAATTTGAAAAAAAAATTTATAATTTATATATAAATAAATAAATAAAAAATATAAAATAAATAATAAAATAAAATACTTGTGTCCAGACAGAATGATTTTCAATACTGAAAAAACATCATATAAAATAAGAAAAATTAAAAATTAAAATTAAATTAATAAAAATAAAATACTTGTGTTCGCTGGGTTAAAACAACCCAATTGCTGGCTCAGTCCATTTTCAAAATAATAATAAAATAAAATAAAAAAAATAAAATAAAATAAAATAAAAAAAAAAAATATATATATATATATATATATATATATATATATATATATATATATATATATATATATATATATAAAAATACTGAAAAAACACCATATAAAATAAGAAAAATTAAAAATAAAAATTAAATTAATAAAAATTAAATAAAATACTTGTGTTCGCGGAGTTAAAACAACCCAATTGCTGGGTTAGTCCATTTTCAAAATAATAATAATAATAATAATAATAATAATAATAATAATAATAATAATAATAATTAAATTAAAAAAAAAAAAAAAAATAAAATAAAATAAAAAAAAATAAAAAAATAAAAAAAATAAAATAAAATAAAAAATTTAAAATAAAAAATAAAATAAAATAAAATACTTGTCCAGACAGAATGATTTTCAATACTGAAAAAAAAGAGTAATCCAATTAGAGTTTGTTAAACTACTGTGCTTTGCTAGACTAATTAAAGCTTTAAATATGAGGAATTCATCTGAACTCAAACGACTGTAATCATGAACGTGCTGGAACACAAACCCGAGGTGGATCCGCTTCGAGAAGACACTCGTCAGATCATTGCAGAAGTGTAAACAGAACGAAAGTGTCAAATAATTACAGAAGCAAATGCCCTGAACCAAACATTTGATATTTTACACAAAATATACATTTGATTTACGTCTGAAATTGCTAGAAAAATCCAAGCGATATCACAAACACGGAGCTGCTGAAAGCTTTAAAGTATCATTTCTATAATCCAATTTCCACATGATGAATTATGATGATTATTATTACTAAAAGTGAATAAAGACGTGATGCAAGACAGGTTAATTACATAACTAATGCTACAACAATAATTAAGCATTATGGGATGCATCCATTCGCATCCCATAATCTCATAAATGAGTGACATTCTAATCCACTACACACTATTATTAAAAAAAAAAAAAAAATCATATTTTTGATTCAACAGTTGCTCAAAAAGTGACATTTATAATGTTGCAAAATATTATTTTAATAAATGCTCGATTCATCAAAGAATCATGAGAAATAAAATGGTTTCCACACAAATGTGAAACCGATTATAATAATCATAAATGTGTGTTGAGCATCATATGAGAGTGATTAGGGAAGGGTCATGTGACACTGAAGACTGGAGGAATATATATATTCCCATAGAGAACAGCTGATTTACATTAGAATAATATTTCATGTGTAATATTATAATAATGTGTAATATCATAATATTTTCAATGTGTACAGTATTCTGACTCATTAAATGGGTGGTGTCCTCACCCTGGACAGCTCGGACTCGGACACGGAGCGCTGCGGTGGAGATCTGCGCTGGTCCAGGAAGCCCAGGCTGTCGTCGTCCAGCCCATGGTCAACGGACACTTCCTCCCGGTGTGATGTCACTTCCTCCGTGCACACCTGATGGTCGATCCCATTCTGGGTCAGATTGCAGTGGACAGCTGTGAAAATCAACAAGACCGGGCGGTCAGTGAGCAGAAATGACCATCAGGTGGCGCTGTTGTGTGCGAATCAACCAGGTTACTTTTTAAAGTTAAAACAATATTTTTTTACATGTCATATTTGGATTAACTTGCAAATACAATTATTAAGACTGAAAAATAATAATAATAATAAAAAATATTAAAAACTATAGACATATTTAAACATTTTCATTTTAACTTCAAGGACTAAAATAACCAAAACTAAAACTAAAACTGAAATAAAAATTATAAAAAATCGAAATATTACCCTATAAATACAAATAATACACTCTTAAAAAATGCTGGGTTAAAAACAACCCAAGTTGGGTTGAAAATGGACTAACCCAGCGATTGGGTTGTTTTAACCCAGCATTTTTTAGAGTGTAACAATAAATATAATAATACATATAAAAATAATTATAAAAACAAAACGCAAACAGAAAAATTTGTAAAACTTTTAAATTATAA
This sequence comes from Romanogobio albipinnatus, assembly GCA_023566225.1. NCBI lineage: Eukaryota > Metazoa > Chordata > Actinopteri > Cypriniformes > Gobionidae > Romanogobio > Romanogobio albipinnatus. Next base: position 3,289,930 of record CM042261.1, on the reverse strand, counting down.
TTAAACCAGAAAATATACAAATAATATGATTTTTTTATTAATCAAATAAATTATATTTTAAATAATTTTTTATTTGTCTATTTTCAGACTTAATTATAAAATAATTCAAAACTAAAACTGATATTTTTATATTTTTTATAAAAATAATTTATAAAAAAAAATTTATATATTAAAAAACAAAAAATATATAAATATAAAAATAATAGTAAAAAAAAAAAAGCAAACAGCAAAATGAAAATTAAAACAGAAAATATACAAATAAAAACAAATAAAAAAATAAAATAGTATCTCAAAGACACTAAAATAACACTGGGCTTATTAATCTGTGATTATGTTTCTGATTATTATTTCATAAGGCTGGTTAATAAACATATTTCACATCGTCCTCTAGATGGCATGAGATGACAAAAGTCTGACCACACCACAGCGTTTCTGATATTAGACAAGACAAGCTTATTTCTACAGCACATTTCATAAACAATGGCATTCAAATATTGATAAAATAAATCAGAAATTATGCATAAGATTATATACACCGATCAGGCATAACATTATGACCAAGTGAAGTGAACATTTTGTCCTTGTGTTAGAATCAACTCAGATCTCGATCCAATCGAGCATCTGTGCTGAACAAACAAATCCGATTCATGGAGGACCACCTCACAACTTACAGGACTCAAAGGATCTGATGCTAACATCTTGGTGCCAGATTTTTACAGCACACCTTCAGGGGTCTAGTGGAGTCGACGGGGTCAGGGCTGTTTTGGCAGGGGACCAACACAATATTAGGTCATAATGTTATGCCTGATCGGTGTATAATGACATTAATCTTGAGAGCAGCACATGAAGATTTCTCTGTGCGTTAAAGAGTCAAACGACCCCATCTGTCACGTTATCTGGAGCAGACGAGAGGCAGACGAGCTTGTTCTGACAGAAATCACACAAAGCTGAAGACCGAATTAAACGGCCCAAATAAAGCCGAGCGCTTCCTCAGAGCAGGAGAACATTAATGACCAACCTCAGATCTCCAGGACGACAGGGTGTGATTACCAGCTCAGCCACTACAAACCAGCACTGAAGCTTCAGATAAACCAGCACTGAAGCTTCAGATAAACCAGCACTGAAGCTTCAGATAAACCAGCACTGAAGCTTCAGATAAACCAGCACTGAAGCTTCAGATAAACCAGCACTGAAGCTTCAGATAAACCAGCACTGAAGCTTCAGATAAACCAGCACTGAAGCTTCAGATAAACCAGCACTGAAGCTTCAGATAAACCAGCACTGAAGCTTCAGATAAACCAGCACTGAAGCTTCAGATAAACCAGCACTGAAGCTTCAGATAAACCAGCACTGAAGCTTCAGATAAACCAGCACTGAAGCATCAGATAAACCAGCACTGAAGCATCAGATAAACCAGCACTGAAGCATCAGATAAACCAGCACTGAAGCATCAGATAAACCAGCACTGAAGCTTCAGATAAACCAGCACTGAAGCTTCAGATAAACCAGCACTGAAGCTTCAGATAAACCAGCACTGAAGCTTCAGATAAACCAGCACTGAAGCTTCAGATAAACCAGCACTGAAGCTTCAGATAAACCAGCACTGAAGCTTCAGATAAACCAGCACTGAAGCTTCAGATAAACCAGCACTGAAGCTTCAGATAAACCAGCACTGAAGCATCAGATAAACCAGCACTGAAGCTTCAGATACACCAGCACTGAAGCTTCAGATAAACCAGCACTGAAGCATCAGATAAACCAGCACTGAAGCATCAGATAAACCAGCACTGAAGCTTCAGATAAACCAGCACTGAAGCTTCAGATAAACCAGCACTGAAGCTTCAGATAAACCAGCACTGAAGCTTCAGATAAACCAGCACTGAAGCATCAGATAAACCAGCACTGAAGCTTCAGATAAACCAGCACTGAAGCATCAGATAAACCAGCACTGAAGCTTCAGATAAACCAGCACTGAAGCTTCAGATAAACCAGCACTGAAGCTTCAGATAAACCAGCACTGAAGCTTCAGATAAACCAGCACTGAAGCTTCAGATAAACCAGCACTGAAGCTTCAGATAAACCAGCACTGAAGCTTCAGATAAACCAGCACTGAAGCATCAGATAAACCAGCACTGAAGCTTCAGATAAACCAGCACTGAAGCTTCAGATAAACCAGCACTGAAGCATCAGATAAACCAGCACTGAAGCTTCAGATAAACCAGCACTGAAGCTTCAGATAAACCAGCACTGAAGCTTCAGATAAACCAGCACTGAAGCTTCAGATAAACCAGCACTGAAGCTTCAGATAAACCAGCACTGAAGCTTCAGATAAACCAGCACTGAAGCATCAGATAAACCAGCACTGAAGCTTCAGATAAACCAGCACTGAAGCTTCAGATAAACCAGCACTGAAGCTTCAGATAAACCAGCACTGAAGCTTCAGATAAACCAGCACTTAAGCTTCAGATAAACCAGCACTGAAGCTTCAGATAAACCAGCACTGAAGCTTCAGATAAACCAGCACTGAAGCTTCAGATAAACCAGCACTGAAGCTTCAGATAAACCAGCACTGAAGCATCAGATAAACCAGCACTGAAGCTTCAGATAAACCAGCACTGAAGCTTCAGATAAACCAGCACTGAAGCTTCAGATAAACCAGCACTGAAGCTTCAGATAAACCAGCACTGAAGCTTCAGATACATTTACATCCCAACAATAAACACGCAAATCATACAGTTCAGGGGACACTTCAACCAGATATTAATATTCTGTTATTATTTATTCTCCATCATGTCTGTTTAAAGCACGTACGACTCGTTCTTCTGAGGAACACACAAGGAGAAGTTTAGCAGAATGTCCAAGCTGCTCTCCTACAATGAAAGTAAAATAATAAACAAATCAAATTCCAGTCTATAGAGTTATTATAGTTAAATTAATCTAAAACCATAAGCAAAACCACACTGCAAAATTAGTTTAGTTTGAGATGAAAAGCTAAAGGAAGTGTATGATTGATTCATTTCTGTTGTAAAAACTGATTTCAAAATCAGTTAAAAAAAAACGCATGTACAAAAATATATTGCACAAAATGAAAACAATAATGGCAATATTATTATTATAAGTGTGAATCAAAAAATTAAAAGCGCATTTAAAATAAATGTAATCTCTTAAATGTGTTGGTGTGCGTTTGTCATAATTTAGACTTTTTCAAATCTAATTTCACCTTTTCATCTCATAATTAGGACTATCATAATTTAGATTTTTAAGTCATAATTTTGACTTTAAATCCATTTATCTCAGAATTAGTAAAGTCCTAATTTCAACTGTTCATCTCACAATGACTTAGCATGTCATATTTTTGACTTATCTAATGATGAGGAGGACTGCCTCCTGCTGTGTCTGCAGCTCTGTACAGCCTTGCTTACGTTTGAATCTTTATTTTGATATTTCCTCTTTATTCTACTGCTAAAAAACGATTGTTGTAAGTGGTAAGTTGGATTAATCAAAAACACGGTAAGTCATGTCTTCTCCTGTCATTATCACTTGCACTTCATGCTGCATGTTTAGTATAGGCTTCTCCGCTGGCGAACAGGGCTTCACATGTGATAAATGTAAGGAGATAGTTAGGCTGACGGAGAAGATTTCAGAATTAGAAACACGCATCCATACTTTATCTGAGAGTAGTGAGGATGTAACAGCTTTAGACACTGATTTGGATGCGAATAGCTTAGTGAACTCTGTACATTCTTCGGTTCCGGCTGCAGGGCCCTCGCAGCAGGGCAACTGGGTGACAGTGAGGCAGCATATTCGCAGACCAAAGAACCGCTTTTCCGTTCCGGTTAGAACATCAAACAGGTTCTCCCCTCTCAGTGAAGCACCCACTGAATATCCTGTTGAAAGTGCCCTAGTCATTGGCGATTCTATTACACGGAACGTGAAGATACCGGCCACCATAGTCACTTGTTTACCGGGAGCCAGAGCGCCTGACATCAAAGCAAATTTAAAAGTGCTGGCTAAAGCTAATCGTAAATTCTCTAAGATTATTATTCACGTCGGCACTAATGATGTTCAACTTCGCCAGTCGGAGATCACCAAAATTAACATTAAAGAGGTGTGTGAACTCGCTAGTACGATGTCAGAGGCTGTTTATTGTTCTGGTCCGCTCCCCGTTAGAAGGAGTGATGAGATAGTTAGCAGACTATCATCACTCAATGGCTGGTTGTCTAAGTGGTGTCTGCAAAATAACATAGGGTTCATAGACATTTGGAAAAGTTTTTGGGGCAGACCTGACCTGTTGAAGAAGGATGGCATCCATCCCTCCTGGGGTGGCGCCGCTCTTCTCTCTAGTAATTTGGCACATAGTCTTAGAGCTAAACCTTGACTCACTAGGGCCCAGGTCAGGAAGCAGACAAACTGGCTAAACCGACCGTCTGCTAGCTGTCTCACGTCACCGGAGTCAGATAAATCCCAGCACATAGAGACTCTTTCACCGAGATATTATCATATAGAGACTGTGTCTGTTCCCCGAATTAGTAAATACAAAAAAACATCAAAACCATTCAACAGTAAAAATTTAATTGATGTCCAACAAATAAACAAAAGATATAATACAGATGAACAATTGATAAAGCTTGGGTTGCTGAATATTAGATCCCTTTCCCCAAAAGCGCTTATTGTTAATGATATTATTAAAGATAATAATCTAAGTTTGCTCTGTTTGACAGAAACCTGGCTAAAACCTGACGACTACATTACTTTAAATGAGTCCACCCCCCAAGATTATTGTTATAAACATGAGCCGCGTCTGAAAGGTAAAGGGGGAGGGGTTGCTGTAATTTATAATAATATCTTCAGTATTACTCAGAAGTCTAGTTTCAAATATAATTCCTTCAAAGTTTTGGTGCTTTATGTAACGCTATGTAGTGTACATGACAAAACCCGTTCAACATTGGTGTTAGCTACTGTATACAGGCCACCAGGGCATAATACAGACTTTATCAAAGAATTTGCTGATTTTCTATCAGAATTAGTACTGGCCGTAGATAAAGTACTAATTGTTGGTGATTTTAATATCCATGTAGACAACGAAAAAGACGCATTGGGATTAGCATTTAAAGACATTCTAAACTCTATTGGAGTTAGGCAACACGTGTCAGGACCCACTCATCGCCATAATCATACTTTAGACCTAATATTGTCACATGGAATAAATGTTGATACCGTTGAAATTCTGCAGCAGAGCGATGACATCTCAGATCATTACTTAGTATCTTGTATACTTAATTTAGCTAAGGTTGCAAAGCCGCCCCCTCGCTTCAAAAATGGCAGGACAATCACTGCCGCTACTAAAGATTGCTTTTTGAATACTCTTCCTCATCAGTATCATCTCCTCAGCATGCCAGATAGCATAGAAGAACTCGATGCTGCAACAGAAACTATTGACTCTCTCTTTTCCAGTACTTTAGACACAGTTGCTCCTCTGCGGTTAAAGAAGATTAAAGAAAATAGTCCAACGCCGTGGTACAACGAGCACACCCGGGCCCTTAAAACAGCAGCCAGAAAAATGGAGCGCAGCTGGAAGAAAACAAAACTAGAGGTCTTTCGTAATTCGTGGAAAGAGCACATGATCGCATACAGAAAGGCCGTAAAAACTGCTAGATCCGCTTATTTCTCAACTCTCTTGGAAGAAAACAAACACAACCCGAGGTATTTATTCGATACAGTGGCTAAATTAACCAAAAATAAAGCTTCAACTTCTGATGATTGTAAACAGCACAGCAGTAATGACTTTATGAACTTCTTCACATGTAAGATTGATAATATAAGGAAGAAAATTTTAACCATGCAGCCGTCTACTACAGTATCACATCAGACAGAGCATTGTAGTGTCACTGAGGAAAAATTACACTCATTCAATGCTATAGGAGAAGAAGACTTGGCTAAACTCGTTAAATCATCAAAATCAACATGTATGCTTGACCCTGTACCGACTAGGCTATTAAAAGAGATGCTACCAGAGGTCATAGATCCTCTTCTTAATATCATTAATTCATCTTTGTCATTAGGATATGTACCGAAAACTTTTAAGTTGGCTATTATTAAACCACTTATTAAAAAAACGCAACTTGATCCTACAGAATTAGTCAATTATAGACCAATCTCAAATCTACCCTTTCTGTCAAAAATACTTGAAAAGGCAGTGTCCTCACAATTATGTTCCTTTTTTGAAAGAAATGGTATCTGTGAGGATTTCCAGTCAGGATTTAGACCGTATCATAGTACTGAGACTGCTCTCATCAGAGTTACAAATGATTTACTCTTATCATCCGATCGTGGCTGTATCTCTCTATTAGTGTTACTCGATCTTAGCGCTGCATTTGATACCATCGACCACAACATTCTTTTGAATAGACTCGAAAATTATGTAGGCATTAGTGGAATTGCCTTGTCATGGTTTAAATCATACCTATGTGATCGTTATCAGTATGTAGCAGTAAATGAAGAGATGTCACACCGATCAAAAGTTCAGTATGGAGTACCGCAAGGCTCAGTGCTAGGACCGCTGCTCTTCACCCTGTACATGCTACCACTGGGAGATATCATTAGGAAGCATGGCATTAGTTTTCATTGTTATGCTGACGATACTCAGCTCTATATTTCTTCACGCCCTGAAGAAACTTACCAATTCACAAGATTAACGGAATGCATAGCTGATATAAAACACTGGATGACCTGTAATTTCCTGCAACTCAATTCAGAAAAAACTGAATTTTTAATTATTGGACAAAAAAGCTCCACAAGTAGTAACCTAGAATACTGTCTAACACTTGATGGCTGCTCTGTCAAGTCTTCGTCGTCAGTGAGGAACCTGGGTGTGCTCTTTGATACCAATCTTTCGTTTGAAAGCCACGTTTCTAGCATCTGTAAAACTGCATTCTACCATCTTAAAAATATATCTAAATTACGGCACATGCTCTCAATGCAAAATGCTGAACAGTTAGTTCATGCGTTCATGACCTCAAGGCTAGATCATTGTAATGCTCTACTGGGTGGTTGCCCTGCTCGCTTAATAAATAAACTCCAGCTGGTCCAAAACGCAGCCGCTCCAGTTCTTACTAGAACCAGGAAGTATGACCATATTAGCCCAGTTCTGTCAACATTGCACTGGCTACCTATTAAACATCGCATACATTTTAAAATCTTGCTTATTACTTACAAAGCACTAAATGGTTTAGCTCCCCAATACTTGAGCGAGCTCTTAACACATTATACTCCATCACGTCTACTGCGCTCTCTAAACTCTAGCCAGTTGATCATACCGAGAATATCCAAATCAACTGCAGGTGGTTGATACTTTTCCTATTTAGCTCCTAAACTCTGGAACAGTCTTCCTAACATTGTTCGGGAAGCACACACACTCTGTCAGTTTAAATCTAGACTAAAAACACATTTCTTTACTGTGGCATACACATAAAACACTTTTTCAATGAAATGATTGTTAGGCTGCATTAACTAGGTCAGCCGGAACCGGGAACACTTCCCATAACACCTGATGTACTCGTGACATCATCAGAAGAATGGCATCTACGCTAATGATAGTCTCTCTGTTTTATCTCGAGGTTTACTGCAGTCAGCCAGATCCGGGCCGTATCCTGATCAGATGCTGGACCTGCGCCCGGAGAAGACCAACACAGGACCCCGAAGTGTCTGCAGAGACCGTGTCAATTAGTCTCCCCCTGCAACTGCCTCATCGACACGGCATCTAAATAAACCCGTCACCAGTGTGATGAGTCCGATTGTTCGAATATTACAATTAAATAATACTTAACACACTGAAGATGGGTTTATTGCGGATGACATATCGATTTGACTCCGTTTGTTCAAATATTACCATTAAATAATACTTAAATCGATATGTCATCCACAATTAACCCGTCTCCAGCGTGTTGCCTCCGGTCCTTCGAATATTCCGATCTATAATGACCTCTGACCTGTAAAGCTGGCAGAATAATAATAATAATAATAATAATAATAATAATACACTGTTTGTTAATTGGCCAGAGGAGAACTGGCACCCCAACTGAGCCTGGTTTCTCCCAAGGTTTATTTTTCTCCATTAGGTCACCTGATGGGGTTTTGGTTTCCTTGCCACTGTTGCCTCTGGCTTGGCGTGCTCAGTTGGGGACACTAACATTTTTAAACTAAACATCGAAATAAATCTAATTAATAAACTAAATGAACCATATAATAATGAACCATATATTACTGATCTAATTATTGATCTAAAGCCCACACTGTCACCGTATGGAAATTTAAACTGATGACATCAAATGACTATACAGCTTAATAAAATTATGCTGCATTATTTTCCTGTTTAACACTGTAAAGCTGCTTTGGAACAATCTGCATTGTTAAAAGCGCTATATAAATAAAGTTGACTTGACTTTTAAAGTCATATGTTCGACATTTTATCTTATAATTATGACTTAGCATGTCATATTTTTGACTTTTTTTCCAATGAGGACTTAAAATCATATTGCATGTAATTATGCATAATTTACAGTTATTGCTACAGTTACTACATGTAAGGTGTAAAATAAAGTCTTACCAAAACTATAATAGTATCTCAAAATGACACGGATTGCTGACACAAAGGATTCAGACAAAAATATAGTTAATAGAGTGCATAATTCATATGTTTGACGATGCTTTATGGTGCTTTTGGTGCCCATGGTCTCCATCGAGAGCAGCTCGGACATTCTGCAAAATCTCTTTAGGAAGGTTTGGAGCAAAACATTGGAATTGTGTGTGAACTGATTCTGATAAGCTCAACAAGCTCTGGATGTGCAGCCTGTGGTGTTGTGTAACAGTGATCAAGCGCATGTAAGCCGCGATGACATCTGCTGAACACCATTAGAGAGAGAGACACTGATAGCCTGAGCTGAACAAATCGCTCCGCTGTCGTTTCCTGTCGCTGTGAATGCTGGGAACATTCATGTGTCTGTTCCCAAACACAGAGCCAGAGCATCAGGAGAGAAGCGGCCCTGAAACAACAAGCATCTTAGCATGCAAAGCACGGCGCGCTTCCCTCCGTCCTCTTCCTCGCTCTACATCTCTCTCAGGCCCCACACGAGCCAGTCCTCCTGGCGGCCTGATGGCCAGAGTGCATCAATTATACATTTAATTCATCTCAGAGACAGAGCATTGCCCTTGATCTGTGAGTTTGGAGGGGTGAAGATGTAAGGCTTTTTCTGCCTTTGCCTCTAAATATAGATCAGGAGAGGGAGAGAGGGAGAGAGGGAGAGAGGGAGAGAGGGAGAGAGAGAGAGAGAGAGAGAGAGAGAGAGAGAGAGAGAGAGAGAGAGAGAGAGAGAGAGAGAGAGAGAGAGAGAGAGAGAGAGAGAGAGAGAGAGAGAGAGAGAGAGAGAGAGAGAGAGAGAGAGAGAGAGAGAGAGAGAGAGAGAGAGAGAGAGAGAGAGAGAGAGAGAGAGAGAGAGAGAGAGAGAGAGAGCCCTGCTTTCCTCACACTCGGTTAAAGGGACAGTTCACTCAAAAATAACAAATGTCTGTCAGAAATAAAATAACTCTTTTTTTTCTCACCTTCAAGTTGTTTTGTTCATGTAAAATTAAAGGACAAATGTAAAGAATGTAATTGTCAAAACATAAAATAAAAAATAAAACAACAAATTAAAAATGTTCATTAAATTAATAAATAAATAATTAAAAAATAAAATAATTTACAAAAATCTAATTTAAAAAATAATTACATTTAAAAACAAAATAATATAATTTAACAACAAAACTAAATAATTTTCAAATAAAATAAAATACTTTAAAATAAATAAAATCATTAAAAAAATCTAATTTAAAAAATAATTACATTTAAAAACAAAATAATATAATTTAACAACAGAACTAAATAATTTTAAAATAAAATAAAATACTTTAAAAAATAAATAAAATCTTTAAAAAAATAAATAAAATTTAAAAACAAAATATAATTTAACAACAAAACTAAATAATTTAAAAATAAAATACTTTAAAAAATAAATAAAATCATTTAAAAAATAAATTAAATTTAAAAACAAAATTAAATAATTTAACAACAAAACTAAATAATTTAAAAATAAAATAAAATACTTTAAAAACAAAATAAAATAATTTAAAAACAAAACAATTTAAAAATAAAATAAAATAATTTCAAAACCAAAATAAAATAATTTTTCAATACTTTAAAAACAAAATAAAATCATTTTTATTATTTTAAAACAGAATAAAATCATTTAAAAACAAAATAAAATAACATTTAAAAAAATAAAATGTAAAAAATTAAAATAATACATTTTAAAAATAAAATAATTTTCAAATTAAAATTAAATAAATAAATAAAAAATACAACCGGTGTGCTATATTACACACTATATACTGTACTATATGGTTCAATAGTTTGGGGTCAGATTATTTATTTACTGATTATTTTATATATTTTGGTGAAGAAATGAATCCAGAAAGGACATGCATTCAAACGATCAGAAGTGACAGAATGTGTTCAGATAATTTCTGTTCTTTTGAACTTTCCATTCATCAAATAAATCTGATCAAATGCGTCACTGAATAAATCTGCGCAAATATTTTAACTCAGAAATGACTAGTAAAATTACACAAATAATTACAAAGCAATGGCAAGCAACACTGAATTAAACACTGAAATAGCATTTTCTTACTAACCCTTTAGGCGCCAGAGGTTTTTTCCTAAAACGTTCGATTTTGACATCTTAATTTGAAAAGGCTATTTCTTAAAAGTGATAAAAGATAGAGACTTTCTGTAAATTAGAGAAATATTAAGGACGACCCAAAGTTTATGTAGGGATTACATTTTCCCATCTAATTTGCATATTATGACATCATATGGTGGTGGTCACCTTGGATTATAGAATTTTCATGAAAAGTCACATGTTTAAATGATAAATGCAGCACTTCTTTCCCCCAAAATTGTCCCTCACCTTCTGTATGCTATACTGCACAATACTGAATGCTCAGGTAAATGGTAAACAAACTGTGTAAATCATTACGAATAAATGGTAGAAACAAACCGAATGCATGTCACAGTTGCCTTTTGCTGTAGAGACTTTCCATTTACTACATACAGTAGGTTTAGTTTTTTTTTTGTTTAGTACATAAATCATTTTTTAAGTGAAGTTTGCATTGATAATCATAAATGTGTGTTGAGCATCAGATGAGAGTGATTAGTGAAGGGTCATGTGACACTGAAGACTGGAGGAATGATGATGAACTGAGCTTTGATCACAGGAATAAATCACACTTTACTATATATATATATTCACATAGACATAATTCACACTGGAATAATATATCAAATTTTGTTCTATTTTTACTGTATCTTTATTCAGATAAATGCAGCTTTGGTGAGCATCACTGCATGCTGAAGAGCAGGATGAGAGCAGGGCTGCTTTACACAGTGAAGCTCTTCCTGTACTGTGAAAGGCCGGACAGGATGAATGAACAGTGGATGGATTGAGCTCAGTAGTGTGTGAACACCAGGACTAATCTGAAGGAAGGCAGGTCATTTCAAACTGGAGTGGTTTGTTTGTGCACTCGGTGTGTGACCCAGAAACACAAGTGGAGTTAGTTGGGAATCAGCTGGGAGCACGAATGTACGTCATGAGCTGGGTGGAGATATAACGGTCCAGGTCTGCTGTGAGCGCAAAACAAGATGTACAATGCAAAAGATTGGGGTGGGTAAAACAGTGAAATATTATTACAATGTAAAATAGCCATTTTCTATGGGAATATATAGTAAAGTGTCATTTACTCCTGTGATCGTCATCATTCCTCCAGTCTTCAGGGTCACATGACCCTTCACTAATCACTCTCATATGATGCTCAACACACATTTATGATTATTATCAATGTTGAAATACATTTTTTTCAGTGTTTGATTGATAGAAAGTAAAAAAAACAGCATTCATTTGAATATGTAATATTATAAATGTCTCCACTACACTGTAAAAAAAAAAAAAATTGTGAAAAAATTGATCATTACATATTGGCCCAATAAATGACTTCCAAATAATTATCCCCATGCAAAAAGATGCATTGTACTAATCACAGCTTAAGGTCTTCACTCAAAATTAAAATTGTATATTCACCGAACATATTTAATTGTGCTCAGTCAAATCTATGAAGTCGAAGTGAAAAATCCATGTTGGCTGAACAAGTCCTACATCCGAGAAACAGCATACGCATCCGTGTGGAGATTTCAAATGCGGACCAGCAGGGGCTGAAGACCGAAACAGACATTCCCAAGAGAATAGAGAGATATTCCTCTCACAAAGACGTTGGTGAGTATTTAGTTTTGCTTTATGGCCCGGTATGAAGTTTAAAAGACATTTTGTGGAATCACGAGTTCATGCATTCACTGGTTTCATGAGTGTGTTCTCGTTTACTCTAATGGTAATAGTTTTATTTTCCTCATGTCTTAGCCTATATGTCTAAAATAATAGGTAATAAGTAAATTAAGACCTTTGTGTGATTTGTCTGCCAAGCTCTGATAATGTATGGAATATTATATTAATATATTATCTATTAAAAAAAACTATAGGCCTATACCTTTAGAAGCACGGATGTGTGTGTCAGCGCTGCTGCTTTAAGTCAGACATAAATAGCTTCTCATAAATAGTGATGGGAAGTTCGGATCATTTTACTGACTCGGATCTTTGAATCTTGTTCAGCAAAATGAACGAATCTTTTTTCCAAGTAATTTCGTTCATTTCAGCAGAATCTAATTAAAAAGTTACATGCATTTTTCAACACATTTAGTACTTTTGAAATAAAAAATAAACTATAAGCTAATGCAGCCATGGCCAAACTTTGAGAAATAAATGATTAATGAATTGCTCAAATTGCTTCAGTCTATGTATGCAGTCTGTTAGATCACCTCCCGATCCAAATCCTGCTTTCCTTTGTCATTTCACATTTAAACACGTCTGTTCCCTGGAAAGTTTAGTTCACCTCTCGGGTGTGAGCCGTTAGTTCAGTCATCATGTCTGATCTGGGCCGTGACAGCCTCATGTGATACATACGTCCGGAAACAGAATTGATTAGTTCACTTCGGGTTTGAGTCATTCGTTCATCAAGTCCCAGCCCCATAGGCAAGGCTATGCAGATTAAAAGATTAGTTCATCTCCCGAGTCTTCTCGTTCAAGTCGTTCGTTCTTTTTTCACGTGGCCGCTTTCCTGTTCAGTGTCTCGCAACATATACAATATTACAGTCGTATTATTGACTGCATGTTGTAATATATTTATTATTATAAAATCATCAGAAGATGTGCAATAAACGTTTGTTCTGCCTATCCGTTCTGAACAACCCAATGTGTCCAGGCTTCATAGGAAAATCAATTAAACTAGCTAAAAAAAACTGAACTAAACAAACATAAAAAAAAACCCTCACTTGTTTGTAAGGAATTGTGAATTAACCATAGACTGTAAAGGAATTAACTAATTTCTGTATCCAGCATGGCTGTCACGTGACAAAAGAACGAGACTCGAGAGATGAGCTGTTTCTGCATTCAGCCTATGGGGACTTGAACGAACGATTTGAACGAGAAGACTCGAGAGATGAACTAATCTTTTCTGTTTCCGGTGACTGCATAGCCTTGCCTATGGGAACGAATGACTCGAGACTGGTGAACTAATCAATTCTGTTTCCTGTACAGAACATATGGGATGTTGCGCATGCACAGTCAACACAAAATGAACGAATCGCTCTCTGAGACAACCCGTTGTTCTCGAGTCATATTAAAGATTCGAATCGTTCATGAACGACACATCACTTCTCATAAAGTGTGCAGTTTGCCATGAAGTTCATCATGAGTTACTGGACAGACCCATTGATACCTTTTTGATATTCAGCTCTATATCTGGAGATCTTGCGTTCAAACGGTGGACGCGACGCCAGCTCGACATGTTTTTAAAAAAATGTGCAAGTTTGCAGGCACGCTGGCACAGCGCTTGTTCTCGAGACTCCGGCAACCAAGCCGCTAAAACGCAAACGCTATCAGTATTCTCCACACTGCAACATCCGTATGTTTATTGAACTATGTGTGGACCTATGTAAAATACGGGACAATTTGCGTCCCTTATTGGTTTGATACGTCATTTTGCTTGTAAATACGGGACGATTCCGTATTTTACGGGACGGGTGGCAACCCTAAATGCCTGATATTATTGTGACAAATGAACACTCAGACAGAAGCTCGCACATCACGTGAAGATCGCGCGCAGAGAGCAGCGCAGAACCGCAATGTCAACGCCGTCCTGTGACTAAAGTAAAGTCACTAAAGTAGCTTAGAAACTCAACTGTTATAGGCATATATTTTAATACCTTTGAAGTACAAAGCACAGCTTCATAATGAATAGAGACACACACAATCACGCTCTCATTAATGCATTCAAATAAATATAATTAAGGCCTACTGTGCTAATTTATCTGTATCTGATGTACAACAAGCAGAAATCTTCCCCATAGACGATAACTTCTTTGTGATTTTAAAATACTTAAAGGAAACGGTTCACTTTCAGCAATGCACTTTCATTAGAAAAAAGAATTCCACCTTTAATAATAGAAAATATTTACAGTACAAACCTTATCAGGAACTTACTCAAAAACCTTATGAGCAAAAAATTGAAAGCTAAAAAAAAATAAAAATAAAAAAAAGCAAAATAATCGTTCATTAATCGCAATCGAGGTCAAATGTTCAATTAATCGAGGTTTTTATTTTTGGTCAAATCGTTACAGCCCTAGTCTGGAGCACAGCCTGTTGGCGAGAGAGTGTTTTCTGTCTTGTTTATACTTTCGTCTGTCTCCGCAGCGCGAGCCTCCGATGACTGACCGCACGCACGCTCTCCGTTGTGCTGTTCTTTGAAACGACAGAGGGCGACTCAGGGTAATTGTTCTACAAACCATCAGGAAACAGTGGCAAGAAACCACTTGATCAAAACCACACTACGAAAAGCCTTAAAGGGATAGTTCACCCCAAAACGAAATGTTTATGTTGATCTGCTGACCCCCAGGGCATCAGAGATGTAGGTGTGTGTGTTTCTTCAGTAGAACACAAATGCAGATGTTTAACTCCAGCCGCTGAAGTGTGATAGTCGTATAATGATGTCAATGGGGAGATTTTAGAGTATGAGAGCAATGAGAGTAAAAACACAGACATACGAATCCTTATTAAACCCTGCGGCTCGTGGCGACACACTGATGTCTGAAGACACGAAACCATCGCTTTCTGCGAGAAACCCAACAGTATCTGTTATTTTTTTACCTCTTATCAGACGAATGTCATCTAGTATTCCCAGCGCCATAACTTCCGGCGAATAAGGTCAAAATACTGGCGCGATCAAAGATATATATACGTAGATGCCTCATTCGACCGATCCGCACAGGCACTAATGAGGAATCTATGTATATATCTATGATCGCGCCGATATTTTGACCTTATTCGCTGGAAGTGATGGCGCGGCTGATGCAGAGCCATAGAAAAAAAGGAAATAAATGTTTAAATATGGATATTTTTCTTACACAAACACATCGATTCGCTTCAGAAGGCCTTTATTAACACCCCGGAGCCACGTGGAGCAGTTATATGACGGACAGATGCATTTTTTTATGGACTTCAAAAACCGAGCAACTATTACTGCTATTATAAAGCTTGGATTAGCCAGAACATTTTTAATATAACTCAGATTTTATTCGTCTGAAAGAAGAATGTCATACACATCGAGGATGACTTGAGGGTGAGTAAATCATGGGATAATGTTCATTTTTGGGTGAACTATCCCTTTAAGGCTTCAGATGGCACTGGTGTCCCGGGAATACAGAGATAACGCCTCACTAGAGCGGCCAGCCTCGGGAAGCGCCTTTCATTTGCGTTCCACCAGTCAGGAGCTTGTACTGCTGCTGTATTTTAACACTGCATAGCATATTTTGCAATATGAGCATCCCTACACAGCTGTGGACGTTGTTTACTTCATTAATGTGTTTACTGTGAGATGGTGGTCCAGTGGGTTAAACCATGGAACTGATAAGCAGAAGGTTGCTGGTTCGATCCCAGCGGTCACCACCAGTGTGTCCTTGAGCAAGGCACTTTACTCCATGTTGCTCCAGGGGGATTGTCCCTGTAATAAGGGCATTGTAAGTCACTTTGGATAAAAGCGTCTGCCAAATGCATAAATGTAAATGTACTGTGATAATGGACTGAGGATGGGATTAGGATTCGGTATTGGATTCGACAGAATCTTAACCAGTGGATTCGGTACACTCCAGCGGTTGGGTTAAATGTTTGCTTAAAACAACCCAACCGCTGGGTTAGTCTATTTTTAACCCAACTTGGGTTATTTTTAACCCAGCATTTTTTAGAGTGTATTCGGCCGAACCCCAAAAATCTGGATTCGGTGCATCCCTAGTCTTTACGGTCACTTTAGATCATTTTAATGTATCCCTGCTGAATAAAAGAATCAAATCTCACTGCAAGGTTTTGAACGGTAGTGTAATCAATAAAATGAATTTTTATGTACTTTAACCCTCAGTAACCCGCTGTAGAAAACTGCAGCGCATGCATAAAGCACTTCAATGCATATTTGAACGAAAACATCGAGCTTGGGTCTGAGAGATGCAATAAAATTAATTTAATGTGACTTGACTTGACTCGACTAGTGAAATTGTATCTGCTGGACGGATGTAAGTATGCAGGGCTGTGCATCTGAAATGTGCGAAGAAAGTTCACTAGCGCTAGTTGAGAAGCTCAGCAGGGCCACATCTCCGTGGACTCCGTGTTACACGCTCACTGGAGCTCTAATTGAGCTCTTTGAAGACGCAGAGACTGAGGGAAAGACTGAGCTAATTGTCCCAAATGTGAGCCAAGAAAAAGCTTCCAATCTTGGCCCCCTTTGCCAATTTCAAGCCATCGTCCAAGATAAAGGGATTGTCCCTGCTCTATAAAGTAGGTCACCTTTATTCTGTAATTGGATACGGATATTGGACCCTGCCCTGTGTGGGTCTACTCAATTTATTACGTCTCCAAACCCAATCTGGATCTCAAGGTACCGCTGGTCAGCCGAGTTCAAGTGCGAGATTCCCTCAACGCCTCTACAGTGACTCAATATGACATCTCATCAAAAGACTGAATAACATCTCCCCAGCATTAAAGGGCACATACACTAACAAAATATTGGGTTATTGTTTCTACCCAAATCCTGGTTTGAGACTTTTGGGTTATTTTAGTTTGTGTTAGAGTAGTTTTTGTGTTACACAGATCCCTGGTCAGATGTAACAACCCAGTGTTTGAGTAGTTTTTGTGTTACACAGATCCTGGGTCAGACGTAACAACCCAGTGTTTGAGTATTTTTTGTGTTACTCAGATCCTGGGTCAAATGTAACAACCCAGTGTTTGAGTAGTTTTTGTGTTACTCAGATCCTGGGTCAGATGTAACAACCCAGTGTTTGAGTAGTTTTTGTGTTACACAGATCCTGGGTCAGATGTAACAACCCAGTGTTTGAGTAGTTTTTGTGTTACACAGATCCTGGGTCAGATGTAACAACCCAGTGTTTGAGTAGTTTTTGTGTTACACAGATCCCTGGTCAGACGGAACAACCTAGTGTTTGGGTAGTTTTTGTGTTACTCAGATCCTGGGTCAGACGTAACAACCCAGTGTTTGGGTAGTTTTTGTGTTACACAGATCCTGGGTCAGACGTAACAACCCAGTGTTTGAGTAGTTTTTGCGTTACACAGATCCTGGGTCAGACGTAACAACCCAGTGTTTGAGTAGTTTTTGTGTTACTCAGATCCTGGGTCAGACGTAACAACCCAGTGTTTGGGTAGTTTTTGTGTTACACAGATCCTGGGTCAGATGTAACAACCCAGTGTTTGGGTAGTTTTTGTGTTACACAGATCCTGGGTCAGATGTAACAACCCAGTGTTTGGGTAGTTTTTGTGTTACACAGATCCTGGGTCAGATGTAACAACCCAGTGTTTGAGTAGTTTTTGTGTTACACAGATCCTGGGTCAGACGTAACAACCCAGTGTTTGAGTAGTTTTTGTGTTACACAGATCCTGGGTCAGATGTAACAACCCAGTGTTTGGGTAGTTTTTGTGTTACACAGATCCTGGGTCAGATGTAACAACCCAGTGTTTGAGTAGTTTTTGTGTAACCCAGATCCTGGGTCAGACGTAACAACCCAGTGTTTGGGTAGTTTTTGTGTTACACAGATCCTGGGTCAGACGTAACAACCCAGTGTTTGAGTAGTTTTTGTGTTACACAGATCCTGGGTCAGACGTAACAACCCAGTGTTTGAGTAGTTTTTGTGTTACTCAGATCCTGGGTCAGATGTAACAACCCAGTGTTTGGGTAGTTTTTGTGTTACTCAGATCCTGGGTCAGACGTAACAACCCAGTGTTCGAGTAGTTTTTGTGTTACACAGATCCTGGGTCAGATGTAACAACCCAGTGTTTGAGTAGTTTTTGTGTTACACAGATCCTGGGTCAGATGTAACAACCCAGTGTTTGAGTAGTTTTTGTGTTACTCAGATCCTGGGTCAGACGTAACAACCCAGTGTTCGAGTAGTTTTTGTGTTACACAGATCCTGGGTCAGACGTAACAACCCAGTGTTTGAGTAGTTTTTGTGTTACTCAGATCCTGGGTCAGATGTAACAACCCAGTGTTTGGGTAGTTTTTGTGTTACACAAATCCTGGGTCAGACGTAACAACCCAGTGTTTGAGTAGTTTTTGTGTTACACAAATCCTGGGTCAGACGTAACAACCCAGTGTTTGAGTAGTTTTTGTGTTACACAAATCCTGGGTCAGACGTAACAACCCAGTGTTTGAGTAGTTTTTGTGTTACACAAATCCTGGGTCAGACGTAACAACCCAGTGTTTGAGTAGTTTTTGTGTTACACAGATCCTGGGTCAGATGTAACAACCCAGTGTTTGAGTAGTTTTTGTGTTACACAAATCCTGGGTCAGATGTAACAACCCAGTGTTTGAGTAGTTTTTGTGTTACACAGATCCTGGGTCAGACGTAACAACCCAGTGTTTGGGTAGTTTTTGTGTTACACAAATCCTGGGTCAGATGTAACAACCCAGTGTTTGAGTAGTTTTTGTGTTACTCAGATCCTGGATCAGACGTAACAACCCAGTGTTTGAGTAGTTTTTGTGTTACTCAGATCCCGGGTCAGACGTAACAACCCAGTGTTTGAGTAGTTTTTGTGTTACACAGATCCCGGGTCAGACGTAACAACCCAGTGTTTGAGTAGTTTTTGTGTTACTCAGATCCCGGGTCAGACGTAACAACCCAGTGTTTGAGTAGTTTTTGTGTTACACAGATCCCGGGTCAGACGTAACAACCCAGTGTTTGAGTAGTTTTTGTGTTACACAAATCCTGGGTCAGACGTAACAACCCAGTGTTTGAGTAGTTTTTGTGTTACACAGATCCTGGGTCAGACGTAACAACCCAGTGTTTGAGTAGTTTTTGTGTTACACAAATCCTGGGTCAGATGTAACAACCCAGTGTTTGAGTAGTTTTTGTGTTACACAGATCCTGGGTCAGACGTAACAACCCAGTGTTTGGGTAGTTTTTGTGTTACACAAATCCTGGGTCAGATGTAACAACCCAGTGTTTGAGTAGTTTTTGTGTTACTCAGATCCTGGATCAGACGTAACAACCCAGTGTTTGAGTAGTTTTTGTGTTACTCAGATCCTGGGTCAGACGTAACAACCCAGTGTTTGAGTAGTTTTTGTGTTAACAGATCCTGGGTCAGACGTAACAACCCAGTGTTTGGGTAGTTTTTGTGTTACACAGATCCTGGGTCAGACGTAACAACCCAGTGTTTGAGTAGTTTTTGTGTTACACAGATCCTGGGTCAGACGTAACAACCCAGTGTTTGAGTAGTTTTTGTGTTACTCAGATCCTGGGTCAGATGTAACAACCCAGTGTTTGGGTAGTTTTTGTGTTACTCAGATCCTGGGTCAGACGTAACAACCCAGTGTTCGAGTAGTTTTTGTGTTACACAGATCCTGGGTCAGATGTAACAACCCAGTGTTTGAGTAGTTTTTGTGTTACACAGATCCTGGGTCAGATGTAACAACCCAGTGTTTGAGTAGTTTTTGTGTTACTCAGATCCTGGGTCAGACGTAACAACCCAGTGTTCGAGTAGTTTTTGTGTTACACAGATCCAGGGTCAGACGTAACAACCCAGTGTTTGAGTAGTTTTTGTGTTACTCAGATCCTGGGTCAGATGTAACAACCCAGTGTTTGGGTAGTTTTTGTGTTACACAAATCCTGGGTCAGACGTAACAACCCAGTGTTTGAGTAGTTTTTGTGTTACACAAATCCTGGGTCAGATGTAACAACCCAGTGTTTGAGTAGTTTTTGTGTTACACAAATCCTGGGTCAGACGTAACAACCCAGTGTTTGAGTAGTTTTTGTGTTACACAGATCCTGGGTCAGACGTAACAACCCAGTGTTTGAGTAGTTTTTGTGTTACACAAATCCTGGGTCAGATGTAACAACCCAGTGTTTGAGTAGTTTTTGTGTTACACAGATCCTGGGTCGGACGTAACAACCCAGTGTTTGGGTAGTTTTTGTGTTACACAAATCCTGGGTCAGATGTAACAACCCAGTGTTTGAGTAGTTTTTGTGTTACTCAGATCCTGGATCAGACGTAACAACCCAGTGTTTGAGTAGTTTTTGTGTTACTCAGATCCTGGGTCAGACGTAACAACCCAGTGTTTGAGTAGTTTTTGTGTTACTCAGATCCCGGGTCAGACGTAACAACCCAGTGTTTGAGTAGTTTTTGTGTTACACAGATCCCGGGTCAGACGTAACAACCCAGTGTTTGAACTCCTGAAACGCCTCTATTGTAGTCTTGATTTTTTTTCCTGGAGCGAATATGTCACAATATTCCTGCTGAATAAAGGGGCGGAGCCTGGTTGAGTTAGTTAGTAGTGTGTTGAAACTGGCGGTTATGGTAAGGGGCGGGACATTTCCCAATCACAATACACCGCTCCAGCCGACCAATCAGAGCACAGTGTGCTTTACAGAAGGAAGGGGCTTCATAGAGACAGGAACTAAACAGAGCGTTACTGACAGACTGGGAAGAGAGGAGCCGCAACACTGGAATAATCAACATTCAAACAGGAAAACCTAGTAGAGCCCAAACACAACAAAGACTTGGTAGAACAGCATAATAGGTCTCTTTAATGCCTCTAGGTCTTTGTTTTTATACAAATTCAACCATTTGATGCGATGCAAAAACTACAAAGATGTACTCCAAATATATTACCAATGTAAGCAAGTAAAAAAAGGCTGTGACCCATTTCAAAACCTTACTCTAAAATTGGCCTACCAATAACTTGCTTAGCAGACAAAACCGAGGTGAAACGCACATTTGAAACAGTCAAGGACTTTAGAGAGATTATAAATAGCAAGTATTGCAAGGTAATATGGACGCAAAGTACAGAGATGGATATAAATATTTAATCAGGAGCAGGAATTTTGAAAAGCATTTCAAAATCCTATTTTAGGGATTTGTTGTTGTTACAGAAACAAGCCGTCTGTCCACTGGGACTGTGAACCTTTAAAACCCTCTCAAGATCCACAAAGGAGAACCTGTCCTCTTGTTTTGTTCTCCTCTTATGTCGCCTCAGCAAATGTAACCAAGGAAAGTGACACGGATACTCGCCATTTCCTGCTAATTAGCATACAATATATCAAGTTCAGCAACATACAGTCAAGTCAGCTTTATCTCTATAGTGCTAATACAGTACAGATTGTTACAGGGAGAAACAAGAAAATAATGATTCAATTCTGCAGCTCTAAAGAGACAATGGTGTCAGCCAGCACTGTATTATTACACATCTAATGTCCAGCTATATTATTGATTTGACTGCAATGGCAGTATTGTCTTGCTACGGCTGCTTTATGGCAGAATTTGAATTGGTCTCATTATATTTGCATCACTGATGCTTATTATGGTTAGGGGTGCACCGATCCGATATTAGGATCGGATATCGGCCGCGATACTGACAAAATAGCTGGATCGGGGATCGGAAAAACGAACAGATCCACAAGCCGATCCAGGTGTTACTTTCCGTCGCAGCAGAACCTACGTCATTCGTCAGCTTCACGTGTGTAGCATGCTAGAAGCAACATGGAGCGAGCCAGAGAGTCGAGTGTGAAGGAGATGTTTCACGCTTGCCACGCCAACTAGTTCATCGGCTGTTTGCAATGTCTGCAAAGTAACTTAAATGTTTTGAGGGGAGGTGCTATTACTGCAAAGTCAGGGTCTTTCCTGCATTGAACTGAGTGACAGAGAGAACGATCAGAGCTCCTCCCCGCACACACTCTCTGGGTCTTCAGAATAATCAGTGTTAGCTCTCTCATATTTCACATATTAATCCAAATCAAAAGGTCGGAAGACCGAAACCATGTTGCACGTGACACATTCAGACAATTTTGTCCTTGAATTATCGCTGGTTGTGAATTGCGCTCAAAAAACGTTGACTCTTCTCTGACCAGCTGACATAAAGCATACTTTCAATAAACGGGAGACAAATTATATTCAGTTATGAAGTGTTTTCTGTGTGTTGACATCTTTCACGATGTTCTAACAGACGGGATTCACACACAACGCGTCTGCTAATGTCCGATTCACGACCTAATGACTCCTTTGAACCGAATCATTTTAACGACTGGTTAGAACAACTGATCTGTCCAACACTGAACTCATGAATCAGTTTATTCATTCACTCAGAACGCATCTGAAATGAGAACACAAGTGTGCTTACCCAATTTAGCAAGAGTGGGTAAGAATTATTTTTAATTATCAACAGTATTTCAGCTTATTTCTGTTGACAAAGTGTAGTAAAATAAATAGGCCTAGCCTACAATCATTGAGACAGGAGTGAGGTGAAACCAGAACAAAGTTATTAGCTAGCTGATCATTTTTATTAAATTGCATATGGCAGAAAATTAGACTATTTGTTAATTTGAAATGCTACTTTTTAATATTGATATGATTATATACCAAAACAATGATCTGTAGTGTAAAAAATACTTGGTAACTGTCAGATTACTATTGTATGTTTGACTGTTTTTTGTTTCCACTGCTACATTTTATTTATTTAAACAAGTTTGATTACATTCCATTTTAGATTTGAATGCACAATTGTTTTTTAAATAAATAAGAATTCAACACTTTACTACATCTGTTATTTTGTCTTAGTTATGTTTAGTTAGTAAAGTCTGGTGCCTTTAGTCTCTTCAAGGAAGGTATAAGGTGGAAGATATACAGTTTATTATTAATTCAACGATAGTATCGGATCGGTATCGGGTATCGACAGATACACAAAGCCCAGGCATCGGCATCGGGACTGAAAAAGTCGGATCGGTGCACTCCTAATTACGGTGTGTGAAGCTGCTTTGAAACAATGTTGATTGTATAAAGAGCAATACAATAAAGGCCACCTCTAATATTTAAAGTGCACAACTATGGAAAAACTTTGAACATTTTGGATTTAAACCAGGAAATATAGGTTAATAAATAAATTAAGAGGTTTGAATCTTTACTTGCCTCACGATTTGATTATGAAAATTATCGTTGCATCTTGTTCTTTTATCTTTTATCATAAAAATAAGAACAAAGATGCAAATAACAAACTGTAGAACATGTATAACAAGAAAGAAACAATGCGCTTTACATCTGTTTAACAGAAACATTCAAGTAAGTAGTAATACATTTCAATTCAGTGCAAGTGAAGATTTGTGTTAAAATTGACCCCAGCCGCATAACACTACATAGCAAGCACACAAGAAGCTTATCCCTGCATCAAACTAAACATGTTCACATGAAACTTTAAATCACTTGACTTTCACTGACAGCCGCTCCAGCATCTTAGTCTGATAACAAAGCTCAGTATCAGATCAATCCATCCTTTACTTGGTAACAATTCACTGAAGGAAAGCTGATAACGTCAAAGTGCTTCGATTACAGCAGGATAATCAGCTAATGTTCCCACAAAGACAGAAGCACACACTTCTGCAAACTTAATAAGCTTCATCGCTGTGAACATGACAATAGCAGCCAGATCCTCTAGCCTCAATTCAGATGAATATTAATCAGAGCTTAAATTAGACAGACTATCTTTATCCCTTCAGCATCAACTAACTCTCTAAAGTCAAAATAGCAGTGAGGAGAGAATAAATAGAAATGCAGAGCAAATCCATATCGATCAGCTCACCGATACCCGAGTGTCTATATGTGAGGTTTCCTTGAAGATAGACATCGAGGGGGGCAAGTCCCCCCCAATAATTAGAAATGGCCAAAATTGCTTTACTGCTCATTCTAACACTGCCTCTTCTATATGCTTTTCTTTTTGTTGCAA
Organism: Romanogobio albipinnatus; assembly: GCA_023566225.1. Taxonomy (NCBI): domain Eukaryota; kingdom Metazoa; phylum Chordata; class Actinopteri; order Cypriniformes; family Gobionidae; genus Romanogobio; species Romanogobio albipinnatus. The sequence continues at coordinate 3,265,474 of CM042261.1, read as the reverse complement.
TTATTCTGCTCATTGTAAAAGTAAAATACAATAAGTTTGTATCTGTAATCCCATATTCATAATTGTGACCAAACTGCCAAACCACAAGCCATATGGGTCATTCATTGAACGCCTGTGGCTCAACGGCAGAAGAAACTATCCAAACAATCACGATTTTGAAAGCTTTTTCATCATATAATATATATAATATAATAGGTATGGTATAATAAGGAGGGTTAGGCATCTCGTTACTACAGAGTGTCTTTCATATTGCAATATAGTTTGGGCAAGCACTTTTCCTATTACTCTTCAAAAAAATATTTATCCTTCAGAAATGTTTTGTTAGGATTGCAACCCGATCAAATGCATGTACTTCATCTGCTTCTCTAATTCAGAGACTTCAGATTCTTACGGTTTATGATATTAACATTTCTCAAATTTGTGTCTTTATTTATAAGATATATTCAGGTATGGGTTAGCCTGACGTCGTCATACTCAATTCTAGTCAGAATATGAGTCTGATCTGCTCCGTTGGGCTGTGATTATGGGGCGTGTTTAAACCGAACCAGGAAAGACCTCAATTGGATAGACCTACAACCAATCAGAGCAACGGAGCGACGCATAACGTTAGTTGCCAAATGTCAACAGAACTCAACTGCACTGTGTTGCCAAGTCTGCGGGTTGAAGCGACCCCAATGATGTGATATACAGACCCAGGAATGCGAAATTTAGCAGCCGTGCCAAAATAACACATATTTTACCCCCCAAATGCCATTTTTCCCAGAGAACCCCCCCACCCGGAAAGCTATTGGGCTTGTTTTTGGCTAGTTTTGAGTAGCAATTGGGCGAGTTTTGCTGTAAAACTTGGCAACCCTGTCTGTGCGCGCTGGAATAAGTCACGTTAGAAGAAGAAGATGAGTGTAAACGATCTTTGCCGGTGTTATAAAAAAGAATGTAAGGATACACAGAGTACTGACCAACACCATCATCATTTCTGAGAGAAATAGTAAAGGTGAACGCATATACGAACAAGTTCTCCGTTTAGGATTAGAACAAATTCAACCCAAGCGCCTTTGATGACGTGGATGATTACGTTACTGTTTATCATCTGTCCATCATCGTCTAAAGCCCGCCCTGACAATTTCATTGGTCCGAACAGTTTCTGTTCGGGCATAATTACTTCTCTATGGATCAAGTCCAGACCGAACTGCCCGTGCCAAAAATTTTGTGGGCGGGGCTAAGTTCGTCTGGCATCCAGGCTAGGTATGGGTAACATCCCAGAGCCATTTAAGATGTATTTTAAGGTAAATTCACAGGTTCACTCTCACTTAACTCGCCAATGCTCAGATTTTCATCTTCCTAAAATTCTCACTTGTAGAGGTCAATATTCTATACGATTTAGGGGTATTCAATTATGGAATGGTTTCTCTCATCTAGCAAAAACAAAATTCTTTAAAATGTTTCAAAAGATGTATAAAGAAGCATTTCATTGCTGCTTTGTAATTGTGTTTTTTTGTTTATTTTTTGTTTATTGATGTCTCATGCACTTTATATGGTTTGTTTTTTGAGAATATTATCATTTATCATTTATAAATTATCATTTATTATATACATGCTGTAATTAACTTGTTGCAGTTACATACATTCATATATTTACAAATTCGTTTTTTGTTGTTGTTTAGGCGGAGGCTTTAAAATAAGCCCTTTGGGTTTTTTGCCACTCCCTGCACAGTATATGGATTGTACCTTTGTTTTTTATTGTGTATCTTTTATATTTGTGAAAATAAACTAAAACCTAAACCCCCCCCCCCCCCCCTTTAATCAAAGCTATTATTCGAAATATAGACTGTCAAGAAGGAGGCAAGAGGGGCATTGTCTCTTCAAAAAAACTGAAAGAGACTATATATATTACAAAAATAAAACAACGTAAATAATATATTATATATACACACACATACACTCACCTGAAGGATTGTTAGGAACACATACTAATACTGTGTTTGACCCCCTTTCGCCTTCAGAACTGCCTTAATTCTACGTGGCATTGATTCAACAAGGAGCTGAAAGCATTCTTTAGAAATGTTGGCCCATATTATATATATATATATATATATATATATATATATATATATAAAGAAAAATACATTAAAAAGTATAAAAATCACTCGTTTTTATAAAGTAACACTGCCCAATAGCGACACCCACAGTTAAAGTTACAGCGGGTTGCCGGAGCCCATTGAATATTAACAGACCCACCAAAGTCACGCTATATGATTGGACGTCAGACAGCGTAGCGTGGCACGGGGACGTAATGATGTGCCATTAACCGAGCTATGTTCTATAACCTGTAAAACGGGAACATGAACGGAATATTCTAAGAGCAACTCATGTAAACACCTTAATCAGATTATTGTCTTATTCAGAATAAGGTCAATAATTAGATTACTGCTGTCCATGGAAACGTAGTCAACGTCACAATTACTGAGATCAATCAAATCAAAATAGGCGGGGTTTACATTCTCTTTTGGCTTGTTCGCAGATGAGTGCATCTATCTATCGCTTAATTTCATTGCGGAGACACTGCCATTACACTTCATTTGAGTATACAATTAATTGAAAATCTTTGCTATAAAAAAAATCTAAAACTATATGAGGGCGGATTAGCACCTGTAACCTTCGACGCGGTTTACAAAAATACTACCACCAGACCAGTAAAGAAATACAAATGTTAACAGCGGATCTATACATTTATTCACTAATGGGAAAATTGTTGAGACTAACAATATATTTGATGCAAATTAATGCAAATATTAATTGCAAATATTCCCAAAATGGAATTTTGTTCACTGTTCTGTTTCTTTATGCTTGATAAAAATAATTGAAGTTTGGGTTTCCCAAAGACCAGTTCTTAAAATAACCTTTTTTTTCTTAGTGTGAAGAATTATGTAAAAATCTAAAGAACCTTTTGTGCAACGGAAATATTCCATGTATTTAAAAGGTTCTTCATGGAACCATCAATGCCAATAAGACGCTTAATTTTTAAGAGTGTACTTATGTTCACATGGTCTATTCCTAGGAAGAAATGTACACAACGTTTCAAGATAAGCAAGTGATTTTTTTTTCCCGTCATTCCTGCGTGACATTCACTTCACAACAGACGCGAATTCGTGTCATGTGAGGGGCTTCTGCCAGCCGGCTCGTCTCGTTGTGAAATGGCTGACATGGATTGTTTTAAAATAAGGCGAATAAGCTCAATTTGCCGGCTTTAGCTAGCTTGTTGTCTCAATAGGATGAATTCAGGGTGATTGGGACACTTTTTCCAAGTCATCTCAATGGAAAAAAATGTCCCAATCACCCTGAAATCACCCGATGTAGAGCTCAAATTGAGTAAAGAGCGTTTTTTACAACTTACCAGACTGTCCGTCCTCCTCACTCACTTTCTTCCAAGCAAGATCCTTTTTATTCCTGTTTCTATGAAGTACCTACAGCTCTGGGTATCCACATATGATTTTGTCCTCATTGTTGTCACTACTATAGCAAGCTCCTGATTGGTTAACGCGGCGTTAATATGTGCCAAAATTCAGATTTTTCACTTTTCAATTTGCGCCGCAGAATGTCTATTCGCATCTTTGCATGGACTTAACATGTAAATCACTCGCACGAAACGCTTCATTCATGTCCGGTGTGAACGCACCATTAAAGTCACCATAAAATCAAAAATTCTTATTGTTTTATGGAATATTGCAATGTTTTAACCGTGCAATTCATTGTTTTGAATTCCTGTTCCTGATAATCTTGAATAATTTCTCTTCGTTGATGATGAGGGCGGGGCCACCTGTCACTCACATGAGATCCACCAATAGCAAACCACGACCATCCAATCAATTCCCCACAGACAGAATCAAGCCCGCCCTACATTTGTTCTTGTTTGAGAAGCGTTTCACTCGGATACGTCACAATACGGAAGTCTAGTGCAAGTTCAGTTTTCATGACTTTCACAGCAGACTTGCCTGATTTGAATTTGATCTGCAGATGAGGAAACATTTTTTTTAAAAACAGGAAAAATGAGTGCAATTAAAGAAAATTACACTTATTAATGGATGTCGAGTTTAACCTCTCAAACTGGTCCGTGACACATCATTAATCGGTATCCACCCTTTCTAAAGGTCTTAAACCTTCAGAGCAAAGTTGCTACACCAACAGTCTGGTATATTTCCAATATCTGCAAATCAACCGATTTCAATATGACTGGAGTGAACAGCTTTCAAGACTCGCCATAATTCAGTAAATCCCATTTCCCATTCACTTAGCATGTTTGAATTGGTGACGTCATAAAATAAACACTTTCTCTCACTTATAAACCTAAATTTTTTTGGATCGCTTGATGAGAATAATGTTCAAAAGAACAGCATTTATTTAAAATATCATTTTTGCAACCATGTAAAAGATGAATTTTTTATCAATTTAATGCATCATTGCTGAGTAAAAACAACTTTTCAATGGTAGAGTGTGTATGAAGGTCCCTTTGCATGCTAATCAAAAACTCAATGCACCATTAGACTGATTTGTAATGAAGAATAACTACAGTAGGTCTGTTCTGAAGAACTTTAAACAGAACATGTTTAAGCACGTTTACGCCAACTCAACTGCCCTATATAGAAGAAAATGGATCTTGCAACACCTTCTCAATTCTTTTGATCAGAGATGAGAGCTTGCTGTAGTCAGGCACACGTCGGCCGTCAGCGTTGCATACATATTAGTGATGTGTTGCACCGCATCAGTCTCTGAGTCTGCCTGGAGTGGGTGGGAGTCTCTCCGCGTTTTGATCTCGAGCCGGTTCAGGGGATTGAGAATACAAATGTCTTTGAAGGTCTCATGTGAGCGATCTGTGACCAGGCCAGTCCAACACATATTCCTCTACTCAGTTTCACACGCCGGATTTCTCGAGCCTTCCTTATTTTATACTCGCATTTCAACATGCTTAAAATCCCCTATTAAGCCATTTTAAAGGTTTCTGGTTTTGTTTTGGAGTCTTCTACAATAGGATCACATGCATCCAAGGTCAAACAACACACATTTTCTCATAATATCAACTGCAGCATCAGCTCTTTTCTCTCAGTGTCTGAAACGGTTCATTCGTAGATTCAATCTCTCTAAACCCCGCCTCCCTGAGCGCTGCTCTGCTCTGATTGGTCAGACGGCCCAGTCTGCTGTGATTGGTCAGAATCCAAACGCTCATTATCATTAGCTCAGTGCACTGAGCACTCAGACACTCAGTGCTAGGAACAGTAACGATGGAGTGGGTTTGACCGCCTCAATCTCAGCAGAAAACAGCATCTTCTCCACATGAACAACACCGACCAAACTCTTCCAGTCTCAGATACAACTAGTGTTTGAGGGCGGGGCAAAGAGATGACGTTCAGCCAATGGGGTGACAATATGCAAATGAGTTACAAATAGATTCAGCAGGAAGTGAGCCTGGAATTACTGACTTCAGTTCAGAATCGCTTTTTTTGGGAGACGATAACTATTTTTAAAACTTTGCAGACCTTTTACATTCACAATCAGCTGTAATACACACTGCATGAAAGGTAATGGTAACACTTTACTTGAAGGGCTGTGCATAAGACTGACATGACACCTTCATAATCATGACATGACACGTCATGAATATGAAGGAGTTTTTAATGCATGTTTATGACAACTGTCATTCGCTCAATTATGTCATTTTTAATGCAAAGATGACATTATTTGCGATGTCTTGGTTATGACAACTTGACATAAACCAATACATCATAACCTGTCAGTAGCCGCGTTTCCATTACCCTTCAAATTGCGCAAATTGAAATTGCGAATTGAAAATACGTCCAATGGAAATGCGTCAATTTCGCAAAAAGGTTTTTACGCTCGCATGAGGTGGTTTTTCAGGCAATTCGAAAAAGGTAATTTTCGCAAAACTGCAATTTTTTTTGCATTTACAGGTCACCTGGTACGGTCATGCATTGCTCCCACACAGAGCCTACATATTTTTTTTCCACTCAAGTATGTCTAATAACGAGATCTTGTGTCGTTAAAACGACATATTTTCTCCTAATAAGGAAAGTGGCGTAACTTTATAAAAAATACGGACCCGGTGCAACCACAAATGTCATAACTATCTACAGGCTGACTGTAATTAAGACATATATTCAAGACATGTATTAAAACAGAAAGACGCTAGTTTCAGCCTTGCTCAAAGACCAGCACATCAATCCATTCACGACGATCTTGGTTTGCTTCTTATTTATTAAATATACAGCCAAATAGTTGATTAAACATTGATCAAAATTAAAATACAATTTATACAAAACTAAATTAATTTTAAAGAAAGACTTTCTAGAAAACACAATTCAATGAAATGCTCAAGCCATGTCCCCAGACATATGCGCATCTTATTATGTGCCTTACTCATGCTGCTCACTTTTCATAATCAACATATGAAATTAAAAGATTATAATATTTAGACATAGCCTAACTATATGAAACTAAACAGGCTACGTTTTCTTTAACCCTCTGTCGCCTTCTGATGGATTTTTTCTTTATTCCAGCGCAAACAACTCCCAATACTCCGTCATTTTTAGCCATACAGACGTAATTATAAACGGTAAACAGTCTACTTTTATTTGTGTTCACTCAATAACAGCAAAACGAGTTCTTTATTAAACTAAAAAAAAAAACAATAGAATAAAAAATGCCACAATTTATCATAACACCTCATGTGTGTCGCTCAAGTATAAGGAGCTTTCCTTGCCATCAGTGCTTGGATAACACACACGTCTCATTAATAATAATAGCGCGTGGTGGCTGGGATATACATAAACCTAAACAACATATAGCATGATTTTTGGAATGATTTATCACGAGAGGAAAAAAATGGTTTTAGTCGCATAACATCAGTTAATGGAAACGCCGTCATTTCGCAATATATTTTTAAATCGACTTTTAGAAAATATTGCGAAAGTATTGCGCAAATCTGTAATGGAAAAGCGGCTAGTGTCTTTGTCATGACAACTCGACATTACCAAGACAACATAACCTGTCATAAACATGACACAGGAGATTAATTATTAAACTTAAGTATTAAATATTATCCAAATTAAGTGTTAATACTCTGTCAAATTGTTTTATAACAGTGTCATGAATATTTTCCTTGACCTAAACTACAGTGATACAAGTTGAATTTGTCATTAAAACATCACTAAGTGTCAATACTCTGTCAAATTACTTTATAACAGTGAGAACTCACCTCAGAATGATGGTTAGGTGTACGCCATTATGATGGCGTCTTAGCTAGACTTATCCATGATGTAAAAAAGCATTTCAAGAAAATATCAATGTGTGGGATGCTGTAATTAACTGTTAAGGAAACTTTTTTTAAAAAAACATTATGAACTGAAAAATATTCACGACGCTGTTATAAAATAATTTGACAGAGTATTAACACTTAATGACATTTTAAATGACAAATTCAACTTGTGCTCTGAAAAAAAGATTTTGTTGTCTTGGTAATGTCAAGTTGTCATGACAAAGACATCTCAAATAATGTCTTCTTTGCATTAAAAATGACATAATTGAGCGAATGACACTTATGTCAGTGTCAGTCTTATGCAGTCTTATGCACGTCAGTCTTATGCACACCCCTTCAAGTAAAGTGTTACCAAGGTAATATCCAAAAAAGCATAATAAGGACACTTTAGTGCATATCCCAAATACAGGAATCTAGAGTTTTGCTGTCTTATAAAGAGTAAACGTCACTCTAAAAGCAGAAGAGCGTCCACCAAGGCCGAATCCTTCAGCAGAGCATGTACTAAACAGCCCTCCAGCGGAGTAACACTGCCATCTCCTTCATTCGGGATGGTCACGTCCCTGATGACCAATCATGAAGAAGAATCAAGTGTTTTGAAGAGCCAAAGCGTTTATATAAGAACACCCCTGATACCGCAAGACCCTCTGGACAGCCATAGAAAGTGTGTATTATGTATAATCACTCACAGTCTTGCAACAGATCTTTAGGCAGTGCCTGTTTTTCAGTGGAATAATGTACTAGTCTCTCCCTAAAGATCCATTATGTTCCGTGTGTACATGCCCTCGATGTAAAGCACAAACTCTCAGGTTCTCCATTCTCTTGACTGTATATGCTGAGACAGGACATCTTCAATATGCTGACTACAAAAGGTTCGGAAAAGTAATTCTAGCTTTTGGCCCAACCTAGGATGCCAGTGACTGTATAACCCCTCAATTAAAAACATAATATTATGGGATGTTTTCATTCTAAAATGTTAAGATGCATTTACCCTAGCTTCATTAAGTGAATGCCTAATCACATTTATTCACAAGATGAATCGGGGCTCTAACAATTACACATTTCCATTAAAATGGTCAAAATCAAAAGCCAAATGTTATGAGCGTGGCAATTCAATTCAATGGGTCATTCCATGTCAAATCAACAAAATTTCAGAAACTTCCCCAAGTCAATTTTGATTTTGTCATATTTTTCTGTAGAAAGACAAACATAGTGATGAAAGCCCAAATATGAAATGTCACAGATGTATATTTAGAGTAATCCACTGTTTTTAGAAGGGGGTCAAAATGACAATTCTCACCTGGAGCCAAGTTAGAGGGGTGTAAAAATGACTTTAGAAAGATGGCAGCATCATTATTTTATATTTACACAGAGATTGGTAGATCTATTAGTGAAATCTGTTGACTTTAGCAATCTTTGTTGCATTATATGCCATGGGTGACCGTTCAAAAATGGGAAATAAGCACTTCTTGTGTGTTTGTGCCTCAAGTTTGCATGTCTGCAACTCAAGAAGTATTAAAGATATCCTAATATCCTTTTAGATTCTGGTTCTCCGCAAACTTTTCTTTTGGCATCTCCATTTTACAGGCCCTCAATGGTTCAGTCCTAGAGATATGGAGATCTTAATGTGGCTCTGTGAGTAAATTGAAAACCAAATTTTCTTTTTGCATACAGCTGATACTTTTTATATTTAAAAAGGAATATCTGAAGAACAAATAATGTTGAAACTAGAAATGGATATTGTGTTTTTCTATCACCTCAATTGCATAGAACATCCCTGTCTGAGTGGCATAAGTATTGTTTTTCCAAAGTTTGAATGCCTGTAACTCAAAAAGTATTAAAGATATCTCAATATGATTTCAGATCCTGATTCTTAAACCTTTCTTTTAGGGCTGGGTAAAAAAATATTGATTTCTCGATTTTAATCGATTCTCACTTTTACAAAACAATATCGATTCTTAAATCCCAAGAATCGATTAGTCAACTCTAGAAAGGAGCATTTTGCTAATTATATGCACCATAGGATATTCATATTTAATGTTCTTCAATATTTAATACATGAATGTATGAATAAATCTGGCAAGTTTTTATGACAGCCACCATTTAAATGTTTACATTTAAAAAAACTAATTGGAGTAGAATCATGATTACGTAATTGTAAAGTTAATATTATAACTTGATTATTATAAAAAAAAAACTACAACCATAGTTTAGTGTCATTTAAGTTTTGTATACAAATCTGTTAATTTTTACCTTCAATATTAGGCTAATGTAGTATCAACTGACTCACATAGTTTATAACATTAGTCCAGAAATTAGTTTTCCTTGAGAAGATTTTCCATGTATTATACCTGATACATATCCAAAATAATACATATTGAATTGAAAGCTTGTGAATCGAAATCGAATTGAATTGTGAAATTTGTGTCAATACCCAGCCTTACTTTATTATTTTTATTTTTTTTCAAGGCCTTATACAGTTCAGTCCCACAAATGACCCACATTTGGTTTTCAACCACTGAACTTTACCAGTTTACTCACAGAGCCACATTAAGATCTCCATATCTCTGGGCCTGAACCATTGAGGGCCTTTAAAATGGAGATGCCAAAAGAAATATTAGCTGAGAACCAGAAACTAAAAGGATATTAAGATATCTTTAATAGTTCTTGAGTTACAGGCATGCAAACTTCAGACACAAACACACAAGAAGTGCTTATTTCCCATTTTTGAACGGTCACCATTGGCATATAATCCAACAAAGATTGCTAAAGTCAACAGATTTCACTAATAGATCTACCAATCTCTGTGTAAAAATAAAATAATCATGCTGACATCTTTCTAAAGTCATTTTTACACCCCTGTAATTTGGCTCCAGGTGAGAATTGTCATTTTGACCCCCTTCTAAAAACAGTGGATTACTCTAAATATACATCTGTGACATTTCATATTTTGGCTCTCATCACCATGTATGTTTGTCTTTCTACAGAAAAAATACTAACAAAAATAAAAATAAAATTAACTGGGGCCAATTGAATGACCCAAATGGAATTGCAATCATATTTGGAAACAAATCGGATCAAACAAAAATGAAATTCATATTTTTTTCAAAAGTTCAGTTTATCTAGTAGATTCCAAATCATCACATTTCTGTAAAGTAAATCTGTTATTCAAAAAGCTTTATGTTTTACAATTCTTTACATTTATCAGAAAAGCCTATATGCTGTTGAACAACAGGTCTCACTGTTACATACTGACCCATATACTGTACTGTACAGTGACAGCACGCAGGGCTATTGGGGCATGTTGTCACAAAAGGAAACATCTGTTTAAGGAACTGAGTTTTTCCCAGTGGGAATATCCGACAGCTTTAGTCATGTGCTCATACAAACACCCACTTTCAAATATCAATAGACCTTGGAAATGACAACCCCGAAACATCATCACACATGCACACATCACTAGATTATCCCTATGATTTAATTTAACTCTTCACATTATTCCTGGTTCGATTGATATGCCAATACGATATCGTTCCAAGACGTCATTCAATGCACATTTCGACAAATGACGGATCATTAGACTGGATAAACCTACCTCGCATTGGGTTTTGAATCCAGAGGATTCCTCCGATGAGGTGTGGAGATTGCCCTAACATCATGGTACCAGAGCAGGTGGTCGAAACAAACCCAACACCTGTCTAACACAAGCGTCCAGCAGCTCGCGCGCCTTATGAAAGCTGATTAATAATAACGCGCTCGCGCCTCAATGAAGCGCGCATCGCATCCGGATGACCCGAGCACAAAATACGGCTTCTAAACACGAAAACGGTTCACTCGGAGTGTGCACATGTCGTGTTGCTCTCACTGGTGTTCC